>CM029366.1:21285066-21313331 GCA_017165825.1 Hepsetus odoe | reverse complement strand
TCTCTCTCTCTCTCTCTCTGTCTCTCACTCTGTCTCTCTCTCTCTCTGTCTCTGTCTCTCTCTCTGTCTCACTCTGTCTCTGTCTCACTCTGTCTCTGTCTCACTCTGTCTCTGTCTCTGTCTCACTCTGTCTCTCTCTCTGTCTCACTCTGTCTCTCTCTCTCTCTGTCTCACTCTGTCTCTGTCTCTCTCTCTCTCTCTGTCTCTCTCTCTGTCTCACTCTGTCTCTCTCTCTCTGTCTCTCTCTCTCTCTCTGTCTCTTTCTCTCTCTCTCTCTGTCTCTCTCTCTCTCTCTGTCTCTCACTCTGTCTCTCTCTCTCTCTGTCTCTCTCTCTCTCTCTGTCTCACTCTGTCTCTGTCTCACTCTGTCTCTGTCTCACTCTGTCTCTGTCTCTGTCTCACTCTGTCTCTCTCTCTCTGTCTCACTCTGTCTCTCTCTCTCTGTCTCACTCTGTCTCTGTCTCTCTCTCTCTGTCTCTCTCTCTGTCTCACTCTGTCTCTCTCTCTCTGTCTCTCTCTCTGTCTCACTCTGTCTCTCTCTCTCTGTCTCTTTCCCTCTCTCTCTCTGTCTCTTTCTCTCTCTCTGTCTCTCTCTCTCTGTCTCTCTCTGTCTCACTCTGTCTCTGTCTCACTCTGTCTCTCTCTCTGTCTCACTCTGTCTCTCTCTCTGTCTCACTCTCTCTCTCTCTGTCTCTCTCTGTCTCACTCTGTCTCTCTCTCTGTCTCTGTCTCACTCTGTCTCTGTCTCTCTCACTCTGTCTCTCTCTCTGTCTCACTCTGTCTCTCTCTGTCTCACTCTGTCTCTCTCTCTCTCTGTCTCACTCTGTCTCTCTCTCTCTGTCTCACTCTGTCTCTGTCTCTCTCTCTCTGTGTCTCTCTCTGTGTCTCTCTCTCTCTCTCTCTGTGTCTCTCTCTCTTTGTCTCTCTCTCTCTCTCTGTCTCTCTCTCGCTGTCTCTGTCTCTCTCTCTCTCTCTCTCTCTCTCTCTCTCTCTCTCTGTGTCTCTCTGTCTCTGGCTCTCTCTCTCTCTGTCTCTCTCTCTCTCTCTCTCTCTGTGATTTGCAGAATTCAGGCTGGCTGTGGTGCAGCTGCTTGTCACGACGGTGAAAACCGATAACCTCCATCGAGCCTGTAGTTTGGTGAAGGAAGCCGCTGGTCAGGGTGCAAAGGTCGTGCTCCTGCCTGTGAGTGTGACCTTTTTTTGGGGGGGGCATCTATTATGTTGTGTCTTCTGTTATGTCTTATGTTGTCTTGTGTCTTGTCTGTTGTTGTCTTGTGTGTAGCACCAGGGTCCTGGAGGAACGTTATTTCGTTTCACTATTTACTGTGTATGTGGCTGAAATGACAATAAAATCCTACTTGACTTGACTTGAGTTCTCTCCTCAAGCCAGTAAAGTGGTGTTGTGATGATAATCTGTCACTTCTTGTGTCTCTGTAGGAGTGCTTCAACTCCCCATATGGAACTGGTTTCTTTACAGAGTATGCTGAGAAGATCCCAGGAGAGTCAACGCAGGTGCTGTCAGAGGCAGCCAAGGAGTGTGGGATATACCTAGTAGGCGGTGAGGCCTTCAAATCCAAAAAAACTGCTGATCAGAGTGTGTTTCCAGAGAGTAGTTTGTCTATTATTTGGATTTATGATTATTAACCAAAGGTGTGTGTGTTTGAATGAATTCCAGGCTCAATTCCAGAGGAGGATGGAGGAAAGCTTTTTAACACATGTTCAGTTTTTGGTCCTGATGGTAAGCTACTGGTGAAACATAGGAAGGTTAGTGTGTTACCATTCTGAGTAAAGTTATTCATAAACTTCTGAGCCACATACGCCCAACATGCATGGTTAGCTTTTGGGATGGGGTTGAAAGAGATTGCATGCAAAATGAAGAAACACCATGGACAGCTTCTCAGTCAGTTGCTTGGCAGGAAAAGAACCAATATATTAAATGAAACACAGCCTTAAACCTAAAGCTTTGAAAACAATATTTTTCCTAAAACTCTTTGAATGATGTGCAAACATCCTGCAACAACACAGAAGCAGAACTAAGCAAAACATTAGGAACAAATCAGAAAGAAATTAGTGAAATGATCCTGCTTTGTCCTTGATTAACACAAAAAAGTTAAATGCTTTAAGTGTGTTCAGCCTTAAGTGCTGTCTGTGCTTTCTCTCAACAGATCCATCTTTTTGACATTGATGTTCCAGGAAAAATACGCTTCCAGGAGTCAGAGACATTAAGTCCAGGAAGCAGCTTATCTGTGTTTGAAACCCGTGAGTTTCGCTGTGACTGTTTTTTTTTTTTACGGTTACGTTTCTGTGGATGAGATTTAATGTTATTTCACTGTCTCCCTTTTTTCACAGCATACTGTAAAGTTGGAGTAGGGATTTGCTATGACATACGTTTTGCAGAGCTTGCACAGATTTATGCTAAACAAGGTAAGCTGTGGATGAAGATCTGTAAGTGTTGCACTAGTTAAAGTGTGATTATTGTGAGTTTTTCTTTTTGATTAGGCTCATAAGCCAGATGCTCATTTACATTTACTGTATTTGGCAGATGCTCTTATCCAGAGTGATGTACATGGGTGCTTTGTAGTTTCCAAAGGAAACATGTCCCTCACAGTAAAAAACCTAGACACATGGTTTTTCAAATTCTAGGAATAGATGTCCAGGTCCCAGCTCAATTTAGCAGCTCCCATCCTCAAACGCACTTATTACACCTGCCAATAGGTGTGAATTAGGTGTGTTTGAGGAGGGAAGTCACCAAACTGTGCTCGACAACAGACCTCCAGGACTGGAGTTTGACTTCCCTGAACTAGACTGAACTAGAACTGCATGAAGTTAACACTCAGATTACATGAAATGCATGAAAGACATATATTTTTAAAATTAGGCTGTGAAGTGTGTTAGTTATGTTAATTTTAAAGCATGAAGGTGCAACTTTTAACTTAAGTATTCATTGTAGAAACTCCCTGACTACAGGTTAATGAAGTATGGCCATGAGCTTGAGCTTGAAGAAAATTGCAAACCTTTCCTGGCAAAGTGTGATCAAGGGTGAAGTGATTATGATTATGGGTTAATCACTACTGTTGCTGTTAAACAGCCATATTTATATGCTTATGTTTTTATGACATCTGTTGACCTGGGCAAATTGACCAGGCCCAGGAGATGTGGCCGTAACAGCTGTCAGAAATAAGATCTTGCATGAAAGGATTTTTGGAAATGGTTAATCAGTAAATTTTCTGGTTTTCCAACAATTCCCCTTTCTGCTGCTCGGTCTAGGTTGTCAGTTGTTGGTTTATCCTGGTGCCTTCAATATGACTACAGGTCCAGCCCACTGGGAACTGCTTCAGAGGGCGCGGTCAGTTCCTGTAATGCCTATAAAGTTTTGTACTAGCTCGTATACATACTGCCTGAACCTACGTCCTTGTAATCTCACATAGATGTTTTTTGGGGCTCTAACATTGTATGACACAGCCTACTGTTATTTGATAAAGTTCAGGGTTTAAGATTGCTGTTAAAAATGTTTTGCAATATGACGCTATTGTCCACTCTTATAAAAATGTCATGTCACATTTTGTTCTGGTAGGGCAGTGGATAACCAGGTCTATGTGGCCACAGCTTCACCAGCAAGAGATGAAAGTGCAAGCTATGTTGCCTGGGGTCACAGCACTGTGGTCAACCCTTGGTCAGTTCTGCATGTGTGTTGGCTGACACTGACACAGGTCGCCATATGTGATATGGGGTGAAATAGGTTGAATAAGTAACCTTTGTGAATGTGCTCTTTTTTTGGCAGGGGTGAGGTGATTACAAAAGCAGGGTCAGAAGAGGCAGTGGTATATGCAGATATTGGTGAGATTTTACTAGTTGTTTAAAACTGAAATGTCCACAAAAGTAGTTTTTCTACTGCTTTTTATTCTCTTCCTTTGGAGTTCATAAAATAATAACTTCATTCTAAAGATGTAAAGATGCCTGTGCATATAGAGTGTTAATAGACAGATATTGCCCTTGTGATGTCACATCACCATAATTAACAAATTATATTTTTGTAATTCATTTTTGATAACTATAATTTTACTTTTGTTTACCTTTCACAGACCTGCAGTACTTGGCAGAAGTGCGCCAACAGATTCCAATCACAATGCAGAGACGTCACGACATATACAATGTCAGTGCTGTTCATGAGGGCTGAGTTGCAGTTCAGAAGGGATCCTTTGTTATGGGGTCATTGCTACAGGAAGATGTTTGGTCTACTTGATTTTGGATCAGTAAATTCTACAGATACTAGTCTATTGATGGCACAAGTATGTCAAATGTGCCTAGGATGAGCTATTTTACAATGATGTTAGATTATTTACAAAATTTTTTTTTTTTCTTCACACCAAAAATAGCTTTCATGTCACATGTATTTGTAATGAATCCAGATCAGTCATAAATCTGCAGCACTGGTGGGATTTTATGATCTTTCACATTGAAAATAAGCTTGTATAACACAATTTTATTAAAATCCTGCTTTGGAGACATTATTGGTAGTCTGACAAACATCTATCAGATAAATCGGTGCTTGGGATGAGTGAAGTTAGGTAGTAGAAGTAGATGATTGAAAATAAGAAAATTGTTCATTCTAGATTTAAAAAAAATACACAGTTATTGGCTGTAGCCATTTATTTTTAGGATTAGCAATATTCTGTTCTGTAGTGTTTCACTCAGTTGAACTATATGTTTAATGATTATCTGTTTTGGAGTTAATGAATATGTGCTGGTAGTACAGGAATGGCCAGTGGTCTCAGGAGGAACAAGTTAAAATGTGATTCATCACTTTGTCTAATGTCCAGAATGAAAGAGATACTCAGTGACTGACAGCCAGTGGTCATATCACACTTTTTTCTTCGTAAATCGGTTCATCCGAGAACTCTGGGCCCATCGTGATCATATCTGTTTGCTCACAGTCTGAATCATCTGAAACACAAACACACACACACACACACACACACACGCAAATGCTGAAAATCAAACCTCATAATAACTGGATTAAGTGTAATTTATGACTAAATAGCTACATCATGTTTTTTTACATTTTTTTTTACAGTTTTGAAATCTAACCTTAAGCTTAATGTGGGAAACCAAATTGTCAGGTTGTGTTTCCTAGGCATGCATTCTAGTCTAGGGCTAAACTGCAATTGCAAATGTTTGAAAAAAGCTTTTTAATGTAGGCTCAAGCTTAATCTAAGAAATGTAAGTACACAGAGCTCTAGTGTCATTTGACATAAAAAAAGGGAACCCATTACCTTTATGCTGCCTTCTTGCCTCTTTGTCCCATTTTTTCTGAAAGCACAGGGTGATACCTACCAGCGCAGTCACAAGGACACAAAGAACAATGCTGAGTATCCATAAAAAAGCAGAAGTGTGCTCAGGGCCAGCCTCCGCACCAACTGTTCATAAACAACATGATGATAATCATGATTAGTACAAAACAATATCCTGAAGTGCATGTATCCCACACAACCCACACATCATAAGACCAAAAATGATAAGGTCTAATTTGGGATTAGAATGCAGTAATGTTTGAATCTCAGCAAACTGATATTTATTTGACTTGCATGCTAATTTATTAATCACATCCTTGCTGGTCTGAATAGCCTCTCGAATGTTGCACAAAATGATTGTCATATACACTGCCCCACATGGATGAATTATTAGGTACACCATCTACACTTTTTGTCCATTTTAACTGCACTTTATAGGTTACCCTCATGGGATCACTATTGAGTAGATGTTATTTGGGTAATGGATCATTCGTAGCTGCGCAGTGACCTGGAGTGTAGATATATTGTGTACCTTATAAAGTCCTACTTGCAATGACTCAAGATTATAACTCACAGCTGATTGTTGTTAGATTTTCTTTAAGTTGGTGGTTTTCTATGGTGCAGGATACTGTTGTGTCCCGTGATATGTTGTCATAGAGGACACTTGTGATGTTGTAGAGCTGTGAATGGGGCAGAGTGCTCAGTTGTGTAGTGACTGCCTCCACTTGGGGCTGCTGCGAGTGGTTGATGTACCAGTGAACTGTAGGTTCTGGAAAGCCTCCAAAAGACTGGCAAACCAATCGCGTTGCCGCTGACTCTGACCCACCCTCTCTCACCAACATGGGGGGAGTGAAATGAGCTGAAAAAAGTAATAGCTGACATTGCTGTGATCATGCTGTGAAACATATCTGTGAAAATGTTGCTGTATTTAATCCTGCTCCTGAAGACCCACAGCACTATAAGTTTTCAAGTATTACTTAATTAAATACACCTGATCAAATTCATCATTTTTCCTGTAATGAACTGGATCAGGTGAGTTCAGGCAGGGAGTAGTAAAACATTGTAAGGTTTTGGGTTGCCAGGACCGGACGATTAAGAAATACGGTTACATCATCGTTATATAACACATATGACCTCTTGATTGTTACCTGCAACATTGATGCAGACAGTGCATATCAAACTGCTAGCTCCATGATCAAAAAGCTGTAGATGTAGACTGTAATTCTGAGCATCTGAGAAGCTAAGGTTGCTTAACTCCATGGTGAAATTTCCTTTTTGTACCAAAGAAGACATTGTGGTCCTTTCTCCGCTCTTTATATTGTGTCTCTGTTCATGTCCCTCTCTCCATTCAGCCTTGTACAAAATTTCAGCATCTCTTCTCCATTCTAATGAAATGTTTAATGATCTCAGATCCTCTTGACCATTATATTTGCAGGGCAGGAAGACTGATTTCCCAAATGCTCCAACAACGCATGTGTCTGCTGTGTGAAAACAAAATGGCTATAAAGTTAAATAAAAAAAAAAAATACAGAACTAAAGTAATTGCAATTCTAAATATATAAAAAAACATCAAAGGGTTTTAAATGTGGATGACTCACCTTGAGATGTGCAAAAACCCAAAAAGCTCAGTAGCAAACTCTTGAACCAGGTTTTCCTCATTTCCTGTACAGGACTAACTGAAATGGCATCAAGTCCACATTTAGCAAATAAAGAACCTTGAAGGATTATCGGAAATCTGCCTGAACCTATTGATTTTTGGAGCTCTTCTGATGCTGCTTTCACAGGAATGCTCCCGCCACGAGTGAGTAATTAAGTGAATTAAAATAACAGTTTGTAACAGTACAGAAACTAAATGTGAGATTCTTGCAGGCTCCTGCGTGTTAAAACTCTTCCGGGTGCTGAAACATGATCTCATTCAGTGCAGCTGTTCTTTGACATGGGTTCAGCAGCTTTAACAAAAGTGTCTCACATCATGCGGTTCTTGGTTTAAGCTGGTGCTTTTCTTCCTGCATTTGTAAACTGCTAAACGGAGTCATGCACATAAGGGCGTAGTCTTACTGCAACTCTTCACAGACCCGACAGGAAAGGCTCATTTTACTAAACTAGGTATTTGCAAGCAGGAAGTGTACTTGGAGCTATAGATAATGTGTCAGACTCAGAGCTTAAGAATACACACAAAGAAGTGTGTATTCAGGGGCAACATTCCTAATATTAGACCTGATAAAACTATTGCTGAGATTAATATTATTGTTTAATTTGGACAGTACACAGGTCTGTTTCTTAGTATGTCAGGTTTCTCTTTATCAATGTTGACCCATTTTACAAGCATGATTTTCATACCAAATAAACATCCTGGTTATAGACTGGGATGTGTTTACTTGTGTAGCCAAGCTTCTCAAATTTTTTGAGAAGTTGATATCTTATAAGCTGGTTTTAAGAACACAGGTTCAGTTCCACATTTCTCCTTGAGGTGCCGAGCCATCACAAAAAATACTGTACACTTCTATCAGCAGCACACCTGATTTAACTTGATGAAACACTGATCAAACCAGGTACTGGACAAGAAACACCAGTCATACTGGGATTTAAACGTACTTCACATTGCTATTTACTTTAAATGTTTGTGTTTCATTTGCTTTTTCATACACAAAATGTAATGCACAGTACTGTATATTTCATTTTAATGTTTTGTTCATAGGCTGCTGCTTCCTTCTTTTGCTGCAACAGGCTGTACTCATCTGAGAATGAATCTCTATGTAAATGACATGGCTGTGTGTGGAGTGGTACACAGTAACATTTATTCAGGCACATGTTTCATTAATATTTAGTTAAAAAAGACTTTGTTTGCAGTGCTCTGCGGCTGGTCACGCCTTAAGATTCATCATTTTAATTTACACCACAAGAAAGTGATGAAAGTGAAAAACAGGGAAAAAATGCAGTTGATATCCTGGATGCACTCAGATGTTCTATGGTAATTAAGTACTTTTATCTACTTTTGATCAAATTTTAAATTTTTTCATGATTTAAAGTCATGATTTACATTTCACTTTACATTTCTTTTTTGGTTTCCTCCTACCGTCCAACGACATGCACGTCAGGTGGACTGGAGATGCTAAATTGCCCGTTGATGTGTGTGTGTGTGTGTGTGTGTGTGTGTGTCTGCCCTGCGATGGACTAGCGACCTGTCCGGGGTGTTTCCCCACCTTTCACCCTGTGAGAGCTGGGATAGACTCCAGCACCCCTGTGACCCCAATTAGAACAAGTGGCTATGAGTGAGAGTGAGAGAGATTTATGGCAAAGGCTACCCGCCACAGCCTGGCTGCATGTGGTGTGTAATACCGGTGTCAGCAGTGGGTGTGCCTCAGCAGTCAGAAATACACTAATGAAAAACCATGTCTGAAAACGTTTGTATGTTGCTTGTGTGAATATGTGAGTGCTGTTGTCAACAAAGGAGAAATGTTAAATTGAAATTTGATCCATTGGGTAAATTGTATTATTTACTTAATTAAACACTTTGTAAAGAGTAACACTTGTTACAAGTCAAAGGTGGTCCTAGCTCCGAGTCTGAGAGTGACCCTAGCTCGGAGTCTGAGAGTGACCCTAGCTCGGAGTCTGAGAGTGACCCTAGCACCGAGTCTGAGAGTGACCTTAGCTCAGAGTCTGAGAGTGACCCTAGCACCGAGTCTGAGAGTGACCCTAGCTCAAAGTCTGAGAGTGACCCTAGCTCAGAGTCTGAGAGTGACCTTAGCTCAGAGTCTGAGAGTGACCCTAGCACCGAGTCTGAGAGTGATCCTAGCTCTTAGTCTGAGAGTTACCCTAGCACCGAGTCTGAGAGTGATCCTAGCTCTTAGTCTGAGAGTGACCCTAGCTCCGAGTCTGAGTGTGACCTTAGCACTGAGTCGAAAGTGTTAATGTAGCTGTGACTGCATGCTACCGCAATAAAAGGTGTGTGAGCCAAATGACACAACCAGCTGATGCGCTCAGTGATGTAGTGTGTAAAGCAGGGGTCACCAACCTTTTTGAAACAGAGGGCTACTTCACGGGCACTGAGCCATACGAAGGGCTACCAGTTACCTAAACTTATCTAAACTTCATGTGTAATAAACATGTTTTAAATGCTTTTTTTTTTTTTTATATATTGTCATTTTCAAATCATTATGAATGCAAATGTGATTAAAGAAGAAAAGTAACAGGATCAAATGAAACTTCAGACGCTGCTCATGGTGAGTTTTAGTTTATTTTTAGATCATGGTCCTCGGGGCCATCCTTCATGCAAAAACATGCAATTCTTTCATCTCGTCCCTGACAGAGCCGGCACCCTCTCCTCCTCGGGGTTTGGTTTCTCTGTTGAGATTCATTCACTCATCTTTTGGTGCACTGTAAGTAAATCCGGCCTTCTGGCTCAACGACAGTTGCTAAAAAGTTCTTGGCGGCCCCAGGAGGGTCCCTCGGTTTGGCCCTCCGGGTGGGCAGTCCGTTCAGGCTCTGACGTCAGGTGAAATCGGTAAACAGTTGTTGTTGAACGTGTTGCATCATCAGGACGCCGCGCCTCAAGGTTGGTCACGTGCTTCACCGTGCCCCCTCGCGCTGTCCAATAGTCGTGCCGCTTTCTGCGAAAAGGTCGCGTTTCCTGCTGTTCAGGTTCAGTTGGGTTCAGTTGAGACAGGCTGCGCTTTAAATCTCCCGATCCAGCCCGGTTTTAGTTGATCCGGGGTTGTGCGTGTGCTGTCAGGCCGCTCCGCTCCGCGCTAAAGATGACGAGCACCGAGAAGGACTGGACGGCCGCTTTCGGCTCTTTCGCCACGGACGCGATTCACGTCGGTCAGGAGCCCGAGCAGTGGAGCTCCATGGCCGTGGTGCCTCCCATTTCACTCTCCACCACCTTCAAACAGTACGGACCGGGCCAGCACGCGGTGAGTCCCTGGAGCGGAGTGAGCGCTAGGACTGGAAAAGACTCCCAGAATACAGAGATGTGCAGGAGGAGGATCCGCCCGCCCTCGTTACCCACCAGGACGTAATGAACTGGATCCGCCAGTAAACAGATTTAGCCCGTTTCAGTCTCTCTGATGGGGTTTTCACTGCTGGTCGCAGCTCCATATGCTTCAGAGACGCGTAACGTCTGGTCAAATAAGGCTAGGCTCGATTATTTATAAACTGGTTCGGCAAATATATAATGTTTCACTTTAGATATATTTAATTCTACCAAACAATTCTCAAAACCTCTATTAGCTACACGGGACAGGCTTATTCACCTGTAACCCATTAACAACATAAAGGATTTATAATAATACATTTAAATACGTATATATATACACACACACACACTTTTATTTATATATATATATATATATATATAAAATGTGTGTGTGTGTGTGTGTGTGTGTGTATGTATATATATAATAATATATGAGGAGGATTGTGACCTCCACTGTTTCACGCCTCATTTCCAGTTCAGTTGTTTATGATTTACCCATCAGTGAGAGTTCAAAGCAGATGACATGTGTTTGTTGTTCAGGACAAAAGGAGCCATTCTGCTTTGCCCAGTCAACTGAGTTGGTCAAAGACCTTTGTAGCCGCTCAGAGCTCAGTTCAACACTGGATGACTTTTGAGTTTTGTGCAACTGTGGTGGTACATTTTTTTGTTGTCCACCGAATTGGCGAATAAACACGGTCACTGACAAAAATGAGGAGATATTCCTCCTGTGCCAATTCATAAACTTTTATATAATATAAAAAAACATGCATGGAGTAAATATAGAATGATAGAATGATTAACATCTTAGTAGCCCAGTGTTGCCTAAATATTTAACTCTTCCAGAAATTCCACCATTTCTAAATGTCCGTTTATTGCTGATTAAGAAAGCATCTTTGTACATCACATATCGTTCCCAATAAGTTTGCTGTGATTATGATAAGACCATAGGGGCTGATTAGGGGCAGCCAATTGTTTTCAAATTTTTATTTGCTGTGTTTACTTGTGTTAGCAGAAATGCATTGTATGTGTAATTGCTGGAAACACAGTTAGGTAGTTTGTTCTCATGTTCTGTTGGTTTGCCCTGAGCATTGTCTTTTCATTATTAGGGTTTTGAGTACAGTCGCAGTGGAAACCCCACCCGCAACTGTCTTGAGAAGGTGGTTGCTGCTTTGGATGGAGCGAAGCACTGTAAGTCAGCCATCATTTACATTTACATTTACAGCATTTACCAGATGCTCTTATCCAGAGCGAATTCCACGTCCTAATTACAGGGACAGTCTCTCTGGAGCAACGCAGGGTTAAGGGTCTTGCTCAGGGACCCAGTGGTGGTAGTGCTAGAGGTGGGAATTGAATCGGACCTCTTGAGCCTTTGGTTCATAGGCGAGTACCCTACCACTAGACCACCGCTACCCATCAACTCACTCGTGTTTAATGAGCAGTGTGAATAATCAGATCAAATTACACTGTGTTGTTCATGAAAAGGCCTCGTTTACAGTGGAGAGAGTGAAGGTCACTAACCTTGAACAGAGCCAATCTGCACTGCAGTAGCACTGTTTCCTGCTTTAACAGCATTCACATCCTGCAGACAGGTGGTTCACTGTGCTTTATGTAAGTAGACACAGATAAACAGGTGATTCGGCAGATTCTGGTTAATGGGGGGGTCTGTGATTTATTTTGACAGGTGTTGCTCTCGCCTCTGGATTGGCTGCCACTGTGACCATTACACACATGCTGAAATCTGGAGATGGGATTGTGTGTATGAACGATGTCTACGGAGGTGGGCAAAATATATGCTATCTGCTTTCTTTTTATTCTTTTGAGCTGATTTGATTCTTTTGACTTGATTCATATGTCTTTCTCACCAGGAACCAATCGTTATTTCCAAAGAATAGCTGCAGAAATTGGCTATGATATCTCCTTTGCTGATTGCACAAAACTCGAAGTCTTAAAAGCAGCTCTTAAACCTAATACAAAGGTGGGCCTTCAGTATGACCTGGTGTTGCCTGACTGCTAATCATAAACCAACACATCAGCACAGGGTTTGGTTAATAACTGTTTTTTAAAACATATCATAGCTTGATTAGAAAAATAGGAAATATCATAGAAGAAAACTTTTAATATGCTTTGGAATCAGTATTTCAAAACAGGCCAGTGTTAAGAAATGCCCCAATAAAGTCTGATTAAGTTTATGGAAAATACTTCTCAATTACTTAGTCAGTAATTAAGTAAGCTTTAACATTTTTCTAGAATTGTATTTGAGTGTCTAATGGTATGACATTTATTTTTTTGATTTTTAAGGGGCTCTAAGAGTTAATCTGGGGTTTCAGATGTTTCTTCTAGCACTTTTTTGCTCTTCCTTAATCTCATCACTAAACACAGGCTATTTTCTTAGAAACTGTTCCTGCTCTCTGACTATTAATGGTAACATAAGCATACGGTTGCATCAGTCAGTCTTTTTTCTGTTTCATGTAGATGTTGTGGATTGAAACGCCCACAAACCCAACTATGAAGGTTGTCGACATCCGAGCCTGTTCAGATCTTGCTCATGACTACAGCAAAGACATTATCGTTGTTGTAGACAACACTTTCATGTCTGCCTATTTCCAGGTAGGTCTTGCTCACATCGTGGGTTTTATCATTTGCCATTAGAGAAGCTGAACACATTTCAAATGTTTAGTGTTTGTGGCTCTTAAGAGCATTCAACACCACCCATTATTCAGTTCCAAGTAAGGACAACGGCCTGTTGGAATTTAGCCAATATCATGTGAATTGGGTTTGAGTTGAGCTCATCTAAGCTCATTCTTAGGCACATGGCAGTGAATCACTACATTATAACATGTGAGAACTGAAATGAACAAATGTTTTGAGCTGTCAATTTTTCATATTTTGGAACTATCCAAGTTTGCAAACTACTTCCAAATTGTAAGATTTTTTGGATATTTTATAAATTAAACAACACCTCCTTTATCAAGTCTTGTATTGGTTTGTTGTTACTTTTGTGTTGCTTAAAGCCGACTTTACTTATGGGTTTCAGTAAATATGGGATTTTGATAATGATAGAATTTGTTGTTATCCTTTGCAGCGCCCCCTGGCTCTGGGAGCAGACATCTGCATGTACTCTGCAACAAAGTACATGAACGGTAAATATAAGTTTAACAACAAAAAAAGAAGTAAAAATAGTGTGTGAATTTGTAATTATTTTGAGCTTTTTTTTTTTTTCCTTTTTTTTCAGGACACAGTGATGTTGTCATGGGTTTGATATCCGTTAACCGTGAAGACCTCCATGAACGACTTAAGTTTTTGCAGAATGGTGAGTTAAGTTTTTCAAGGTCAGTTTTTAACAAAGCTTGTATTGTTCTATGATCCTTGTTTTGTAAATTGGTGACTTGAATAATGTTTTTTTGGGGGACTGATTATATAGTCCATTACATTGTCCATGATATTGATTTGATACAGGAGTTCAGGATAACGGTTTGTAATTTTTTGTCTTCACTTTAAAATATTTATACTTGACTGGGAGAAAGTGTTTGGCATCATCCTTCTAAAATTAAATAACTTGGTCATGAATAAGAAATGAATGGAATGAATGTCCATCATATCAGGCTGTTTGGTTAAACAAGGTCAGCACCATTGCCAGTACATGTCCATTATATTATATCTGTGAAATAAGCAGTTCAGTTTTGAAATAAGCTTCAAAGAGGGTTTAAATTTCCTGTGGCATAGTGCAGCTCTGAGATCTGGCCAGGTTACAGAGTGCACCGGTGCGGGAGAACGACATCTGCTGTAATAATATTTCTGAGAAAGAATTTTTCAATTTCTGAAAGACCAGAGGCATTACTGTTATTCACAGTAAGGCAGTGTGTTGGCATCTTTTTGATAATTGAAAGAATTTGTTATTATTCTTTCAATTTGAACATGAAACATTCTTTAGCTGCTTTGTAATATTAGAACATTTTTGATGCTCTTTTAACAGATTGGCTGTTAGTCAGCCAAGCAAGGTTTTTCCCACAAAAAGAATTTATGTAGTGTAGTCTGTTGGTGCTTCTAAAATTAGTTCTCAGACAGTATTTTAACTTGACTGGTCAGTGAAACGTATGCAGCGTGCCCTTGAAGAACATGCAGCCTTTTGTCCATATAATAACTGTATGATTAAAAAAACTGCTGGTGTCTTATAATTTCAGTGACTCTGTGCAGCCCTGCTGAGCACGTTGTTTATTTTTACTCTAGAATGTAAAAACACATTACTTTAAAAATGAAAATAACCTGAAATACCAGCAGGGTTGTTTTTGATTTTTCAAGGTTTCTTGGGCTAATGTTTCATTTATGGCCTGAAACTGTCGAAACAAGAAATTGCACAGACCCTCACCTATCAAAAAGGGGTCTCTTTTTTCACTGAAGTGAAAACCTTAACTGATTAACCAGTCTTACCTTTTCACAAACACTGTTTAATTCAACCCAAGTTCTTGTTATTTATCTAGGAATCACTGGTTTCTTTAGTTAGCAAACTTTTTTGTTTTACCAACTAATGCTACACAGCTCATCTAAGGACAAAATTGTCTAACACCCTCTTTTGATGAGATCCTTAAGCTACCTGGAGCACCGTGTGTAATAGTTTGGTTATGTAAATTCTTGGATTGTGGTCAATACATGCCTCGGCATGTTGAAGGCTTGCTGAGTACATGAAAGTTAAAGCATGAAAAACCTACTGTTGTAGGATCTTAATCCCATTTGAAAATGCATGTATCAAAGTTTCAATGTCACCCATACACAGTTACAGTTTATGCAGTGAATTTCAGAACTTTCTGATTGTGAATACACTGTGTTCTTTGCTTTATTTGCCTGTGCCCTTCCTCAGCCTTGGGAGCTGTGCCTTCCCCATTTGACTGCTACATGTGTAATCGAGGACTAAAGACGCTGCACTTGAGAATGAAGCAGCACTTCAAGAATGCTCTGGCTGTGGCCCAGTTCCTAGAGGCTGACCCCAGGGTGGATAAAGTCATTTTCCCAGGTGACAGGAGCTATATTTCACACTACATTAATTGTAAAATAGTAAATAAAATAATAAATTATGGTAGGTTACAACTTGACATTTAATAAAAGTTTTGTTATAGCATCTTTTGTATTAAAAAAAACAAGCAATTAAAGTAATATACTATAGCAGCAACTGCATGCTTTCTGTAAAATGGTTGAGGATTAAGTCTAAGCCTATCTAATCAATAGGTTAAGGTATTTAAAAAATCAGCTGAATATTTTGGTCAACATATTGTGGTCTAATCCATAGCAACATGTAGAATTTAACCATAACACTTAAGGTCTTGCATGAAACGACATCTGGCTCACAATTAAAATGACCACAAACTACATAAACATAAAAAGAAAGTTATTTAACTTTTTCCATTCCTTTTAAAAGTAGTTTTTAAACCGTCTTCAATTTCATGCTCTGATCATTACCTTCCAGGTAAGCAATGTCTTCAAGACTATAAAATTGATAAGATCACTGATAAAATACCACTTAAGTGAAATGTCTGCAGTGAAATGCCAAAACTTGGTTGCTCAAAAACCATTTACACACCTGTTTTTACCTTTACTGGGAAAGAGACCAGCCTCTGTGTGCTTTTGACTACCTGGCACAGACTTATTCTGTGAATCTAACCAAACCTTCAAATAAGATATAATCAAGCACAGAAAGTACAGGACCTAGAGGCAAAAGTCTGTTCTCACGGACAGGAACTGGTGTATAAAATACTTGTTTAACCATTTTGCAGCAGTTGTGTCCACTAGGGGGCAACATGTTCACATTTAATACATTGAGCTGGTCTTTTCTAGGGAGGGGTGCTTTTGCAAAAGAAATTCCTGAGTAAAATATTATAACCCATTGTGTTTCTCTCTGCCAGGTTTGCCATCTCACCCTCAGCATGAGGTTATGAAGAAGCAGTGCACAGGCTGCCCAGGGATGATCACCTTCTACATTAAAGGCAAACTGGAGCATGCCACAGCTTTCCTGAGCAACCTCAAGGTGATTTGGGAAAAAATTATGAAAGAATAGTTAGAACACATGGAACTGTCCTTAATTAAAATGAATTCCATCTTCTCCTGGTCTTACTCTGAGTCAGCTGGAGTTTAATTTAGGGAATAGAGTTGTCCTGGAGCCAGGTGTTAAAAATTGTTTTTCATTTTTAGGATTTATGTTTTTGTCTTTCAGTTATTTGCACTTGCTGAAAGTCTGGGAGGTTATGAGAGTCTGGCAGAACATCCGTAAGTGCCACATATCAACACTTGTCAATAGGCACTAGTAGATGTGATTTCAAACCAATTTCAGCACAATATACTGCATGTTTCGAAGGTGTAGAATCTTTATCTTTTTAATCTTTATGTTCCACAAAGGGGGTGAGAGCATTTTGAGACTGAACAGTGCTTACCTTTTCATTTAGCAGCTTAGGTCATTTTGGAACGATAAACAGCCCACATTTGGTAGATAGGGTTAATCAAAGGCATTGTAAAATATTAAAATGTTTGTACAATACAAAGGCCTTATGAGCAAGATAGATTATGTGTAATGTATATTTAATTTTCTGCAGGTGCTCTTCATGTCCTCAAACTTTTCCGAAGCGGTTTCAAAATATCTAAATGATTTTGCCCTTAAAACTAATTTGGATCTATTAGTCTCTGGTAAATTTCTTAGAGAGATAAGTGAACCACTCTGAGTTATATGTTATGTGTTCTGTGTATATAATGACCCACGTCTGCCATTCTATTAACAGGGCGATTATGACTCATGCTTCAGTGCCAGAAAACGAGCGGATAAAGCTGGGCATCAGTGATACACTAATTCGTCTCTCTGTGGGACTGGAGGATGAAGAGGACATTATCGCGGACCTGGACCAAGCACTCAGGGCTGCTGTAAGTGTGTTTGCACACACACACACACACACACACACACACACACACACACACACACTTGCAGATCCATAAACATTCTCATGAGCCTGTTTGACTACAGTTGCACACAAACACCACCCTGTAACAGGTCTGCTTCTTGGGTAATGATTAATCATTGCGCAAATGGCCAGTGCAGTATCTGCATCTGGTACCAAGGTTATCTCCATGCTAAAGACATTAAAAGTCACCATGTGATTTTCTAGAGGCTGCTGTCTATATTCCTGCCCCCTGGCCCTTAAAAACCCATTATAGATCTTGCTCATTTCAGCAAATCTAATTGCCTGAAATTATCCTGCAGTTATGCTGCAGTAACTAAACCATATGTCAACATACACAGATTATTTAATACAAAGTGATCTGAGTGTTCTTTTAGCCCAAAGAAGTGATTATATAATGCCACTAGTGTATTCTAGTAGGGTATATGAGCAAATGGTTTCCTTTCTCTGCTGGTGTTTTGCAAAACAAGATGCAGCAATGAGGGCAGGATGAATTGGCCCTGGTCGCAAGCCGACAGTTATCCCCAGAAATGTTTAGTGTGAAACGAGGCAGTGATAAATAAGATTGTATCAGGCAGGCAGCTGTTTCAGTCCATGTTCTCCATAGGGCTTTTTTTCATTTCAACTTGCTGTGATTGCTCAGACACACAGCAGGGTTTGTGTGCTGGTCATTACAGAGCATATGTCCCCCAAAATGGGAGTGAAAGTGTCTGACCTTGCAAAATGCATTTCTATTACAGTTAATTTGGAAACGATTCAGTGCACCTTGATATCTTGAGTCCATAAATCAATAAAATTAGTATTGAAATGCACACAGTTGTGACACAGTAGGACAGCAATGTATTTGTGTTTGCAATTAGCCTGAGAAATGTATCTTGGCCAAGCATTTGTGCATAAATTGCTGCCAATTAATGCAGAATTGCCAATTTCAGATCAATGCTGATACATCCCTTCTACACAAAGTCCAATGTGTTACTGGAGTGTTAATGAACTATTTACGTGTTCACTTTGGCTAAACAGTTAATCAATAACTCTTCCACTGCTCACAAGCAAGTGTGCTTATGAATATATTTTTAATCCGACACCATTGATTGCCATGGCTGTGAAATGGATGCTATCTCTAACGTATGTTATTCTTTGCACAGGCTGAGTGTATGTGCCAGACATTGTATGGTTAAAACCCTGTACGATGTACTGACTCTTAAAGTGATTGAATTCTCAGTATTGTTCTTCCCATCTGTTCTTTTCTCAGTACACATGTACCTGATCCTTTAGATTCACTTTGCTGCTCATCTGTGGAGAGCAGAAATGGAGGTCATAAGGAGATCATTTTGATTTGTATTGTGTTATAATCTCATACGACATCAGGTCTGAGGAGACTTTCTCCATTAGCTCTTGGCTTATGTCTACTTTGGCTAGAAGTATAAATTAAAGCTCACTACCTTGCAGCAAACAAGAGGTTAATGATCTGAACATCTGTGGGGTTAAGTGCTGTCAGGGTTTTTTTTTTTTATTGCAGAATATGCTAATGTTCCAGGCTTTTAGTGAACTGCTCCTGCAGTTAGCCTCAACTTGTGCGTTCTCTGGCAGGATGCCATATGAAAGACTTGGCAGGGACTTTAAATTGCTAGTCATCAAGGAGTCAATAGAGCAAGCGGGCCAGGAGACCATCACACTGATGACTGCAATTCTGTTCTCAATATTCACTTCAGAATGCAATACAAACACATTTTGAGGCATTTCTGATGTAACTTTCTTGCAATACATCCTCCTTTAATACCTCTCATGGTATTAAAAAACTTTGGCTGTTTAAAGGTAAACTTGACTAGTTGAAAGTTAATAATAATAATAATAAACCTTTTTTACATGTTTTGTTGGTTTTGGTCATTGGCCTGATATGATATTGTAACGGTAGGTAGCGCTCTGCTCTGATTGTGCATGCCTGTGCATGACAGGCGTGTCTCATTGGGGGCCGGGTTTATAAGCCCCATTGAGTCAGAGCTGAGTGTCGGTCATTGTTTACGCACGTCCTTTGTTCCAGTTCCAGTTGAGCTCCAGTTATGTCTAATAAAGTTGAGTACAAGACTCCTGGCTGCGTGTTCACCTTCAAGCACCAACACCACAGCGTTACAGATATTGACCATTCTTCATGAAGTTTTGCTTCAGTTCTCCTGAATATTAGGTATAAATTGCAAAGGATGTGCGACAATGTTCATATTTTGAACGAGTTTGAGAGTTGAATGACATCTGGACCACTTTCTCACGTCATCTCTCTAACACAAGATATTTCATTGTGCATATTTATTCTATACTAACTTAACCTTTTTAAAATCTGATCTAGGTTCTTCTCTGTTCTGTTTATAATACTAAAATAATTTGCAAACCACAACCAGAATGAATTTGAAAAGTCAGGGTCCTTGACTATACTCCAATCTGATAAAGGTCTTTTTTTATCTCACACAGTGCCCATGATTCTTGAAGTGCCATTAGGAGTGCTCTTCTTCAGCATTATGTTTTGCTATTTTAGTAACACAAAGGTTACAAAGGTTCGAATTAATACTGTCTAGTTACCTCACTCTCCTGCTCACTGTCAAAACCTTTCACATTCTCTTGTGGGATTCTAGCTGCAGAGGCACATTTTTAATTGTTTTGCATAATAATGGTATTTCCTCTTGGCTAGTTTCATTTGAGATGTTTATTCTTATGGTTTCTGTCTATGGTTTGTTGCCCAGTGATCCTGAAAAAAGAAAAATAAATAGCATTACCAGTCTAATTCTGTTTTAAGTTGCAAAATGTCAGTCAACTTACAGTAATAAGAGAAACAGTAATGTATTATACTCTTTATTAAGACAGAGCTCTTTGAGCAAATGGGTTTTAATATAATGAGTTGAGTTGTTGTACATGGCATAGCCTGTATATGTAGAGCATTAAGTTAGGAATCAATTTATTGATTTTTCTTTCTTCTTGTTTTTTAACAGCATGCCAATGAATGAACTCCCCAGGATGGGATAGGAGCTGTGGCACCTTTTCCACAAAGCAGATGGCACTTGGAACATGTTCTTGTTAGAGCCAGTGTGTAAGAATTATGCTTGATATAATCTAATTTCAGGGATCAAATATACAAATCAGTGCTTCTATGATCCACAGTTGTTAGCATCCATTCATTCAAGCCTGGTGACATTTAAGATAAAGGCCAATTTACTTCTATGTCAGCTGATTTTTTTTTCTTTTTTTTGCCTTTTCTGCAACTATCTACAGGTGTGATAGTTGGCTAACAAATGGTTTTGGCCTCAGGAGTGTTAGGGAGCTCTAAAAGTGAGCAGGGTAAGAAGGGAATGCTGCTTCAATGAGGGTTTTTATTTTGGGCTTTCCATGCACTGACACAGGGAATGAGTAATTTTAAAGCTGGTGGATCAAGTTCAGTGGGCCTGGTTGACTCTTCATCATTGTTCATAATCTTGAGTTCAATGAGAATCTAAATGAGGGCTCATTGCAGAATATTTTTTTAAAGAGATGCACAACATGGTTTACATTTTATTAAAAGAATGAATCTCACTGAAGGTTTGTCATTTCATGAAATGGTTGCTTTTGACCTGATGGACTCATTAAAAGCCATTTGTATTCTCTCTCTCTTATTCTCTGCGTCTGTTCTTATGCTTCTGCTTGTGTTTTGATGGTAGTGAACTGAAAGAAGTTTTGCTATTGGGACTAAACATGGAAACCTCTTAGATAAATAAGACTAAAATCTAACGATCCACTCTTACATTACATTAATGACTATGCAGTTAGTAACACTATTGTAAACCATAACAAGCCTTGATTGGTGATGGCCATTAATTGTTACACTCTGAGGATAACTGACTATGATGATAATTACATTTCTGCTGAACTTTTAAATGGAAAGGTTTTCTTAGGTTTTTTCCATCATTCTACATTGTAAAATCAACATTAAATATGTACATGTAGCTGTAGTTAAAGTACCCGTTATGATCTCTTCAAATGCTTTATGCTTGTAATAGTTAGGTAAAAAATACAGATATAGTATAAAATCTAATCCAGCATGGTCAAACTTTAAACATGCAAACTACAACATGGGTAATACAAATGGCTGGTGCAGTGCTGTTACCTCATGGCATGAACATTCCGTTCCCAGCTGAAGCAGGCTGGGTTTTTTCTGTGTGAAATTTGTTCTACCTGTTTCTGTTTGGGGTTTTCTCCAAGTGCTCTAGTTTCCTCTGAAAGTCAAAAAACATACACCTCAGGACAGGTAGACTGCAGATACTATATTGCCATCTAGGGTCGAGTGTATGTGTAAATGTTTTTGTCTGTGTGTCTGACTGGTTGTCATTTGACTGGGCATTTTACCAATGTGTTAATTCTCTAGCCTTAAAACCACTGCAGAGTTTGTCAGTTAGCAATACATAAATAAATTCTATAAACTGGTATAAAGTGTTAACACCAAAGAGAAGGTTCTTAATTAGGTTTATGGTAGAAGCACAGCTGGTTGGTGAGTAAACTTTCAAAATATAATATTGACTATCATATATGAGCTTGTTGAGCATCCCATTTCAAACCATAGGAATTAATGGAGTGTCAATGTGCAATTTCTAAAAGGGTACAATGTACAGGGTTGTCTCAAAAGCCATTTACGCTTATTAATCTCTCTCACATCTAGGTTTTTTATCTTTTCCTTGAACCTGATATAAACTCATCACATACCTATTTGACATTTCTGACAGATTTTGGTGCTGGGCTGTAAATGAGCCTATCGTCATTCTCACAGCTTAGTTATCGCTTGTGATATTCAGTTTTCTGAACCCCTACTCTTGTTTTTGCAGAATTATGAAGGTGTAGTATGCATCTGTAAGTCATAACAACAACATCATGATGCTACATCATTCCTTCATTTTGTTGTAAAAGCTTCTCCGTCTCCACCTATTTTATTATATCTAGCTGCTTATTCCACAGTAGCACAGTGCCTGGAGCTAGAGAATTTGTGACTAGCCCTATAATGGAACAAGTATTGAAGTAATAGTCAATAAAGGTTTTAGAATTCTAAAATATTTTATTTGTGGAAGTCATGATTGGTCATCTCCAATCCAATTCCCACATGTCTGAAATATTATAAAAACTTTGTCAAAACTGCTGTTACTAAAATCGATAGTGAGGTCAAGATCACAAACCTAACAGCCACAAATTGCGACACTGACATGCAGCAGCTAGGGAACAGCTTTCAGGATGGTACCTTGCTGAAGGTTACACCAGGATAACATACTGGGATGGAACTCAACCAGATCAAAGATCCACTTGGCCACTAACTTACTTTTATATTTAGATATTTGAGTGCTCCTTCTGATTCCCATACTGGATTGGTTGAGGTCCGGGTTAACTACGGCCGCCGCCAGTACTGTTAGCCAACAGGGTGCTGGTGGAAATTGGGCTACTCTTGGTCAAAGGAGAAGAAGAAGAGGCAGACATGTCTGGAGGCAGGAGGAGAGAAAGAAGGGTAGGAGAGTTGAAGTGAGGGTAGGAGCTTAAAATGTTGAATGGTAAAGGAAGAGAATTAGCTGGTATGATGGAGAGAAGGAAGGTTGATATTTTGTGTGTGCAAGAGGCAAGGTGGAAGGGTGCTAAGGCCAGGTATATATGAGGTAGTTTTAGATAGTTTTACCATGGTGTGGATGGATAGAGCAATGTGGTAGTTGTTATTTTGAATATTCTGAAGGGCAATAAAGGATAGAAATGGAAATGTACTCACATGTGAGCAGAGCATATGCAAAGAGTACTTTGAGGAGCTGATGAAAGAAGAGAGAGAGAAGTGAAAGTGAAAGTGACAACCCTCGTCATTGTGAGCTTACAGCACAGCACACGCCTGGGGAGCAATGACAGGGATGGTATCTTGCTCAAGGGTACCTCAGGCCAACCTACTGGGGAGGTAATCGAACCCACAATCTTCAGATGCGGGGGGAAACTCCCTAACGACTAGGCCACCACTGCCCCCTTTAGAAGATTAGACAATGTGAAGATAGTGTAGCAAATTAGCAAGATGGAAGTAAGGGCAGTGATAAAGAGGATGAAGAATGGCAAGGCTGTTGGTCCAGATGATATACCCATGGATGCATGGGTGTATTTAGGAGAGATGGCATTTCTCACTACAGATGAAATGTTTACTCTGAGTGTGTTAATGGAGAAGTACAGAGAAGGTCAGAAGGAGTTGCACTGAGCCTTTGTGGACTTTGAGAAACCATATGAGAGGGTGCCTGGAGAGGAATTTTTGTTTTGTATGTCAGAGTGGTACAGGATCTGAATGAGGTCAGCAGTAAGAGTGAGGACTGCATTTAAAGTAGAGGTTTGATTCCATCAAGGATCATTGCTGAGCTGATGAAGAAGAACAAAGTGGAGGTTTATGGATGTGGTGAGAGAGGACATGCAGGTGGTCGGTTTGAATGAGGAAGATGCAGAGGACAGGAAGAAATGGAAACTGATGATCTACTGTGGTGACCCCTAATGGGAGCAACTAAAAAGATATTTGGGTGCTTGTGCATAAATTATGTGTTATAGTGTATGTGAGAATAATTATTAATTCTCTACAAAGAACACCCTTCTACACATTATAATGACTTTAATCATAACTTTATTTATTAGCACCTTTCATGCATCTGAATGCAGCTGAAAGTACTTTAAAGGAAGTATTTTTTATACTTTAAATATAAAAAATATTTTATATATATTTTAAAATATTTTAGTATTTAAAAAAAGTTCAAATCAAATGGAAAAAGAGAATGAAAATGTAAATAAATAATAAACATAATACAAACAATTCCGTTAAAAGTGAAAAACAGAAAAAAATCTATTTAGAACACGTTCTGTCAGACACTATTTAAAGCTCAAAATTCTAATAACATTATTTTAAAGTCAGTTCTAAAAGAGACAGTGTAGCTCTGCTAGAACAGGGTGATATGTTTAGTTATTTTAGTGGTGTTAGTATTCTCACTGGTGTATTCTGAACTTCTTTAGTTTTTTTTTTTGGTTTTCCTGTGAGAAGTGCAATATAGGCTAGACATGGAAAAATAAAAGCATGAGTCGATTTTCTCTGCATCTCTTCTTAGTATCTTATCAATGTTCAATGTCAGTCATTTCCTTATTAACAAAAAAAATCTGTTATCCAAATGATCAGTTTGTTAATACCACACTGTCATTTACAGTAACTGTTCTTTATTTAACATAGAAATCTTATTTTAACATTAAAAAAACAACAAAACATCCATTCAACTGAAATTAATCACAATTACAAAAGACTGCTAACATTAATTTACAGAACACTTGGAATGCAGACATTTCGAACAGCCTGTCTGTTAAGGTTGTCTAAATTATTATTGACTGCCTTCAACTGATGGTGAGACTTAACTTCTATAAACTGATCAGCAACAAGATTAAAAACATAAAGTGAACAACTGTCAAAAGCCCAGTCAGGGTGATTGTGCACATTTAAAGGACTTTATTTTATGAAACAAGAAAAGCAAAATACTACATAAAGATGCTGAAACCAAACTAACATCCAAGAAGAACCGATAGAGATAACACACCAAAACAATAAAAAAAAAACACAGATAAAGAAAAAGCAGCTACTTTGGGCACATAGGAATCAAAGTACACATAGACTGTGCAGCAACAGTCTGAGGAACAGGCGCAGTCAGTTAAATTGGATTTTTTCAAATTTCAATTCGATTAAACATTTGTGGGATGTGTTTCAAACCTCAAAACATGCTACTTATTTTCATTCAAAATCATTTTATAAAAATAATAAAAAACAGATGGTTAAAACTAGAGAAGTTAATTCATTCTAGAAATTAAATGAACAAACATGTCCAACAAATTGTTCTTATCAAGTTTTACATTAAAACATTTTTAAACAAAAATGAATAAATTTGTTGGGAATGTCTGTTTATTCCATCCTTCAGTTTAGTGAAAACACATATGGAACACTTTATCTAAATTAACTTAAGGATAATCATTTTCTCCATTAACAATATATTAGTGTGTTTAAAATATCATTCGTCATGATCATTATGATCACGATTCATTATGATCAAAAGACTCCAGACAGGTAGTGATAGTGCTCAGGTTTTGTTTTTCCAGGGCTAAATGGTTAATGTAGGTTCTCATTTGTGCAGAATCTAAAGTAATCTTCATTTCAGAAATCCAGCAAAGACAAGCATGCACAAAGCATTACATTTACATTTACAGCATTTAGCAGACGCTCTTATCCAGAGTGACTTCCCCATCCAAATTACAGGGACAGTCTCCCTGGAGCAACTCAGGGTTAAGGGTCCTGCTCAGGGACCCAGTGGTGGTTGTGCTTGAGGTGGAATCCAGAGGTCCGCAGACAAGTACCCTACCACTAGACCACCGCCACCACATTCAGCATTCAGACACAAACATTAGTTTGACATATGAGATGTGAGCAATTCCTCTGAAGATCTCTACTTCTAAAGAGAATGAGACCATACATTTTCAAACCAAAAAAATTGCATAGCAGTGGATTATTTTGTAAAGAAATCACCATAGAGCACTATGCACATCCAGGAGAAAGCTATTCCTTTCTTCAGATTGAGGATACAACAGTTCCTATGATCTTAAACTATTTATGAATTGCAACAGGATTTTTGACATGCAGAGCATTTGATGGATGTTGCAGCATTCTGACCAGCATTATTCAACCTCCAACCGAAAATCTCTTTGCTCTAGTTTTAAATATTTATCACTACCCTACCTCAGTGCACAATAAAGGATGACAAAGGAGAAATAGAGAGATCGCTTCAGGTTAATATTCTGATGCTGTTGTAAATAAATAATCCATCACTGTCACATAAGCTACAATAATATGTCAAAAAAAACGACATTCTGAAGTGCTGGTCACTGGCCAAATTCAGCTAATGTCTGAATGATTTCAAATAACTGTGTATCGATCTCTTCTCCACTAGCATGAAATCTGTTTACTGAAGATTTATGGGTCCTCATGCTCCTCAGCCTCTGTTGTATTGTATTTCTGTTCACTGGCCAGGAGACTTAACTCTGTTAGGGACTGACTTCTCCATCCATTTATTACAGGCATTTCTACAAACTGTGTGTACAACACATTTTCTTTCTGGTGGTTAAATAAGCCAAACACTTTGTATAAACCGGTATAAACAGAAGTAAAGGTAACTGGCAAAACCCAACTTGCATAAGAGTAAAAAAAAATAATAATAATGGGGTGTATATTGGGACTAAATAGTCAATAAGGTAGTTTATAGTTTTTAGATTTATTTTCTATATTCTTATTTTCATTTTTAATTTTATAGTGTTCTTCAAGCTCTGTCTGTCTGTATGTGCAATTGTAAAAAAAAAAAAAAAAAACCCAAGGGATCCCTAAAGTTTTCTGATATAAATACTTATGTTTATCATGAAATATCAAAAAACAATTACATGGAGAAAAGTGCAAACAGGCAAGAATGAGGATCAGTGGGAATTTTTGTTTCACTTTTCTGTTCACTTTTCCCTTTTCACTAGAAGTATATGTGAGGAAAATTATGGTGACAACCAAGTACTGAATACACTGTCCAAAGCGAAAGAAATGTACTCCATCACAGTACATAATTGTAACATTCGGAACACATTTTTGATTACATTTGATTACAGTGTATTCAGCCGTCACTACTTTTCACTGCATTTTCCTCAGTTCTGATGGAAACTGAGGGAATGCAGATTACCTTTCTTACAAACATACTTGTATAGAAATAGTGATTATCACTTAAAAAGCTTTTATCTTTACATGACCACAGTAAGCCTTAGCCTACTGTGAAAAAACCTCAGGGGCAGCTAGAGAGTTGATCAGATTTAGTGAGGGTTCGTGTAGCTCCTAAACCTGTTTAAAGGTTTTCTACCAGGCTATATACAGCCCACTTAAACAGCGGCTGTAGGCCATAAATCAGCCAGCTCTACCACAGAGCTGAAGGTGACATATAATCCACACGATTTGACTCAGCAACATGCGGGGAATTTGTTTGACCCAAAGGGTGTCCACACAGAGTGGAGGCTTTTACTGAATGAGACTGTGTTGAAGCAGGCAGGATAGGCTGTAAATGAAAATGTTTTAAATATAAATGGTCATTTTCCCAATATTCTCGCAATTAAAATAACTTGAAAAGGTTTTGTGGGAACATTTTGCCTGTTTTTCAGTGTCTGTTCTACACAAAAAGGACTCTGTATGATGCATAAAATTGCTTACAAAGTGTTCAGTATAGCTCTGTTACCACCTTAAAAGGCTTGTTAAGAACCATATGCAACAAGTTTTCCATCAAAGAGATCAACCATTTACCAAACACAGAACCATTTAAGCATTCACATTGTGGGGAAGGTTGTCATGTTTCTATAAATGACACTTGCCTTTACGAAAGAATATTTAGAGAACCTCTTTGAAGTTGCTTCTCACACAGTAATATCCTACTCAAATGATTAGCCTTTGCCTTCTTATAATCCTTCCCTTTCAAAATCACTGACTTTTTCAAGCCCTGCCCACAAATGCATTGTCTCATTATAACTCTTGCAACATTAAATAAGCTGTATAGAACAAAAATCCTATGTAATGAACTTAAAGTTGCTACAAAATTTACAATTAGGCCAGTCATGTTCATAGTGTTCAAGTTTACATCACTGATTACTGGATTGCTGCTACTTAAAGTAAAGAAAATGTAGGTAATTTAAAAACCATTTACATTTATAGCATGTAGCAAATGCTCTTTTGCTGAGCAACGTACATCAGTGCATACTTCAAATCTGGTCTTCATCCCTGTAACCTAGGTACAAGTCAGCAACTATCAAATAACAATTTGCCAGCTAAGTAGCATACAGTCAAAATCTGCACCAGTTTACCCCAACAATCAGATCACATGCACTCTGCATGATCGGACACATTTCGATGTATCTAATGAAAAAGTAAAGCAGAAACTAAACTCTAAACTCTGCTCACGTGTATATATATATATATATATATATATATATATATATATATATATATATATA
>CM029366.1:20891749-21284800 GCA_017165825.1 Hepsetus odoe | reverse complement strand
CGGGGACAGCACCTTGCTCAAGGGTACCTCAGGGCAACCTATTGGGAAGGGGTTCGAACCCCCGATCTTCCGATCATGTGGCCAACGCCCTAACCACTAGGCTGCCACTGCCATATATATATATATATATATATATACATTTACTTTTAAATGTTATATTTTTATGTTATATTTTCATATTTATATGTTATAAATACAAATTGCTCAACCCAGCAGTGCTAAGTGGCTTTAAGTTATTTTAAATAATTAATGAATTCAAGTAAATCAATCCAAGCGGTAATATTTCTACATTCTTTTTAAATTTGATTGTGTTCAATTAATAAAACTACAGTAAACACTTTTTGGGTTTGACCTATTAAAAAATGTAAACTGTAATACTTATTCTTGGCACTAAATACAGGGAAAGCCTCTATGTAAAGGATACCACTTAATCAATCTGTAATTCAGATTAAGCTAGTTTTTCCAAGAAAGCATCCATTCACCCATGCATTACCTTAGCTGCCTAACCTCACTGGGGTTAAAGAGGCAACAGGGAAACTCACTGGTCTGCAAGGTTCTGAGAAAGCTGTACATTCTGTACAAATTTGTACCAAATGCAGCAACAAACATCCTCAATAAAACAAGAAAAAAGGGCTCAGGGAAGCCTTCGTCAGTTTTTTCACTTCTAAAGTCTGAAACGTTTTTAAAGAAGCAGTCAAGCTTTAAAAAGTTACCCTTTCATTTAGCATTTTATAAAATACCACAGCTACTATTGTTTTTTATTTAATTGGTTACTGCCAGAAGCAAATAGAGGGTGGGTAAAATATGTAAAATGATATGCAACTTACAGATTTACAAAACACATCAAGTAAACCTTATCTTTTAAAGCAATCATGATGAATCACAATGATAAGACCTTGTCATGTCTTTCAGGAACTTACTTATTGTGCCCATAAGACTGAAAGGATTCTTGGTGTTACATCTGGGGCAGCGGTGAGGTACCGTACCCATCACTGCGTGCTTTAAGTAGCTGCCCCCGGCTGCATGGTGTGTACGGGTGAAATGCAGAAGAAGCATTTTGTTGTGTCTTTTGTTGTGTGCTATATTTCCCAATGACAGCTACTAACTTTTAGAACTTCACTTCTGAGAAGGATCTCGCTTTCTTTACTCACATTGGCAACCTCTCCAGGTCATAGAGACATCTTTCTTACAATATCCAAAGACTTTGTCCATCCATTACCACCCAGGCTACCCAGTTGTTTGCCCAGTTTCTGGTCATTTTCTAACTGGATTTTTGTAACGGGCCTTACATTGATGGCAACAGGAGCATTTTAATTAATCCGGAACGCCGGTGCAAGACTTGTCATGACTTCCTAAATTCTCGCACACTACGCCGCTAGTACCTGGCCTGTTGTTCAAAGTGAAATAAAGAAATAAGATCTTTAGGGTTTATTTTATAATGTGTTTAAGGAAACACATCTAGCAACATAGAGTAATTGATATATCGGCTGTGTAAGCAGATGTCACGGTAAACATGTACATTGCAAGCAAGGCAGAGATCTGGAATTTATAGGTTTAATATCCCTGGTCTCAGACATACAGTCCAAGATTTAACTAGATGGAAATGTCAGTTTGTCTTTACAGACGTAAATAGGATAATTTCACACATTCCTTTAATGTTTACTCTCTGCATTTCCACAGTTTACCAAACTTAGTCAGTTATGATGTATGTGTGGTCTTAACCATCCAATATATATTAATGTTTTCATCAAGGAACAGTAACAGTGAATTATTTGAAAGGTTTCTTTAAGCTTTCTAGTGTTTTTTAAAGGCCTTTGCTTTATAGTTGTTCCGTAAGGCAATGTTAATATGACATAAAATCATTTATTTACTGCTGGTGGCTGCTCCTTGATGGGTACAACCCACAAAATGTGAAGCAGTTAGCTCATGCGCTCATTCATTTTGACTATGCTTCGAGGGCAATATTTGGATTGGTATGATCAATGATTTACAACAACTGTAAGTCAATGCTCCTTTTCAATTGTGTGCACCAAGCTTTACAGCAACGAGTGGAAAGCAAGACTCTTCTTCTTTATTTATTAATTTTAGTATGTATTTTACCTTAACATAGTGGAAAGCAAATGGTGGCAAGTACATTTTCTCGAAAACAGGGTAGCAGAATCCTCTTATCTTTATAAGCAAATTGGAACAACTGCTCTTTATGTGGCTTATTGGCATGAAATGACTCATTTAAATTATAAAAGATATCACCCTTCAGCCTGCTGTTTCTGAAAGCTGTGTCCTTCGTTTGCCTTGCATTTCAGTGCAACAGTTGTATAGAGAACAATCTACATCTAAAATAGTATCTGCTCAGTGAGTTTTATGGTTTAACTAGTGAGTGACTTGTGCAAATTGTGCCGTAAGTAACCGTAATTCTAAAAAGTGCACCTGTACAACATGTTTGAGGCTGGGTTGGAAAGGTTATGATGCTTTGTTACTATGCTTGGAAAAAGGTTTGCCATTCACTAATTACAATTCATACGGAATCTGTACTCTTATGCTGATGTTTCAAAAAGGAAAAACATACAAGCTGCTAAACCTTACCAGGGTAACGGGGAGTCAGGAGTCTAGCCCAGAACTCACAGGGCAAAAAGCAGAAAAACACCCTGAGAAGAGTTAGTGGAGCTCCCACAAATTTTTTACTTAAACAGTCACATTCATGTCAATTTATATGTAATTGCTCACACTATTTTATGCAACTTTATTTTTGATGCAACAACTTTTTACATAGCACTGTTTACAAATTAACTAGTTAGGCAAGGTCAGCATGACCCCTTGTGGCACCACAACTGATAATAATAATAATAATAATAATAATAAAACTGATAATAGGAGCAGCAGTGCTAAAGAGTCTCACTGCTAGGAAAAGTGAGAAAAATTATTTCTCTTCACTTCACAAGGTATGTGTGCCCAATTAACTGGTGCTGCAGTTTAAGTTGGGACTGGCTTCTGTAAGTGACTATTCTTGTCATAGTGAAACACAGCACAGCACACAGTGAGACACAAAATGAAATTAGACCTCTGCATTTTACCTATACACACACATGCAGCAGGGGGCAGCTATTGAATGCGCTGGGGGAGCAGTGACGGGGACGGAACCTTGCTCAGTGGTACCTCAGGGCAACCTCCTGGTCTAGAATTCAAACCCACAACCTTCTTATGCTGTGGCCAAATCCCTAATCACTAAGCCACCGCTTCCCCCAGTGCTGTAACTGCATTGTAGCCTTACTATGTTTCAAACAGCAACCATTAATGAACATGTGATAATGATTAAAGGCTGTCTGACACACAAAAATTGTGATGTATAATTGAAAAAATATGTTCAAAGAAATGCTTGATTATATGTGCAAAACATTTCTTCATTAATTCATTTAAAACTATTGAAAATCAGTTTATTTCTGTGCTATATTAAAACTAAGAAGGAAGGAAATGTTATAATTATTTAATAAAATAATTAATGATTGGGTAGATGAAAGGAAGTCTGAATGGCTCTAGATGTGAACTTCCAGCTGCACTATCCAAACAAGCCTTTCACAAACAAGCAAACATTATCAATATTGAGTTCACAGAGCCATGGAGAAATACTCCAGCACCCTAGAGCCTTAATTACTGTGGATTTATTGCTGGTTCTCAAATAAATAAGGTTCTCAGAAAGACAATTACGTACGACTACACTGAATTTCATGCCTCTGTTATCCGGGAAAAAAGCTTATATAAGAAGTTATGCATAAGAAATTACACTTTTCATTAGCTATTTAACTTGTTGCCACTAAACAGATGCTTTATAATATCATTGTCAGTGATTACTGAGGCATGGCTGAAGTCAATTAAATTCTTCACATACTCAATAGGTTACCCTAGAAACAAATTTCAAGCAAAAATGACTTCTGTCAGTGTGTATCATCATCCAAACTACATTTAATCAAATTGTAGCCGGATCAGTTGGCAGCAGTGAATTTAATTGGTCATAGTAGACTTTAATTTAAATGTCCCATCTACAGAAGTTTGCACAGCTTAAATCAGAATCAGATTATCCACAGCAATGATAATAAGAACTGAATGTCTGAGGAATTTAATATCTCTAAAGAAAGTCCTCACAGAAACGTATTAACTAAAATGGCATTTTTATGATAGTTTTGAGAATAAAAATATATCCCCAAATAAGCATTTTTCCCCTATTTGCCACTATTTTATGAACATTATCAACATTACATATAAAAACAAAAGACCTGTGCACATTCAATGATAGTTCAGGATTGTAACTAAACAGTTAAGTCTGTTATAATCAGAACCCCTGGTTCCTTTTCCCATTCTTTTATGAAATCCAACTTTTGTGAGGACACTGCTTTACTATGCTTTACTATTGCAGAAAGCACTTTTATGGCAGTAATGGCTAAATTAAGTGGTCCTTTAGAGAAATGCCTTTTTTATGAAGAGTGATGAAATTTGATTGCTTAGAAAAGTGTGACCCAAAATACCTTTTAGGCAAATTACTAATGTTCCTAGAACTTTAAGTGATGATATTAAGGAAATTATTTCAACTTTTCATTTTAGTGCCTGGAATATAGAGGATGATGAAGGAGATAGAAAAGGGTATTAAGAACTTTTTTCAGAACTTTCTTTCAATAGCTGTCCCCTGCTGCACGTGTGTGTATGTGTGAAACACAGAGATTGAAATTTGTTGTGTAATGCTGTGCTGCGTTTCACAATGACAAGAGTAGTCACTTTCAGAATTATACACCTTCCATGACGTCTTTATTATTCATAAGTTAGCTGTAAATGAAAGTAAACTGGATATGAGATAAATGCAATATATAAAATATAAAATATAAAGTGTGTGTGTGTGTGTGTGTGTGTGTCTGTGTTTGTGTGCATTGAGTTTTGAAACCTTATGGAGGAATACATGGGTACCTGTACTTTCTAAAGGATCATAAGAGTTTGGGACTTGGTCATGTAAAAATAAATAATGACCACATTTGGTACATAAAACTAAGGGAAAAAATAACTAAGATATGCTTCCATTAAGTGTGTGGTTATGAAAAATTTCATTTGTACATTTTTGTATTTGTCTATATTTACAGACACAGTATAAACAGATACAGTATGCCCTTCATACGGGTTGTGCGATTCTTTTATTTGCTGTACACTCAATTTAGATATAAGGATAAAGATAATGGGTCTGGTCGCTGGACAGGAATTATGTTTAGTCCTGCAGTACAAAGCAAACTGAATTGAAATTTTCCATTAAAAGAAAAGGTAGTAGTCCAGGACAAGGCTCAATCTCTGAAAGGGAAACCGATCCAATATGAGGCATAAGCTTAGAATATGTGTGCAGTGCTCAGTCAAATGAATCAACCCAAGTAATGCCCAAGTAAATGTATAATAGCAAAAACTTTTTATCAAGAACACCACTGAATAAGGTTTATACTGTGTGCCATTTTTATTGTTTTCAAGCGAAGGACAAGTTTTATATCCCTGTGTTTTGTGCATTCTAGGTTGAACTAAAGCTAGTGTCTATGCATAAACATACAGGAAGTGGAAATGATTCTCTCCTCTTTATAATTACAGTGGAATTTGAAAGATTATCATCAAAAGTCCTAAAAGTAGGTAAAGAGAACCCTATTAAACAAATGAGATAAAAATATTATAATTGGCCATTTACATTTTGGGAAAAAAAAAGATCCAATATTATATATCTGTAAGTGGCAGAAGAATTTGAACATTTGCTTTCAGTATCTGATGTGGCCTCCTTGTGCTGCAATAGCTGCAGCTGAATGTTTCCAGTAACAGTTGATCAGTCCTGCATATTGCATCTCCTTCATCTCCTTAGACCACAACCTCCCTCATATACCCAAATACACAGAATCCAATGTGCACTTATGGTTTTTTCTTCAAACATAACCCTTCTTATTTAAGTGATAAATTTACATTTGGATCTCATCCACAAATACACTTTCAAAAATGCGGAGAAGGTCAGACATTAATAGATCCCTGTTTTTGAGAAACATGTTTAGATCCCTGCTCATTCACATACTTTAGAATAATCTTTTAGCAGCACCATATGTAAATTATTGCACCAAAAATAAGGGTTTTGAGAATATTCAAATCAAAAACAGAAACAAAAAACTGATCAGTCTGAACAGATTAATTTCTGTATTGTTTGTAGTGATTCATAATTCTAATTTTGCAGTTAATCATTAAAAAGCCTTGGGATTATATTCCTGGCACTAACTTTGAATGAACCATCTATGTAACCTTTGTTCCATCTGACGGTAACCATTTAAGATTATAGACCTGTTCAGTGATCCAGGAATTGACTGCTCTAAAGAGCATTACTGCTCAGAGCTCAGCATTTGTACATTCAGGGCTGTAAACCAGAGTGATTCTAGGAAACTAACATTTGCCTTAGGAATTCTAACTGTGTATGACTTAGGTAATGTTTTATTACATAATTACAGTCCAGATGTGCTGCAAGACTGTCTTTCAGGCAGTGGGGAGAAAATCTACTGAATACTGTTTTGTTTTCTTGAAAAGTTTAGAGATGATTAGTGATTATCTGAAAAATAGTGCTCACTAATCATCCCCTCTTTACTTAATCTAGCTTCCACTACTCTTTCCCATAATTTCATGCTGTGGCTGATCAACTTTATCCCTCAATAGTTACTACAGCTCTGTGCATCACCCTTATTCTTGAAAATGGGCACAAGATCACTTCATCTCCTCTCCTCAGGCATCCTCTCACTTTCCCATCGCTGCTCCCCAGGCACTTTTAATAACTGCCCCTGCTGCATGTGTGTGTTTGTGGGCATGAGTGAAATGCAGAGGTGTAATTTCGTTGTGGGTCAGTGTGCTTTGCTGTGTTTCACATTGACAAGAATAGTCACTTTCACTTTCACTCTGTCTAGCAAATTGGCAAAGGTCTTTTTCTCCCTCCTTACTGTCCAACCTCTCATTCAATTCACAAACACCTTATCTTTGGCCTTCGCCACTGCTTTCTTCACCCTGCGCTTCATGTCCTTGTACTCCTGTCTACTTTTTTCATCTCTCTGACATTCCCATTTCTGCTTCGCTAGCCTCTTCTTTAGCCTTCAATGGCTTGTTTCCTTATCCTCCTTCTTCCTTCCAGATGTCACCCCAAGCTGTCTCCTTTCTAGCTGTCTCCTTCACCAATTTGGCAGTAGATGCCAAGCAATCTGTTAACCCTTCACTACCTTCCTGTGCCTGTGTTAACTCCTACCTGATATCCACCTTGCAGTCTGAAGCCTTCAGCTTCCACCATTTGATCTTTGACTCTGTTGTTACATTACATTCTCCTCTGTCAGTACTTTGCAGTCTCTAATCTCCTTCAGACTGACCCTCCTGCAAAGGATATAATCCACCTGTGCGCATCTGCCTCCACTATTGTATATCACCATGTGCTCCTCCCTCCTTTTAAAATAAATATTAACTACAGCCATTTCCATCCTTTTTTGCTAAATCTACAACCATCTGACTTTCAGCATTCCTCTAGTAGATACCCTGCCTATCCATCACTTCCTCATTGCCTCTGTTCCCTTCACCAATATGTCCATTAAAATCTGCCCCAATCACCACTCTCTCTCCCCTGGGTACACTCCATCACTTCATCTATCTTACTCCAGAATTCTTCTGGGCCATAGGCACTAACAACATTCATTATCACACCTTCCACTTCCAGCTTCAAACTCATCACCCTGTCTGACACTCTTCACATAGTCTCCCTTCAGAATAATGCCTACCCCAGTTCTCCTTCCATCCGCACCATGGTACAACAATTTAAACCCTCCTCCAATACACTTGGCTTTACTACCCTTCTATCCAGTCTCTTGCACACACAAAATTCCTTGGGCCAACATTAGCCCGATTTCAACCCGCACCCTGTAGGCTAATAGTACTGGTGGCAGTCGCTGTTAACCTGGGCCTTGAACTTAGTATAGAAATCTGTTCATTGTCCACATATAGCTTTGGCAAAAGTTTTACACCCGATGCCCTATATGATGCTATAGCAAACTGATAGAATAAACTCAAATAATATGGAAAAATGTTCAGATTTAGTTAACTATTTTTGCTTAGCACTTTAAAAATAGATACAAAAAAGTGAGTTATTCCTTGCTTAGTACAAAAGAGCAATGTACATTGATATTAATGTGATTACAGCTGATGAGATTTCTATACAATTAGAAAAATGTTCTATTTATTATCATGCAGAGCAACACCAATTCCTCACAAGGGGCTAAATGCACCATCAGCCTAACTAATATAAACTTGTTGCATCTAACCTCTATAGCGGTAACCTCAGCCATCTGGTGTATTTCACAGTTCTCTTTCACCGGTACATAGATACAAATTGTTTTATTTTTTTAAGATCAATGTTCCACAAAGGGCACAGTGAACAGTAAACACCAAAGGTCCCATCTACTGCAAATTTATTTAAGCAATAATTTGAGCTCAATTCAGTTAAATTTTAAATCCATCTCTTTTATGACTTGCCCAGAAGGCCAAAACACATCAGTTCTCTGGGGAATGCTAGGTAATATGTGGGTTCCCTAAATCACCCTAGATTATTTGCATTTCCATTATTATGCTTATGTACTTCCTAACATATGGCAGTATGTAGACTTATCAGTGCAAATACTGAAAAAGAAGGCATGAAAACAGACACAAGGGAAGCTGTGACTTAAGCTGAGTGTGAGACATTTTGCATTGTTCAGTTGAATATGTAGCAAATATTATTCATGTAATAGAGAATTTATTAACCCACTCTGCGTGCCATTTTAAGTACAATTGTAATATGGCAATAGCTTTAAAAACATTCTGTTCTTAGTAAAAGTAAATATTGATCAGAAGGTTTGCTCTCATTTGTAAAATGTTCCAGGACCCAACATGTCTGAATATTATCTCATCAAAATTCATATCACTTCCTGAGTAGAACTGTGAATGCAGTGATTAAGGCATTTGACATTTGTGTAGCAAGTGGAATAGATCCAAATGTAAATCAAGGTCATAAAAATAATATTTGATTATATTTGGGCTTTCATTGAGATTCAGTGTAAATGCACTTATGCAGCCACATACCACATGATTTTGTTGACTTGATAAGTACAATTAACAACATATTGTATTAAGAAAATGCATCTCTGCATTTTTTTTAACACACATTCTGACATATTTCGAATAGTTGCCAATAATAAACAAATGTGCTTTGTGCAAATGTTATGGCATAATTCACAAATTGTCATTTTTCCAATGAATAAAATTTTGTAAATACATTGAAATACCATGTTTTAGTATGTTTCCATAAAGACAATGCATTCTTATTTTTATTTAAAATCAACAAAAGAAATCTACTGTTGCTCTTATGTTAAGTGTCTAGTCTATTTTTACCACTTGCTGCATCCGCAAGGCAAACAACATTGTGGATGACCCCACACCCGTCCCACACTTCCACACTCCTGCCGTCTGATAAAAAGGTTCTGTAACATACGGGTCTCCACTACCAGATCGGGAAACAGTTTCTTCACCCTGGCCATTAGACTCCTGTACTGGCTCCAACATCCCCAGGCTCCAATCATGCACCCATATTATCTACCTTTTGCTGTTTGCAAACATATTTATTACTATAAAATTTGCACTCCACACTTTGTCAATGCTACTTTATACAGTATTAGTTACAATACTTAGTTATAATACTGCTGCTTTGTACAGTAATTCATTATAATACTGCACTGCACCCAACACCATGTTGTTACTGTTGTCTTCCATTCATTTTGCACTCATATACATACTGCCTCTGTTTTTTAAGTGGGATGAATGTTCTCTGTCCTCTGTTGTGCAGTGTTGTTGCACTGCTTTTTGTTTTGTCTGTACTTGTTAGTCTTATTCTTGTGGTGTGTTATATGTCAGGTTATATGTGTAGTATCATGGTCCTGGAGGAACGTTGTTTTATATCACTGTGTACTGTGTATATAGTTGAAATTACGATAAAAACCCTACTAAACCCTGACTAACTGATTGTATCTTCAACACACTTTAATGCATTTTTGTAGCTTGCTAACTTTAGTTGCTAATTTAATTATAGTGGCTAATTTTAAAGCAACATTATTATTATTGTTTTTATTTTGGGGAATATATTTGAATGTTAATTCTTTTTAAGGTAACAATGAAGAAATATTGTCCTGCAACTTTTTTATGTTCCTTCTTAATTTGGATTAAGTGTTTGATGCACTACATTTTACTCTGCCATGTCCTCAAAATTTTACATGCAACTACCAAAGCCATTCATATCATTCATAAGAGTTTGACTGAAAAGTTGCAAAAATTGTTTACATTAGGATCAGTGCTTATAATCATTCTTAAATCAAAATAAAATGTTGTTTTTGGTATATTTAAAACTGTGTTGCTGTTTTTACATGTTTACTTGTTTCTTTGTGATTTAAAGTCAGTGTGAGTACAAATATTTCTATGGCACGCCTTTTGCAAATGTACTAATATTACCTTAAATATTCACAGCAGTGTACTGAGCTTCGGAAAAGAGATATGTAAAGATAGGCTGTCTGTAAATAGTACTGTTCATGTAATGCATACACTTTAATTAAACTTAGACAAAGCAAAGCAGCTATTACAGTTACACTGAAAAGTACTGCATAACAGTCAGGTATAGTAAATCCTTATCATTAACTGTTCCCTTAGCAACAGTTGTTGTGTTAATAGGATTAGAGACAAAGCTAAAGCATAAAGACAAACCCTAGATAAATAGGACACCCAATAAATATTAAAAAACTCAAAAAGATGCTGAGATTGATAGATATACGAGTAAGCTTTATAAAACTGTATGATGTTAATTTGAAGACACACCGTTATAAATAAGAAGAGACTAAAATGTAAGTAAATGTAAAGATGTGCCACATTGAACTGCTTGCTGATGAAGTGAATAACATTGATTATCTTGTTGTCAAAGGGTGGAGCAGAAAGGATATGATAGAAAGATGTCAGAAACACAATTTTTAGATTTGAATTCAAATGCTCCCTGCGATGGGCTGGCGACCTGTCCAGGGTGCGTCCCCCGTCCTCGCCCTGTGTGCGCTGGGTTGGACGCCAGCACTCCCCCGCGACCCCGTTTGGGACAAGCGGCAGATAATGGATGTGGAATTCAAATGCCATGGACATGATTTTCATGCAGTCCACAATAACAATGAGATGCTGGAACGTCAATGACACACAGACATTTAAAAAGAAAAATGTGATAAAGGTTAAAGGTTTCATTTACCACCTGCTCTCTTTGAGAGTATATTGAAGTAGCTATAGACAACCTCAATCATGTATCCATATCAACGGAGGAAGTTTAATTTAAGTTTAATTTCTTTTTTAATTCTATCCATTCTGTCGAGATTTGCAAGTGACAAATTTGAAGTTTAGTGACAGTTCACATCCTATGAGCAGACTCTATGCAAAATTTCATGTGCCAAGAAGGGTATAATAGTTTCAGTGTCTTTTGATTCAGTCTGTTTCCTTTTTTGTATATATATAAACATTAGTGGTGGGGTACAGTTACTCTATTGTGCTGTTTTTACCACTTGCTGAAGTGCTGTGCGGGATTTCAGATCAGTGTTTCAGTGAAAATTATCTATACATGAACCCAACATTCAATAAATAACTAAACATGCAGACCATTTTCATTCTATGTATTCGTTTCTTTACTTAATTCCAGTGATATTAAACGAAAAAAGCACAGTAATACTTTAAAAAAGGAAACAGATTTATTTCCACATTTTCCTTAATCAATGCACAATATAACGCATATAAATTAAAACTGATACTTTCAACCTTAATGTGGCAGTTATAGAAGCTTTACATTTTATGTATTTTTTTATGGCAGCAGAGATAATATATGCTCTGGGGAGAGTACGCTGTAATATTAATATTCCATTGCTCAGTTGTTGCATGCTCTGCTTATACCAAACAAATTTGCCAGATGGTGATACACAAACCTCAACCTGACCCTGGGGGCTTCATGGTTGTCAAGGATACACTCTACAATCAGCAAAGGTTGGAGCAACACACAGAACAATGGACTTTACCCACAAAACAACATCACTGAACCTGGCCCTGATTGATAATCTGTATATTATGTTCTCACAGCATTTTCTGTATTGAGCTTCATTAAAAAATTCTTGGGTGGAAACACTCCTTAAAACTTTATTGTTAATGGGCAGGACGACATTCCTGTTGGTTTATATACTTCATATAACTATCTTTTTCTTGGGACATTACAAGTTAGGTGGGAATGAACATACATTTGACTTACCCTAAAAGCTAAGAACAATTTTTCCTTATCCTGTAACATTCTGGAAGTTTTATTCCAAAAGCAATAATGAGCTTAATTTTTATTTATTTTCATTTATTTATATGCGTTTATCCACCATGAAAAAATCTAGTTGAAATATAAATAGGCCTAAAATGTGGCTGCGGTGACCTAGTGGTTAGGCACTTGTCCCCATGATTGGAGAATCATGAATTTAAGCCCTGAAAAGGTCATTTTCCCTTGAGCAAGATACCGTTTTGATACGCAGTCCTACTTTCTGGTCTCTGGATGTATGCGTGTATGGGTTGAATGCAGAAAAGTATTTTGGTGGTTGTTCACTGTGTTCTGTGTTGTAATTGTACTATTACTTGACTGTAATATTTTCTTATTTGTGTATCACTATTCTAAAGTATTACCACCTAATGACCTTTATATTTTTCTATATTAAAACAAAGAGTATACACTAATTAACACCAATGCTTTATAGTGTAAGTATGCTCAATATTGCCAATTTAGGACATTTTACAATATTTCATCTTTGTAGTTTCATTTTTTTTTTTACATCTGTCAAACAAACCTCATGTCAATCCTTGCTCTAAAGACATGGGTATCAGTCCAGGGACAGGGTTGTTGTCTGTGTGATTCAGATTTCACAGAAGGTGCATGACCCCCTATTATGTTTAAGCAGTCATCTTTAACGCATATACCAAAAGGTTGTGAAGGTTGATGTGGGGGCTCTGCTGTCTCACACATCACTGCACAACATCTACTTAATGTTCCAAGCCACGCATGAGCTCACAAGCACACAGATGCCATAGTTGTTTTAACAGTCATGCTGTTTTCTGTTGGGTGATCTGATTGGTGGTTATTGCATAAAATATAAATACACCTGTCCTAAAGAGTAAACATGCATGGATTAGAAAATCTAATAGATAAATTTGCAACTGTTTCAATTTACATCTCAAATCATTTGCTGTTAATCTGCAAAAAATAGAAAAAGGAGAACTTATTAGTGTTATTTGTCAGTTAAAGAGTGTGCATTTCATTTAAACAAGGGCAAAAGGTAAATATGCCTGCTTATTGTTCCAGTCACACTTTCCTTTATGACAGCTCTTTAGGTTGGCCTGTGGCTGAGAACACAGGCAGTGACAAACTGGTTAACACTGTTACCCTGGGAGAGATGCAATTTCACACTGGCCACATGCATGGTAAGTGAAGCAAGGAGAAATGGCCTTAACACTCCATTACTCTGTCAATGACTTAACCGGCTGGGGAAATTTGCTTCATTTAATTGGTGAGTGGCCAAGTGCTAAAGAGGCTGTCCATTATGAACATCAAGGTCCCCAAAACTGGCTTGGACACAGGGTTTTACACTATTAAACCAAAGATTCTAGCACAGTTTGGTTATTGGCTACACACGAAAAAGGTTTCTTTTTCTGTTGTTCTGTCTTAGACAGATGGGAATACACTACTGAAAATAAAGATTCCTAAAAGGTTCTTGCTTGAGCATAAGATTATACACTATTAAGACAAAAAATTCCTTAATAGTTCTGGCCTGGACAAATGGTTGTACACCATTAAAAACAAATATATAATGATTCTGGTTCTGGCTAGATGTATAGTCCTAGACTATGAAGAATGAATATTCCTAATGGTTCTGGCAGTATATATGATTCCATATTATAAAAGATAAAAGTAACTAAATGATTCTGGCTAGGACATATTACACTATTACACTATATTGCACTATTAATTATAAAGGTTCCTAAATGGTTCTTGTTTGGATGTACGATTATAATAAAGGTTGCCAAATTTTTTTTTTGACTTGCACATATGGTTCTAACCTACCAAGAGTAATATTTCTGGTTTTAAAAGTGTGGTCACTATTTCTTTTATAAATATTGGTCATTTTAGAAATATTTTAAAAACATTGGTCACTTCGCTAATTTAATTATTATTATATTTATTATATTTTTATGTCATGGTTTGCAAATTGTAATTTCATTGCATTTAAGCAGTACACTACACATCTTCCTCAAAGGCCCAGGGAAAGGTATTCAATACTCAGTATAGTGAATGCTTCTGTCCAGCACCTGCTGTGCATTAGGGAATGTTAATTGAAGGTGAAAATTGATTTTTCAATTTTAACCCAATGCCAAGTGTGCCTGTGATGAGAGTTATGTGATTAGGTCAAGTAATGAAATATAAATCAATTCTGACAGGATTCACTGGGCTAATTCTGTTCAGCTTGCTGTGAACTGAACTCTTTTGTGGATGAATGTTTCTTAAAGATTGTTGCTTGGACAGATAGCTCTTTGGGAAGTGAAAGTAAATACCTGTGAAAAAGAAACTAGTCCACAAAGTGTTCATCCTGGCAAAATCTATTTGATTTTGCTTAAGAATTTCAAGGTTAATGAGGTTTTCTTCTTCTCATTTAGCAAACAGTTGCCCAATTTCCACCTGCACTCTGTTGGCTAACAGTACATGTGGCGGTAGTTGTTAGCTTGGGCCTCGACGATCCGCAAATCGGTTTCGCTGTCCACATATTGATTTGGCAAAAGTTTTATATCAGAAGCCTGTCCTGATGCAACCCTCTCCATTTACCCAGGCTTCGGACCAGCACGTAGAAATACACTGACTTGTGCATCACTCGGTGCTTGGTTAAGTAATTGTAATTAGTGCTGCCACCAAATCATACATCTTGTTCTTCAATTCCAGAGATCAGAAATGCAACTTTTACTGTTCTGGGGGGTTCATACCCCTGTAGTCAATGCTTGCCATTGTACACAGTGAACTTGGGCTCACACATGGCAGCTTCAGAGTTTCCTCTTCTATGATCATTGCTTTTCTGCAATGGTCATTAAACAAGGTGTTTATTTGCAATTGAATGGCTGTTAGCAGTGAGTGCAAACTAGGTTAGCTGAAACCACCAAATTAGAAGAGATGTCTACAGATGTTTGGACAAATAAGAAAACTATTTGAACATGGTATATATTTATTATTTAGGAATAATATTTAACAATAATCACATATTAGTACAGTTCATAAAGTTTATATCCACCAGTGTTTTTTTTTCCATTTTTCTTTGTTATGGGAAATTATCATTCCCATTTCACATTCAGTGACATATCATATGTAATACATAAACACTATTCAGGTTTCAGAACATTCAATTAACTCCTCAGTACATTCAGTCCAACTCTGAAAGCAACAAAGCCACCCAGTTCTGAATACCTCTTTTTGGAGAAAGGACCAAACAACCTTTTATTTATCCACACTGTCAGCCTAGAGCGTTAAGCCCTGCCAATTTGTGCTGAAATTACATTTCAGCTTGGGCTGGCTTTTGAATGATGCAGAATACAGAGGTGCTAACCAGAATAGAGTTCATTTACACATATCAGTCTTGAAGGCACAGTAACAAAGCCAACCTGGTGAATTGCAAGGGATGAAGAGAGTCTGGTAAATGTTCATGTTAAAAATAAATTAAGAACCTCTGGTTCATAAAAACAGCTTAAGTAAGCTACAAGTGAAATTTTATATGTTTATCCTTTAAACAACCATTTTCACAAAAAAAAGAAAGATGTGTTATGTGTGTGAAGTACATATCTATAGATTTTCCTATACATTAATGTATACAATTTGTGAGATGCATACACAATATTAAAGACTAGTGAGAGTTAAGATAGATTAAATGGTTAATATCATTCTGGGTTTCTGACAACTAAAGACAACCCAGGCAACCCTGGTATAACCCTGGTTTCATTGAATTATTAAGTATTGAGAATTGCAGGACCTGTTACTAAAGATATCAAGTGATTAGCACTATAATGATAATGGGGTCAATATGTAGAATATTGTAGCTTTTTTACTAATATTTATAAGTAGTCTCACTAGTAGTTTTTAAAGAAACTACCAGAAGAAATACTGCAAAAACTGCATCACAAATGCCCTGACTGCACCACCTCAGTTAAGAAAGAAAGCATTTTAAAACAGAAACAATTTAAGTTGATATAATTGCCTGTTTAGAATGCTCTGTTTTAAGTTTTGACCATATAACAATAAAACCAAATGCTTCATTTTTAAACATTCATTAAAACCTCAAACAGATTTTATAATTCCTCAAACACTAACTGGAAGTTTAAGCTCAAAATTGCTTGAGAAGAAGGGGAACAGTGCTGTATAAACCAAAGATTAATCTACTAAGAAAAGTGCAATTTCCTTCTGGCATCATATGCTATGTGAAAAAAATGTAATTGAAATTTAATTGCCAATTTAATTGAAGCTACAGAAAGACTATAATATGATTTTCAAAATGATTAAGTTTTCAGTTTCTCTGGAACCCAAAGCAATTATTTATACCTCTGCATTTCACAAATTGGAACACTTTCGCCAAAAAGATTATACCAAGGCCTTCCATTAAGTATGATCTAATACTAAACCATCACTCTGGCAGTCCCTATACAAAAGACTGTCAGTTAGCATCTATAAATGCCTAATGTTTTAATGTGGATATAATGTTTCTGGCATTAAGCAGCCAGGCCTTTGGTAATAATATATACAGTTATGAAACAGTCCCAGCAATTCTCACTGCAGTCTCAATAACCTCTAGCCATGAGAAAAGTGAGGGTAAGCATATGATTCCAGATTTGTGGATGTGAGTAGGAGGCTGAGGGGGTGTTTTCTGACTTCAGGCTGTAGAAAATGCTGCTTCAGGCTGCATTTTTTGACCACTAGAGCCAGTGAGTCGGTCCCTCAGAGAAATGTCAGGAACACTTGCTAACATATTTAGCTTCATGTGAATATTAGAGTAGAGTGTTCAGGGTTTGTCTCTGAAAAAATATTTTGTGAACTTTAACCTGATGACAGTCATAGTCAATAAAACTCTAGAAAAAACTGACTCTGTGCTAAAATGTATTAAAAAGTAACAATCATGGCATATTTATTATAAATTCAGAAGTGCTCACAATGACCCCTCTATATTTACCAGATAAAAAAAATTGTATACACTGGAGATCAAAATACGAGAACAACCTACAATTTCCTAAATGGTAAAGGTCACTACATTGTCCTATCTGGAAATAATCTAAACAGGGGTAAAAGAGCAATATTTTATTCATATGTCTTGAGTTACATAAATTCAGAGGCACAGTATAAGAAACTTAAATTAGATATTTGAAAAAGATCAAAACACAGATCAAAATTAGAGAACACTTCAGATACATCCTGGTTATTGGTGTTAATCTGGCAGCTGGTGCTAATTTCCTTAATTATCTGTCAAACCCTTTTTAACTGGCAGCCTAACTTTCCAGTTACCAATGACTTTGTAAGGTGTTGAGCTATTCTAAAGTGACTGAAACCTTCCAGCAGCAGGCTGTCCAGATGAAGGACAAAGTGATGACCCTATCAGCCATAGCAAGAGAAGTTTGCTGTTCCAAATCTGTGATTTCTAGAATATTGCACCTTTACAATGTCGTATACTAATTCAATTTCCCCAAGAAGGCTGGTCATGGACAGAGGAGAACAGGTCCAAAGTTTACTTTAGTGATGAAAGCAAGCTTCATTTATTTGGGTCTGATGGGAAACGTTATGTTTGTCATCAAACTGGGGAAAGACAACCCCAAACTGTGTTAAAGTCAGTCAAAGGTGGAGGAGGAAGTGTCATGGTTTGGGAAATTCCCTGCATTCATCACCCAATCAGCCAGCAGTATTCATGCAGGACAATGCCCCCTATCACTCAACAAAATGGGTGAAGCAGTTCCTTTAAACTGAAAACACTGAAATTATGAAATGGCCAGCCCAGAGTCTTGATCTAAACCGAATAGTAAACCTCTGGAAAATCCTTAGTGACAAAGTTACCGTATTTTCTTGTGTATAAGTCGCACAAATTTGTACCACAATCCACTGTAAAAATGGGGGTGTGACCTATACACGGGGAATTTCGTCAGTGATTGACACTTCTGCATAGAGACCAGTGAATGTTCACATTTCCAGGCAATTATCCTCTAAATTATTATCGAATACACATTTTTGGTTATCAAGTAAATTACATAGTACTACATTTACCTGTAAAAATCTGAAAGTGTCATTCAACATAACCCACAAAAAAGTGCGACTTATACACGAGTGTGACTAATAAACGAGTAAATATGGTAAGTTAAGTTAAGTGGCTGTGTTATGGCTAACAGCAGTCACTAAACTGTGGTGGAGACTACAAGAAGACTACAAGAAGACTACAAGAACTTTAAATCACACCAGAGCTGTGTGAGAGAATAGCGATGTCCTGTGGTTGTAGATGTCTGTCTGTCTAGATGTCTGCCTGTACATTTCCTATTAATTTTTGAGAGTTGTAACCTTCAGAAAAATTTGTTGTGATCTTTCTTCTTGCTACAGTCATTGCTGTTCTCTAATTTTTATTTTTAATTAATTTATATATATATATATATAGATAACCATTACATCCAAAAAAGTGGTGTCCCACAATCCCCACCCCCAAAGCTGACTACTTGGTTCCGGCCTTGGTATTAGGTGTTTCACACATTTATCTAGACTATGCCTTTAGGTATACACTTAATCTCACTATGTTGCTATTGCTGTGATGTGTCTGTACTTGAGGTGCAGTGAATTCAGAAACATAGGGCCAGTGTATGCATAACTGATTTGCTAAACCTGCTTCCCACAGCACTGTGGTCCTGAATCACTATTTCCTGCCCTGCACAGGCCTTGACATATGTGATGAATTTGCAGTTGCTCTCTAGAATACATCTAATTGCTCCCATTGCTATCCTGTGTTAATTCTGAGCATCTAACTAGTGCTCTCACTCTGTTTCCCTTCCTACTCATTAAACTGTATTTCTAATTAGTTCCTGAGAAATGAATCTCTGTGTCTCCAGAGAGTGAAACTAAATGAGCTTTCAAGATGCCTAAAAGGATGGATTATTGACATTTAAAGGGTTCATATCCGATATCCAACATTTTCCTCACATTTTATGGTTTTCTGATGATTAATGTATCATGTTTTATCTAAAAAATCATAATACATTTTACATAACTAAACTGAACCCATTATATCTTTCAGAAATTGTTTACATTTATTTGTTATTTTGTTCTACTACTTTCTTCACCTTTCGGTCATTCCATTAATACTTTTAAGTAGGAGTTGTCCTCTTTTAACTACCAGTCATAAATGGTTATGGTCAGATAAGAAGATCAAATAGTTATGCCATTAGGTATCCTGAGGCACTTATTTTTGCTATGCCATTAAAATGGGAATATATGTACATTTTCTCAGTTTGGCAGACATTGAAAATGATTTCCAAGAAACTAATTAGAAATACAGAGTGGCACAGTGGCACAGTGGGTAGTGCTACTGGCTCACAGCAAGAAGGTCTTGGGTTTAATTTTCAGATGGAGCATTTCCAGTCATTTCTTTGTGTAGTTTCCTCCCACAATCCAAAGACATGCACGTCAGCTGGACTGGAGATGCTAAATTGCTGGTAGATGTGAGTGTGTGTGTGTATGAGTGCTTGTCTGTGGCTGCCTGTCCAGAGTGATCCCAATCATTTACCCTGTAAAAACAGGGATAGGCTCCAGCACTTCCCAGGACCATACCCAGGACAAGCAGTTAAACTGAGTGATTAAGTTGAGTATTTAGAGCCTCAAATTAAAAAGTAGAAAAGGAAACATAGCCAACAACTAAGCTGAAAGACTTATTATAACTTCTCTGTATATAGCTTGATCTAAACTGCTATAGACGTTGTGGGTTGAGTTATGTTAACATCTTGGTTTCTGTAACATGACAAAAAGAAATCAGTTCAAAACAGATTATTCTGATAGCTTAAGTATAGACTAAAAGTTTCAGTTTTCCAATATATGGGCCCTTTAAGAAAACCTTGCACAAGAAAGAAAAAACACAAGAAAGAATTTGCACCCACACACACACACATGCACACACACCAAAGCATACACATAAATGTGGAAAACATAGTTTAGAAGCACAATAAACACATGACAGAGCTCCAGCCAATTTGAGCTGAGTATTGGAGCCTCTATGCCTTTATGAATACAAATAAGCTCTGTATGGATCCTATGTGGCATGTTGATAAACACTGCTTATAAAATGAAGGCAAGCCCAACAACATAGACTGACTGTGAGTTGTGATGTGCTATCCACTGTTGCAGAGATTGCAACTGCACTTGCATTGATAGGTGATGTATTGGCCCATGATCATAAAATAAGCTGAGAGCATGCAGAGAACTACTGAGTCTCCACAAAGATGACTTTGGCAATGCAACCTTCATGGTTCTTGCAGTGAGAATAATTACAATAAACTTTTTTTTACAAGAGGTTTGACAAAACTCTTTGTAAAGTAACTGCTATACATGGTTGTTCAGTAATTGCTCAGACATGGTTTAAAGATAAACTAGCCTATCAATTTAAGTAGCCTACATTTACAGCATTTAGCAGACGCTCTTATCCAGAGCGACTTACATGTCCTAATTACAGGGACAGTCCCCCTGGAGCAACTCAGGGTTAAGGGTCTTGCTCAGGGACCCAGTGGTGGTAGTGCCAGAGGTGGGATTTGAACCTGGGACCTCTTGAGCCATAGGTCCATAGGCAAGTATCCTACCACTGGACCACCACCACCCACCTAGCCTATTTTCGCACTTTTTTATATAACATTTTAGGCTATCAAGAAGTGATATGAATAATTTTGTTTCCTTCAGTCTTCTTCTTTTTCAATCGGCTGCTCCCATTTAGGGGTCACAATTTCTTCAAACCAACCACCTGCATCTCCTCTCTCACCACGTCCATAAACCTCCTCTTTGGTCTTCCTCTTTTCCTCTTTCCTGGCAGCTCCATCTTCAACATCCTCCTCCCAATATAATTCTCATCTCTCCTCTGGACATGTCCAAACCAATGCAGCCTTGCTTCTCTAACTTTGTCTTTAAAACATCTAACCTGAGCTGTCCCTCTAATATACTCATTTCTAATCCTGGCCATCCTTGTCACATCCAACAAAAATCTCAGCATCTTTAACTCTGACACCTCCAGCTCCGCCATTTTTTTTTTTTGTCAGTGCCACTGTCTCCAACCCATGCAACATAGCTGGTCTCACTACTGTCCTGTAAACCTTCCCTTTTACTCTAGCTGGTAATCTGTCACAAATCACTCCAGCCACTCTTCTCCACCCATTCCAACCTGCCTGCACTCTCTTCTTCACCTCTCTTCCACACTCGCCGTTACTCTGAACTGTTGATCCTAAGTATTTAAACTCCTCCACCTTTGTGACCTCCACTCCCTGCATCCTAACCACTCCATTTTCCTCCCTTTCAGAGCTTTTCTCCATGTCTTCAGGTTCTTCTCAAGCTGCTGCCTACTCTCACCGCAGATCACAATATCATCAGCAAACATCATCGTCCACGGAGACTCAAACCTCAACAGCTACTCTCTCCACCGTCACTACTTTGTAGTCTCCAATCTCTTTCAGACTGACCCTCATGCAAAAGATATAATCCACCTGTGTGCATCTTCCTCCACTCTTACGTCACCCTGTGCTCCTCCCTCTTCTTAAAATAAGTATTAACTACAGCCATTTCCATCTTTTTTTGCAAAAAAACTAAAACCATCTGACCTTCAGCATTCCTCTCCTTGACACCATGCCTACCCATCACCTCCTCATCACCTCTGTTCCCTTCACCAATATGACCATTAAAATCTGCACCAATCACCACTCTCTCTCCCCTGGGTACACTCTCTATCACTTCATCTAACTTGCACCAGAATTCTTCTTTCTCTTCCATCTCACAACCAACTTGTGGGGCATAAGCACTAACATCCATTATCACACCTTCCACTTCCAGCTTCGAACTCATTACCCTCCCTGACACCCTCTTCACCTCCAAAACACTCTTCACATACTCTTCCTTCAGGATAACACCTACCCCATTCCTCCCTCTATCCACACCATGGTAAAACAATTTAAACCCTCCTCCAATACATCGTTAACCCGGGCCTCGACCGATCTGATGTGGAATTCTGTTTCATTGTCTGCATGTTGATATGGCAAAAATTTTACACTGCATGCACTTCCTGTCGTAACCCTCCCCATTTATCCGGGCTTGGGACAAACACAAAGAAATACACTGGCTTGTGCATCCCTAGTGGCTGGCTTATTTTGATTCCTTCAGTCATTACTTTAAAGTATCATGTAACCTATATAGATATAAACCTATAATTTATATATAAACTTCTTTTTTCCTTTAGTTAGACTGGAGCTAGAAATCAAAGTTGCTAATAAATACTAGTAATCAATAGTTCCAATTTTTCTGTAAGCAACATTACCAGAACCTCTCTAAATCTCCTCATACCTACTCTCACTGCAGATACATTATATATACATTCAATTCAATTCAATTCAATTTATTCTTATATAGCGCCTTTTACAACACAGTTGCCCCAAGGCACTTTACAATGGTGGTGGATGGTGGAACAGGTTACAGTGATAGATGTTAAAGCCAGACAACTACGAAGGAGAGGAACCAAAAACTCCACTATGTGGAGAAAAAAAACCTCTGAGGACAATAGGGGAGTTATGTGGTCGTACTTCCTGCTCCTGCTAACAATCCTAGCGGCTGTGTTCTGAATGCGCTGTAGGGTGCTTAATGTGCCCTGAGAGCTTCCAGAAAGTAGGGCGTTACAGTAATCTAATCTACTGTATGCAAATGCATGTACTACTTTCAGCGTGTCTTCCATTGACAGAAAACGCTGTAGTTTGGCAATGTTCCGAAGGTGCAGGAAGCATGTCTTCGCAACTGCATTAACGTGAGGATTAAATGAAAGATCTGAATCGAAGATAACACCAAGGTTACGTGCCAGAGTACTAACTGAAAACTTCAACCCTGCATCCCGGATATGCGAAATGAAGTTGGCCCTTTCTACATCACTACTACAAAACAAGAGCAGCTCAGTTTTTTAAGGGTTTAGTGAGAGGAAGTTGTTATTCATCCAATCCCTAATATCACTGAGGCAGCTAATTAAAGTGCTGGTTGATGCTTTATCACATGATTTAACAGATAGGTATATCTGAGTGTCATCAGCGTAGGAGTGGTAACTAACATTATGCTTCCGTATAATAGTGCTTAGTGGGAGCATGTAGAGGGAAAAGAGCACCTAACACCGACCCTTGTGGGACTCCATAGTTAACTAGTGACATAGGTGAGGGGGTGCCATAATCATCCATTTGGATGAAGTAATAACGGTTTGTGAGATAGGAGTTGAACCATTTAAGGGCTGTTCCGCTAATGCCGACAGTGGAGTGAAGCCTATTTACTAAAATGGAGTGATCTACCGTGTCGAACGCAGCACTAAGATCTAACAGAACAAGAGCAGTGATGTTTCCTGTATCACTCAAGACAATTATATCATTCACCACTCTAGTTAGAGCAGTTTCTGTGCTATGGCTGTGCCGGAAACCTGATTGGAATTTATCCAAGAGGTTATGTGTGTCTAGATATGACTGCAGTTGTCTCGCAACTAATTTTTCCAGAATCTTAGATTTTAGACATTAGAGATAGGTCTATAATTACTTGGTGAGCGAGGGTCCAAGTTAGGTTTTTTAAGCTGTGGTCTAACCACTGCTGTTTTAAACTGATTGGGGACTACTCCTGAGGTCAAGGACGCATTCATGATATCAAGTTCTCGTGTTGTACTAGTCCATTCACTGAGGTACGGTTGAGACATTTTAATCTCAAACATAATTAAAGAATGGTCGGAACAAAGTTTATTTAAGGAGTGGACCAGTACAGTATCAATGTCAAGTCCATACGAGATAATTAGATCTAGCGTGTGTCCTTGTACATGGGTAGGTCCAGATACATGCTGGGTGCAACCGACAGAATCGAGGAGCGTTAAGAAGCTTTTGGCAGCTGCATTTATGTATGTTAAAATCACCAAACATCACAAATCTAGTAAACCTAACAACAGTCAGAGAGCAGATTGCCAAATTCATTAATAAAGGCAGCATATGGTTCTGGAGGTCTATAAACTAATAGGATATGGACCGCTAAATCAGACCTAATGCTTAGCAGCATCACTTCAAATGTATGGAAGCTCTGAGTGGTTTTTGAATCAACCTTAAATGATTCATCAAAAATTGCAGCCAGGCCACCACCACGTCCTACTGAGCGTGATTTATGTAGGTACAAGAACCCATAGGGCGAGGCTTCTACTAAGGGGATGGTGTCAGTGGGTCTAAGCCAAGTTTCAGTCAGTAGACAGATATCTGACTTTGTGTCAAATACCATCTCATTAATAAGCACTGCCTTGTTTCCTAAGGAGCGAACATTCAGCAGTGAACATTTGATTTTAGTTGGACGCTGTGTTTTAATTGTTTTTATGATTTTATGATTATGATTTAATTGTTTTTATGACTATGAGCAGGTTACCAGCGCAGGAGCCTCTAGATTGGCATCTATACTGCTTCCTTATCGTACTAAGAATAGATATTCTCTGGTAATAGTGAGAGAAGTCTGGTTCTAAGCTAATGTGTGACATAGGGGATGCCGTGTTATAAGGAACCTGGGTTTCTGCCAAGAGTGTACTGGTAGTGGGATAATAGCCAGCGTATGATTTAAGATAACATTAAGATTACATAAATTATACATTATACATTATACATTAAGCTCATCATTAAGGTGGCATAAACTTATCAGTATGTTTATGATGGTTCCGTTTATTTATGACAGTTGATCAAAACAGACCTAAGATGGTTGAATGCTGAATGCTGCACACAAATTTTTGTACATATTTGTGGCAATGTCACATTTTGTTTTAATCATGTTGACAAATAGGAACCACCTGAATGAAGAACTGGATATGCTTTGAGTGGGTTGAGATGCTTCGAAGACCTTTTATAAAAAAATTATTTTGATGATCATTTACAGCTAGGGTTTGTAGTAATGTAGGTCCAGTGCTTAATGAAGTCAGCATGATTTGGTCTCTAAATAAGTAATTATTGACTGCTTCTGTGGATGTTTTTTTTTTTTTTTTTGCCAAACTACACTTTGCTTTGTAGGTCATTCAAGGAACAACATTTTTTGATTCCTTTGATTGAACACAAGTAACTCCATGATCATTTGATTCAGTAACCTGTCATTTTTCTCTGTATAAGTTAAAGGTACATATGTAATGATGAGGGAGAATTTATTTGCATGGATTGAATTCTTAGCCTTTCTGCTGTGCCTTTGATTTTGAAGTCACAGTGACCTTTTTTTTTTTTCGCTCAAAGAAAATGATTTATGGACACAGGCTTACCTTGAGGCACAGAGATATATAAGCTTATTTTCAATATCCCTACTGTGTGAGAATTACTCACTAATCAATTATTAACAACCACATACGCTGGGACCCAAAAACAAATAAAGAGGGGACCGATGAAAAATACTGAATATTCTCCATGATGGTGTTTACATCAATCAAAACAGAAAACAGTGATTGCAAATCATTACATATAATGGTATATTTTGTCCACAATCATTTACTGCAATTATTGCAAGTATGTTTGTATGCAGGCCCAATTTCAGTCCAGGACCATGCGTTCTCCAGAAATTGAACTGAATATTTAATATCAAACAGTTTATCTGATAGATTATCACTGGGAGAGTTAATTATTTGCAATATTTTCCAATGTGCTGGCCATGCTGAGAGCATCTATAATATGGAACCCACTTGAGCTGATATTGGACACTAAATTTGACCTTAAAGACAAATGCAACCTGGATTGCTTTTAAATTGCTGCACCAGCCCCAGTCTGACTACTTGCATGTTGTACATCAGTGATGTACATCAGTGCATGTTGAGTCTGGATTATTGTGAAAGAAAAAAAAAACAACTTGATGACAACACTACAAAAATGACATCACATTTTTATATCAAAAAAGTCAAGGAAAATCAATAAGAAAAAAAATTTAAAGAATTCAAGAACAAATAGTTTCAATAAGTTCAATTATTTTAAAAAAAATTATACATTTTAAAAGACTGAATGAAACTATGATATTCCAGTGCTGCAGTAATGGTAAGGCTCCTGCAAAAAAAATAAAATGCTTTATTTTAAGTCATTTGCTGAGTCTTAAAAAAAAATCAGTGCTTATTTCCTGCAGTGAAATCAATTAGTAAATTGTGGAATTGTGGCATGAAAACAATCTAATCATACAAAATTTGCAATAACTTAAAGATCTGAATCATTATAATATTAGTGAAAGTGACTATTTGTTATTGAAAAATACAGCACACCACAGCAAAAGACATTCTCTGCATTTAACTCACACACACACTGTGAAACAGGGAGCATCTATATCCAGCACGCAGGGAGCAGTGATGAAGACAGTACCTTGCTCAAGTGTACCTCAGGGCAACCTACTGGTCTGGGATTTGAAACCTACGATCTTCTGATCCTGGGGCTTATTCCCAAACACTAGGCCAACATTGCTTCAGTCAACTCTGTGTACTGTCCATCCAAACCATTCACTGGCTGTAAATGAGAAGGTGTTATAGCTGCACTTTTGCTAAATTCATACAGTTGTACACCAGATACACATCCTCTCCAGCAAACAAACTTGACTTATTCTACAGTGTGAAATGCACCAATAGTATTGATTTGCTGAGTTTAACATGTTGATTAAAACACAAAGAATTCATTCATATAACTTTTTTAGCACAGGCCACATTTTACATTTTAACATTAACATTAACGTTCAGAATTGCAAAATTGTCCTTTGTGTAGACAGGTGACCAAAAATATATATATCTGCACTTCTAACTGCTTTAGAGTTCATTCTCTGTGCCAGAGCCAGAGAAGTTCATATGTTCTTTGACTAAATATATATTTAGTGATAGAACATATGAACTTCTCTGGCTCTGGCACAGAGACTGACTTTAAAGCAGTTAAAAAGGCAGGGAGCTTCCTTTTTTGTCATCAGAAAATAGGGATGTTACCATGGCAATCCACCCACTGCAGAGATCAGTCATTAAGCTTGGCTTGTTCAGTGCAGCGAACTGAAAATGTTGACTTTTCACAAATCCAATTACTTTAGTCTTCAACTTAATAGATGAAAACATCCGCTACATTGGAAGTCTTTAAACTATTCTAGTGCATTTCTAGGAGAGATTATTAGCATGATGATTATCAGGCATGCTTTCCTCACCCTTGTAAAAAAGAATATACTGTATTATACCATTGCTAGGTTTCAATACAGTAAAATGTCATATTGCTAATTTTCTCAACAATAACTGACTGGTAAAATATATCACTTTGCAAAGTGCCACTAAACAGAGTGGTTTACCAACTTTTTTTACCAAGTAGAATTTGCCCATGTATTATACTGTGATGGAACCAAAGGGAAACCTTTTCAACCATCATTCCTTTATATCTTTTTCTTCATTTTCTTTTGGCTGTTCCCATTTAGGGGTCACCACAGCGGATCAATTGTCTCCATTTCTTCCGGTCCTCTGCATCTTCCTGCTTCAAACCGACCACCTGCATGTCCTCTCTCACCATGTCTATAAACCTCCTCTTTGGTCTTCCTCTTCTCCTCTCTGCTGACAGCTCCATCTTCAACATCCTCCTTCCAATATAATCCTCATCGCTTCTCTAACCTTGTCTCCAAGACGTCTAACCTGAGCTGTCCCTCTAATATACTAATTTCTAACCCTGACCATCCTCATCACACCCAACGAAAATCTCAGCATCTTTAACTCTGACACCTCCAGCTTTGCCTCTTGTCTTTTCGTCAGTGCCACCGTCTCCAACCCATACAACATTGCTGGTCTCACTACTGTCCTGTAAACCTTCCCTTTTACTCTAGCTGGTACCCGTCTGTCACAAATCACTCCAGCCATTCTTCTCCATCCATTCCAACCTCTTCTTCACCTCTCTTCCACACTCGCCGTTACTCTGAACTGTTGATCCCAATTATTTAAACTCCTCCACCTACGTGACCTCTACTACCTGCATCCTAACCACTCCACTTTCCTCCCTTTCATTCACACTCATGTATTCTGTCTTTGCCCTACTCACTTTCTTTCCTCTCCTCTCTAGAGCAGATCTCCATCTCTCCAGGTTCTCCTCAAGGTGCTGCCTACTCTCACTGCAGATCACAATATCATCAGCAAACATCATTGTCCACTGAGACTCCTGTCTAACCTCGTCTGTCAGCCTGTCCATTACTATTGCAAACAAGAATGGGCTCAGTGCTGATCCATGATGTAATCCAACCTCTACCTTAAATGCATCCGTCACTCCCACTGCAGATCTCACCTCTGTTGCACTGCCATCATACATTTCCTGAACTACTCTCACATACTTCTCTGTAACACCAGACTTCCTCATACAAAACTACAACTCCTCTCTAGGCACCCTGTCATATGCTTTCTCCAAGTCCACAAAGGCACAAAGCAACTCCTTCTGACCCTCTCTGTATTTCTCCATCAACACTCTCAGAACAAACATTGCATCTGTGGTGCTCTTTCGCTGCATAAAACCATACTGCTGTTCACTAATCCTCGCCTCTTTTCTTAACCTAGCTTCCACTACTCTTTCTCATAACTTCATGGTGTGGCTGATCAACTTTATCCCTCTGTAGTTACTACAACTGTGTGTCACCCTTATTCTTGAAAATCGGTACCAGTACATTTCGTCTCCACTCCTCAGGCATCCTCTCATTTTCCAAGATTGTGTTAAACAATCTGGTCAGAAACTCAACTGCCATCTCCCCAAAACACCTCCATGCTTCCACTGGTGTCATCCGGTCCAACAGCATTTCCATTCTTCATCTTCTTCATTGCTGCCCTTACTTCCCTCTTGTTTATTTTTCTATATGCTGCACTTCCTGGTTCACTCTCCTCAAATCATTTACATTTACATTTACGGCATTTAGCAGACGCTCTTATCCAGAGCGACTTACATGTCCTAATTACAGGGATAGTCCCCCTGGAGACACTCAGGGTTAAGGGTCTTGCTCAGGGACCCAGTGGTGGTAGTGCTAGAGGTGGGATTCAAACCGGGGACCTCTTGATCCAGAGGTACGTAGGCAAGTACCCTACCACTAGACCACCGCCACTCTTCATCTGATCTCTCTCTCTCATTTTCTTCATTCATCAGCCCCTCAAAGTATTCCTTCCATCTGCTCAACACGCTCTGTTCATCTGTGAGTACGTTTCCATTTCTATCTTAAATTGCCCTGACCTGCTGCACATCATTTCTAGATCTGTCTCTCTGTCTAGCCAATCAGTAAAGGTCCTTTGGTCCTTCTTTACTGCCCAACCTCTTGTACAATTCACACCTTATCTTTGGCCTTTGCCACTGCTTTCTTCGCCCTGCGGTTCATCTCCTTGTAAACCTGTCTACTTTCTTCATCTCTCTGATTGTCCCATGTCTTCTTTGTCTCCCTCTTCTTTTGAATACACTCTTGGATTTCTGGGTTCCACCACCAGGTTTCTTTATCCTGCTTCCTTCCAGATGCCTTTTCACCCCAAAACACTCTTCACATATTCTTCCTTCAGGATAAGCCCTAACCCATTCCTCCTTCTATCCACACCATGGTAGAACAGTTTAAACCATCCTCCAATAAAGCTGGCCTTACTACCCTTCCATCTAGTCTCTTGCACACACAAAATATCAACCTTCCTTCTCTCCATCATATCAGCTAATTATCTACCTTTACCAGTCATGCTGCCAGCATTCAAAGTCCCTATCCTCACTTCCACTCTCCTGCACTTCTTTCTCTTCTCCTCCCTCTGGACATGCCTTCCTCCTCTTCTTCTCCTTCTCCTTTGGCCAACAGTAGTCCAAATTCCACCAGCACCCTGTAAGCTAACAGCACTGGTGGTGGTTGTTGGTAACCCGGGCCTCGACCGATCTGGTATGGAAGTGTGTTTCGTTTTCCGCATATTGATTTGGCAAAGTTTTACACCGGATGCCCTTCCTGACGTAACCCTCCCCATTTATCTGGGCTTGGGACCGGCACAAAGAAATACACTGGCTTGTGCATCCCTAGTGGCTGGGTTAACCATCATTCCTTTATATATATTGTATATATACACCACTTAAAAGGTCTTACAATTAATTGTGGACATTATATGTTTCTTGGCTAGCTGCATCATTAGTTCTTGCACAAGAGAATTAAAAAAAGCTCTTGTCTATACCAGAGAAGGATTATGTTTGGTTCCCTAAATAATTTTCAATTAAATGATTCTTAAAGAAATTTTTGTAAATTTTTTTAAAGGAGTTGTGTAAATGTGAAACATATTTGTAAAGTTTACAGAACTTATATACAATATAAAGTTAATTGAAATAACAACTGGTAAAGACACTTTACATTATGTGTTTATTTTTATACCTTTAAAAGATTTAAAAAATGGGAACAATTCTTCTACAGCATCACTCAAATAACCTTTTCTGAGCTTTTCAGATTATACTATAATAATTAAATTAAATGTAAAATATAAAAAAAATTAAACATAATTAAAGTGATGTAGTAATTTATATGTAATTTTGTATTTAACTTGCACAATCATCCACCAATTTGAGAGAGTTCAGAGTGCGACAAAGCACTAATAACTGTATTTAGCCACATTCCTATGTGTATACAGTTAAATAAGAGAAGGGCATTTACAGCTTTTATAGATGGGTTTGTAGCAGTCATTACTATTTTGTTCTTTCTGTCATCGTGAGGGGTTTGATCTGAGGGCTATTGGGTTGTTGCTCTATGTATTAACATGTGTAGGGTAAAGTCAAGGTTATCCCTTTACTGGACTAATAGGTTGAGTTACTAGCATGCCACACTTGATGCAGTCTTTTCTTGCTGTTCTCCGGTCTTCCCAGGACTCTAATTATCATTTCCAGGAAATCTAAATAATTCAGTTTGCAACACAGGTTGGTGGTCAACACGCTGCCCTACCTCCCCTGGGACCTTAGTTTACCTCTCTGGGAAGCCTGAATTAACACTTCTGTAAAGTGTTCTCCTTAACCTCAACCAGAAACAATGCACCATCAAAGGTGCAACAGGATCTTTAAGGTCTTTCTAGTTTTTCTTTTTTTATAGAAAAGTCAAATAAACAGCCTGCAGTCAAGATGGAGTTTATGGATTCAATGTGAAATAAAGGAACAAATAATTTAACCTAAACTGAACCATAACTAGAATATGGTAATTAAATGTTCCCTAAATAAAGCTACTGAAGATGTATTCTTGAAGATCCTACAATAGTGAATCTGTATCTTGAAAGGTGTTGCTTTTTTAAGTAATATATGTTAAACTATATGCTGAGCTGTGCTGAGTCATGGTCATTGAAAGCCTGATACACATGCAAAATACAGAACATCACTAATGAACTCCATTATGCTTATGTGTGTCTCACTGATTAAACCTATGTGAGCCTGAATCTGAGTCATATGCTGCTGCAGAAGAGAATCCATTTCAGTGCCAAGGCAACCTCAAACTAATTTTTCACAGCTGTCTCTCTTTTACCCACTGTCACACAAAAAAAAATGCACAAACCCCGAGCAAATCTATTCACTTCTAATATCTTGAATTTACTCAATTTGTTCACTTCATCAATGTACCTGAAAAATATACACTGTAATCTTAATGTTAAAATGTTTTATACTGATTTAACATGTTGACTTTCCATCATTTGTGGTCATATTATTGATTTGCTCTGTTCTACTGACTTGAATGATATCTCTGTGTTTGGTTCAGCCTCTGGATAGGATAATAAGCTAAACAAATACAGCTTTCACGTTAGTGCTCCTTCTCCTTGTGAGAAAACCTTTGTTGCCTATTGTGGTGTTAGGTCTGTCAGTCCTAATCTATTTGCTGCTTTTTTTCATGATTCTTTCCTGTCTAACATACATTAACTCTCCCCTTAAAGCATGCTTGCCTTCATACTGGACTACTAATGATCTTGCTCCTTTAAAGAATAGGATTTTCACAACCACCTGCTCTTGCCCTTGGTTTACCCCAGAGCTCAGAATATTGAAGGCCACTGGCTTGTATCTCGAATGCCTTTTCATGAAAACTGGCATTACTGTTCATTTACTACTACACATTGACTATACTACACACTAGGCCAATAACACTTTTCAGAACAGTTCACAAACTCCTTAAAAATCGTAAAAAGCTTTCTCCCATTTTTCTGAGAAAAAAATTAATCAAATGCATCGTTATTTTTCATCCTCTCTTTTCCTTAATCTTCCCTAGATGTCCTCTTACTTTGGTTTACAAAAACACTTATTTCACACCTGCTGATTTTCCTATTGTCTCTGAACTCAACACTAAGTCAAATCCTTCCTTCTGTCAGCTTGACCCTGTCCTCACCTCTCTACTTGAGGATTGTTCTTCTAAAATCAATACTCCAATTCCCATTGTGATAAATATATGTCTCTCTCTTTGGCGTCAAGACTGCCGCTGATAGCCCTATCCTTAAGAAACCTACAATGGATCAAATGTCTCTTTCCAGTTGTAAATCTTCCCCAACACACAAAAGAGAAAAATCCAACCTTTCATTGAAGTACATTTATTCATTGGGTAAAAAATCCCACATTAAGAATTTTTTTTAATTTATTTTTTTTTTTACCTGAAATCATATGTGCCATAATTATTGGCACCCCAAACAATGCCTATAAAATAAATATAATTGAAGCATCATTTACATTTCTAGTTTAGTTTGTAAAGCTGAGTAAATTGCAACTTTTTATTAGTAATTAATGACTTCCTGTGTCCCTGGGGTATATGACATGACACAGAGTCCTATTGCTCTTAGCCACTCTTTAACATGGGAAAAACAAGAAAACATGCCGTTCAAGTAAGGCAGATGTGTGATATGTCATTCATAATTTTAGACAGTGTATTCATAAGTCAGGTATTGATCACAAGAAAATAGCTAAACAACCTAAACCTGCCTGTATCAACAGTCAGAGGAATAATAAAGAATTGTAAAGCAACAGGAACAGTGGAAAACAAGGCTGGAATTGGACCCAAGTTTATTTTGCCGCCATGCACAGTGAGGAGGATGGGAAGAGAAGTAAAAAATCTCTCCAAAGCTCACTGTTACAGAACTTCACCAAAGAGTGGTATCTTGGGGTCACAAAGTCTCCATGACAACCATAAGACACCATCTCCATGCAAACAAGTTGTTTGGGAGATGTGCAAGGAAAAAGACTTTTCTCACTTACAATCACAAGCGTAAACATCTGGAGTTTGCTAAGAGGTACTGGGGCTTCAACTGGGACCATGTGCTTTGGTCAGATGAGACTAAAATTGAGCATTTTGGCAACAAACATTCTAAGCGGGTCTGGCGTGAATCTAAGAATGAGTACACAGAAAAGCAGCTCATGCCCACTGTAAGGTATGGTGGAGGATCTGTGGGGCTGCTTCTCTTCCAAAAGCCCTGGGAACCTTGTTAGGATGCATGGCATCATGAACTCCTTGAAATACCAGGACATTTAAAATCAAAATCTGGTGGCCTTTGCCAGAAAGCTGAAGATGGGTTGTCACTGGGTCCTCCAGCAGGATAATGACCATAAACACATGCCAAAATCTACACAAAAATGACTCAGCAGACACAAAATCAGGCTCCTCCCATGGCCATCTCAGTCCCCAGACCTCAACGCCATTGAAAACCTGTGGGGTGAGCTGAAGAGGAGAGTGCAAGAAAGAGATCCCAGGACTCTGGAAGATCTAGAAAGATTGTGCAAAGAGGAATGGTCAAAAATCCCTGTCTCTGTATTCTCCAACCTAGTGAAATGTTATAGGAGAAGATTAAGTGCTGTCTTGTTGGCAAAATGCGGTTATATGAAATATTAATAGCAGGGGTGCCAATAATTGTCAGTCAGTCATTTTCTGGGCCGCTTTTTGGGGTGCTGGAGACCATCCCAGCTCACACAGGGCGAAGGACGGGGACATACCCCGGAGAGGACGCCAACCTATCGCAGGGAGCCAATAATCATGATTTACTTCAATTGAGGGTTGAATTTTTCTCTTTTTTTTCCTCTATATTTTTTGGGGGAAAAAATGAATTTATTTGAAGCCCAAGAATCATATATATAAATGAATGCAAATATTTGAAAAAAGTAATTAGACATTGGATGTATCTCGAAATAGTGTTAACCTCTCCTCTGGAAATCTCAGTATAATTGGTAGTTTGTGTTCTATAATGACTGGTGAACCTGGTTTGGCCAATCAGTGTTTTATTAAGTTTTGTCAGCTGTGCTAATTTAGAGGAAATCTGGAACTGAGGCTGTGTTCTTAAAACCAACTCATAAAATACAAGCTACTTAAAAAAAGGAATTATTGTTTCTGAATGCATCATTATTTGTTTTAATTCTGATATATTGTGTTCTTGGAAGAAGTACAAACTAACTTTTTGCCAGTTTCCAGTCTATGACTTTTACACTGTACCCTTTACTTATTCTAAAGTCAGCTTACACGATGTGAAAATCTCCAAAACATCGAGATTACATATTTATACAGACATTATGGTTACTGCATGTATTATAAGTTATTTTGTTATATTCAGCAAATTTTGATTATAGACAAAAATAACATAATAAATTATAAAAAAAAATGCTTCATCACAGAAATATCTTTTTTGCTATTTTGTGAGTTTTAATGTTTTTTTCCTGAAACTGCAAAAACATATGCCAAGACAGCACTTCAAGTCTGCATGTGCAGTGATGAATGGAGTATATTTACCATGCTCGTATTCAAGTCATTTTTTTCTTACGGTACCCAAGACACAACATAACATTCTTCCTAAACATTCTTCCTAGCTGTTAAAAAGCTAAAAAATGTAAAGCATTCATTGTCACATATTTGTAGTCATCCTGCAATTTTTTTTTTATGTCTACTACTTTCATTTGTGAATATATCATTTATCATATCTTCTTGAAATTTCTTTGCACAAATAGAGTACAATAGCTCCAGAGAATTCTCAATGAACCATTATGGACATTAGCCAGTTACATGATGTGGACTTACAATGGTAGGTGAGCTTTCAGCATATCCACTAATGGACACTGTAACCTCTGCTATCCCCTTTTATGATTACTGTACAAAGACATTTTGTACCTAAATGGAAAATAATGTCCCTAAATAGCTTAAAGTGGCTCTTTACTGCACAGTTTCCCTAAGAAATGTAATGGACAGACTAAATTGGCTCAGGCAAAATCAATGATACAAACATTTGAATTTACTAAAAATTAAATTTGCATAGCCCCATATAAATCAGCCTAAATATGTGTGATTAAAGGATTAAGAGGACAAATATGAGGCAATCATTATGAGGCAATAGGTTTTCATCCTACATTAGTTTGACTGATACAACCATGCAGTGTTTGCTGTCTTGTCTTGAGTACAACAGGTTCCACTAGGATTACAACCAGTAATTCACAAAAACAAAGTGATTGGAAATGTAAACTAGCTTGGCTGAATGTACCACTGATGACTCTGTAGCAGGAATATCTTTTTAATGTAGTTAATTGTTATGTAACCAGCACACACAATAAGATCTGGCAATGTTTTTTGATCAAGATCAGAGATAAGACATTCAGCAGCATTTCACAGAGTGTACAGTGTGCAAGAAAGTGGCTTAAGAAGTTATCCACAACAACAAAATTAAATTTCTGGTTGGATGAAGAGGCAGAGTAATAGATACAGGCCAAAAGTCATCACTTGATGTTTCACTTTCTGCTCATTTTTAATTCTGCTGAACAAGCTACACATACTTATAGCAGCATAGGAGAGTTGTGTTATATGAATTCATGAATGGAACTGAGTGCTGGCGGTTAGTGTCTACTTAGTGGTTTAACAACCACCAACTTTTCTTCTTATTAAAGTGGATAGATACTGCATAGAAATTATCAGCAAACATCTACAAATTAAAAAATAAATGAAAGACAATCAGAGTCAGGTGTGACCTGGAATTGGTGGGTTCATTACCCTGAACCCTTCACTATGTACAGCAAAGATATGACCACAAATAAAATACATCAAATGCACCATTAAAAGCAAAGCCCATTGTTTTATAGCTTAGAACAAATGGTCAGTCTCATTAAACAGCTGCAAGCATTTTCAAACATTTCCTATCAAACACACACAAGCAGAACCATGACCTTATGTTGATGTTAGTTCAGTGAAAGCCCTCATAGCAGTAATAGTGATACATGACATAAATGAACTGAAAGCGCACTGTAGCATTTACAATTATAGATTCATGGAATAAATACCCTGGCATGAAATGCAGTCTTGGCATCCACTTAATAGTCATCGAATATTGAATATTGAATATTTCTTTTTGCTGGTGGTTTAACATGCAGTTGTTGTCTGTCAAATTAGCAAACTGTCATACTTGATATGATTCTGAAAGGATTATTTATTCATTATTAATGGTGTTTTCATCAAAGACAACAGCCTTGATTTCCTGTTACTTTTGCCTGTCTCTGAAATGTTGATTTTTGACAGATCTCTCACCCTCCCCTTCTACAATTAAGCTGAAAACAATACTAATGCCTTTTTTCACTCAGTCACGATTCAGAAAAAATGTATAAATTTCATTTCAAATTCTAATCGACCCTTTAACATAAACTCATACAAGACCTTATATGTTTATATGCTCCTCCAATATCAACATCATACTGAAATGTACAATGTTGGTTAAAAAAGGGCAAAAATCTGGCACTAGAAATGCTGTTATTCATACAGTAGCTCATATCACATTTTAACAAACCATAAGGTTTCTTTTCATCTTGAATAAGCATCGTTCTCAGTTATATCTTTTATCAGAGAGCTTTTGCTGGTAAAAGGGGACGTTTGGTTTATCATGCCATCAGCACCTGGCCCAATACCCAAGTACCATAACAGGAAACATGCAGCTCAAACAACTTTGGGAGCAGAAAGTCAAACACGAGTTCTGACAAAAAAAATCTTTTAACACACATTAAGATTAACAAAGCACTGAATGGTCACAGTGAAAACCGATACATCAGCTTCATACTTAAAAGTTCCAGCAGCGCTAAAGAGCTGGTTAGCGTGGCCGAGCGGTCTAAACTGCTTGATTAAGGCTCTAGTCTCTTTGGGGGTGTGGGTTTGAATCCCACTGCTGCCAAAGCATGTTCTTTAGCAACCCAGTAACCTGAATATTGACTTTGAAACATTAAGGTCTATGTACATCAAAAATGAAAGCATCTGCAAAAATGACCTCACGAGACATTGTCATGAATTGTTTTTTCTGGTGGTGGTGGTCTAGTGGTAGGGTACTTGCCTATGGACCTATGGCTCAAGAGGTCCCAGGTTTGAATCCCACCTCTAGCACTACCACCACTGGGTCCCTGAGCAAGACCCTTAACCCTGAATTACTCCAGGGGGACTGTCCCTGTAATTAGGACATGTAAGTTGCTCTGGATAAGAGCGTCTGCTAAATACCGTAAATATAAATGGTTTGTGCTGGTGCATTGTCCATTCTTTGTAAATTTGCAAAGTTCAGCAATTTGGCTATCAGTAAATACATACAACCATGATTAATTTTCAGCATGTGTGTGCACAAGGTTTAGTAATAACTTTTTTGTCATGACCACATATCCAAGTAATTAAAGTAATTCTAAAAGATCTGTTGAAATGGGGACATTTTTGTTGTTCTCACAAGGAAACATGCTTTTTTTATTGAGGTTACAGGAAGGGTTAGGTTTAGCTGATGGCATAGTGTTACTGAGATACAATACTATACTGGAATATTCTCACATTAGTGTGTGTTTAGCTAACAACTTCATTCAATTGTAAGCAACTGATGAAAAGTCCTAAATGAATAAATAAATAAATACATAAATAAATAAAGCTCTTTACAAAAATTAGCTCTGGCACTTCTTCAATTTACAAAATAAAAATTAAATGAAAAGTAAATGCAAATGCATGTTACTGTTTTTTCTGAGTGTGGGAAATAAGCACTCTTTTAAGCAGTCTTTCTTTTTTTGTATACAATCCCAGTAGAAAAAACAAGCCAAAGCAAATCCTTTTAAAAGCAGCTGTGTCAAAACTTGCGCATTCACAACAGCTGACTAGCTGCTGCTGCTGGTAAAAGATGGCTATCAGGTGCTGTCAGAAATGCTGGAGGATGAGCTTGTGAGTGAGAATCAGAATAAGCTAAACAGCATTTCACTTAATCATTATGTTATAAATGACATGTTTGGATCGAATGCAGATGAAGAATGGTATAAACATGACAGAATGGATTTAAATATCTGTTTAGGCTCATTAAATGTTTTTCACAACTGCTTAGTTTGATGCCTGTTCTAAAGTTGTTGTCCTATATATTACCACATTCTAATTTGACAAAACACTACTAGTTTTCAACAAATAAAACTAGTGGAATTGGTTGAGGTTTTTAATGCTAAAATACATTAGATTTAATCAAAAGGCACAATTGTCTCCTGCAGACGAATCTCTTAAAAGAGTTACAACTGGAATAAGACTAAACCGATGTCTTGATAACCTGTAGAGAGTAAGTAACACCAAATAAGGCACTTTTCATTCAGGACACTCATTTTTTCCAGGGTTCACCGCAAAACCTCTCTGTTGCAGGACTTTTGAGATGCAGAAGAGGTAAGTAACTACTGATTACTTCTTAAGCATGTTCGCTGAAGCACAGTGAAGCATCACCACGTGTTGAAAGATGTAAATGAAACTTTTAAATGCTCCCTGATGTTGCAGTGCGTGGCACAGACAGATAAGACCATGTGAGGAACATGGGACAGCTTATAGAGAAAAAAACAGGATGAGTTGTGGTTTCTATAGGTGTTGGTTAACTCAGTTCAGAAGATACAATTTAAGGAATGAAGACAAGCAGTATTCACAAATATGTAGGTATACCAAGCACAGTGTGTTCACAGAATTTTCAAGGCTGGGCACAGTGACCAACTGGGTAAAGGCTTGTATGGTATAATTTTAGCTACTTGTTTGTCACAAACTCATTATCATAGTCTTGAAACAAACAATGCAAAACAACAAAAAATAGTAAACGATAAGAAAAAAAAAATGGATTAAAGACCATCCAGTGCTTTGCTGGACATCATCATTCACTAATATGAATGATAATCTTCTGCTTATTAGAACTAGTAGTATGTCACATTCCAAACAGTTGGCACATAAAAGTGCAATGCTGTCTCCATGTTAACAACTTTACTGCTGTTTAATTCTCTGTTGTATGAATTTCCTTTAAAACTCAGAAAGCTGCAATCCTTTGATATTGCTGTTCAGTGTTTTTTGGCTGTTTAAATCCCTTCACTGCAATGTTGAACTTCACAGGATGGTAAATAATCAACCCCTCTAAAAAGCCAGGTGAGTTCTAGCTTTTAAGTGTTTGCATGCTAGCATGCTGGACTCATTCTGCATTCATAAGTCTCACCAATCAGAGCCAAGTTTATATAAAAAAAGAGTCAATTTGCATGAGATTCATATTTCACATCACACCATCCTTTTCAAACATGTTTATCATTATATAAACGACTGAAGTCATGCCTGTGAACTTCCTCCAGGGTTCAGAGGAGCCCGTTTCTGAAACTCATCATTTTCAATGGCCTGCTTCTTTGTAGCGTCCAAGACATTCTCCTTCTGAGTCCCTTTTTGTCCTTCGAGTGAGCAGTTGGACACTGCATTGGCCACCTGACAGAATTTCCTCAGCAGAATCTCCCTCAGGAGCAGGTAAACCCAAGGGTCCAGAATTTGATTGAGAGAAGCCAGGCGTATGGCTGTCAGGAAGAAGTTACAGTCCATCTGCAAGTCTCGACTGGGCTGGAGAGAAGCAGACAATTGCTTGCAGTGATGAGACGATGTATGGGTTGAGATCATTTTTAACATTAGAGTCTGTACAGAGGAAGCAGACAGACAAAATGCATGGATTATTAATATGACACATTAATCTGGGAAAATAAAGAGCTGTTGAAACAATTGACTATAGCAAAAGGCTGCAAGCTAAAAATCATGCCTTTAATTTAAACCGTAGCAAACAAATACAACTTTTTGTATGCTTTATTATTCTGAATAGTGAGTTTAGGTTTTAAAAACTGATATTTCATACCAGTTATTTCCAATTTATGCCAAGTATCATCAGTCAAATAATCATAAAACTGCCACAACCAAAACCAGCTACTAAAGTACTCAGTGAAGTGGAAGTAATACAGTCAACTGGTGTCAAGTAGAATATCATACACATTTTTAAAGGGCATTTATAATGCAGTTTTTCACAGTTATTCAGTAAACACTGTTGAGAAAATGCACATTTATACAGATCAAATGATAGTCATTTTCTCTTTTTTGTTGTTTAATTAGTATGCAACATTTTAACTGCAAGAATCTAGGATTTAGAACACGATCTACAGGAATCTCAGAAGGCCTGGCTGTCTGTTCTGGGCGCAGAAAGACAGAACAAAAACATGTTAGTCGAGCAGCTCCAGGAAATGGAGGCGGAGCTCCTCACCAAGAATCAAGAAATCAGTAGTCTGAATCTGGCCGCCTTGCAAACGAAGTGTGAAAAATTAGAGGAGGACAACGCCTCTCTTCAGGCTGTGACACACCAGCTGCAGGTGAGTCACCAATCTCAAATACGTTCCCTTCAGGAGGAGCTAGCTTCAGTAAAGGGGGAACTTCAGGAGAAGCAGGCTAGGCACCCTGAACGTGAGAACACAACCAGAGTGAGTAGCAGCAACAAAGTAGAAAAAAACACTTCTGGCATCCGGCAACCGGGGAGGTCGACCAAGAAGGCCCTTTGCAGCAGCAAGAGCTGCAACACGGAGTCGACCCCCAAGCCCAGCACCACGAACCAGTCTGCTGCACCGAAGAAGAGGAAAGTTTGGGCACAGAGGAAAATTGAACATGAGGCTGCAGTAACCCTTCAGGCGCAGGTAAGGAAACACATAAATAGAAAGTACTACCTGAGGCTACGATGGGCAGCCAAGACTGTTCAGCGATATTATAGAGCTAACAAGAGTATGAGGCAAGAAATGAAGTCTTTGAAGGAGAAAAAAAGGGCTGCCGTTGTTCTACAAGCTGCATTCCGAGGGATGAAGACCAGACAGACTCTGAAACTGAAGCACCAGGCTGCCACTGTGATACAAAGTGCTTACAGGGCTCACTGTGCTCGAGCACGATACTTATACATCAAACAGACTGTTGTTGCAACTCAGCTGAGGTATCGTTCCACACGTGAAGCCAGAAAACAGAGAGAGGAATTTTTGAAATTGCGCTCCGCTGCAATGTTCCTGCAAGCCTGCTTCAGAGGTCAAAGGGTCAGAAAGGCGGTGATCCTGCACCATCAGGCAGCTTCCCTGATTCAGGCTGCGTTCAGAAGACACAGGGAGGTAGTAAAGTACCAGGCCATAAGGAGGTCAGCCATCTTCATTCAAAGATATTATAGGTCCTACATCAGGGGCAAAAGTGAACATGAAAGATTCCAGGTGTTGAGAAGGTCAGCGATACGCATCCAGGCAGCTTTTAGAGGTTATTTAGTGCGAAATTTTAATGCTATGAACAAAGCTGCTGTCATTATTCAGGCTGCTGGGAGAGTGCACCAGCGGGGATCTGTCTTCAAGAGGCCGCGCTGGGCAACAGGTGGTCGTCAGAGGAGGTTCGGAAGGTGGAGACCGGGACTTCAACAAGGACAGAGGTATCAGATGTGTAAACATGCTGCGATGTGCTTGCAGAAGTCATTCAGAGAGGAGCCAGTGAGGGATCGGGCCATGTGGCGCAGAGAGGCGAGGACAATCCAGTCCCACCTCGGAGGTGAGCAGATCAGCTGCAGAAATGTTTGGTTTGCAGAACAGGAGGAGTTGCTGACAGGACGCTTCCAGCAGCTGACCGAAAGAGCCTCCATGCCACAGGTGAATGCCGCGGTCTCGAAGGACGGGGAGATGGAAAAAGAGGAGACTTTGGCTCAAGACAAAGGTGCTCCATGGAAGGAGCAGCAAATTCAGAGAAGGCAGAAAGGTCTCCAGATTAGAGATACAAGCTGTGATGGTTTTCCAAAGAGAGGGACTGAGGAGAACACATGAACAGAGAAACCAGATCATATGCCAGATAACAAGGAGAGTTGAGACTCCAACTGCTAAGGAGAAATTGGAGGCTAAAATAGCCACAATGGAGGAGCAGTTGCATCAGAGCTGACGGGTGCAGGACCACAACATCGCTCTGCAGGCTGACCTGAGAGAGGCGCGTTATGAGGCCAGCAAGCTCACCGAGCTAAAAAAACAGGTCAGAGGTATGGAAGTGAAATTGGCACTCATCGAATCTCAACTCACTTCTCCGACACCAGTGCCTGCTGGACCCCAGAGGGCAAAAGCCAAAACAGAGCATCTGGAGAACAGTCCAGCGGAGAAAGAGGTAACGAATGCAGAGAGGGAGCAGCTGCCTTCAGACCCCCTAGTGTCGGCTCGCCCCCACAATTCAGCAAACCCAGAACAAGGTGACTTATGGAGGGAGCCAAGTAGAACACCTCATAGTGGAACCTGAAGCTGGGACACTGCGTCGCCGGGCCCCAAGCGACCAGGAAGTATGACCAAGAAAAGGAAAAAGGCAAAAGACACCAGCAAGAATCAGTTCAGGGAAATGGACAAGAACTTCGGCACCGTAGATTCGGGGAGGAGAGACTTGCGGAACACGGCTGACAGGGGTTGTAAGCAGAGTTTAGACTCGTTGAAAAAGACTTCCTCTGTGAACCCTGTAACATCTCTGTTTACCTCCCTTTCAGGTTCAGTCGAGTCCAGGTGTTCCGCGGAGTCAGGCGAAGCCTCCAGGGACTTCAGAGCCGAGTTCAGGCACTGGTCAAAAAGGTGGACGGAACTGCTGGGATTCCCCTCACCACCACCAGCTGCCTGACATGACTGGTCGGAGGTCCTTTTTGTGTTTTTTGTTGTGGACCTGACCGTGTGTCCCCACAAGGGACTTCTGTTTTTTTTATGTAGTTTTGTTGTTCTTGGCCTCCCCCCAGAGGCTCGGCCAAGTTTTGGTGCTTCGGGAGCCGTGCCTTTGGGGGGGGGGGGGTTCTGTCACATGTGGGGTGTTTTGGGCACGCTAGAGGGCGCTCTGCTCTGACTGAGCACACCGGAGCCTAAGCAGGCACAGGTGTGCATCATTGGGGCTGACTATTTAAGCCCCGATGAGTCAGAGCAGAGCGCGGCTCATTGGTTAGGCTAAGCCTAAAGGTAAAAGGTGGTTCTGGTTTAGTTTTGGGTTTTTGGATATCTTGGTTTAGGCTGCAGTTCTCCTGTTCGCAGGTTCTGCTTTGAACTGCAGCCCTTGTGTCTTGCTTGTGTAACCTGTGTACAATAAAACAGTGCTCTGAACTCCTGGCTCCACTCTGGCGTCCATCCGGTACCCCGCCACTGTTACAAAACTAAATCTTAACAGCTATAGATCTGACTAAAGCTGACAAACTCTTTAATTTTGTCACTTTTGTGGGGTATTTTGTGGAGGAGAAATACTACCTTAACGGGACAAAGCCATTTCAGAAATTTCACTGATATGTGAAATGACCAACACATCGGTGTGTTTTATGTGAAAGGCTCATTGTTTCACAAGGTGCAGACAGAGCAGGCAGCTGCTTCTTGCTGGTGACAAACTGGCATTTAGTGGGATAAACAAAAATTTGTGTATGTAACTGCAAAACTTGCCCTGGTATTGTATGAAACCGGTAAATGCAATGCTTATTCGAAAGGGTTAACACTTTTCAAAGATAAGAATGATCAGCTTGATCCGACTTAATAAATATTCCCGGCAGAAATACGGTCCAAGACTTGTAAACGAAGTCTTTTTTCAATTCATCACTTTTTTTTTCAAAAACATATGCATTTCTGCCTGTCTAGCTCTGCTGTTCCTGTTCATACTGCTTTGGTAAATGAGGCATAGTGGGCAGCCAATCAGAGCAAGGAAGGAACAACTTACCTTTAAATTGTAAGGAAAGAAAGAAAGTTTTAAACAGTCCGTCTTGTCATGAACTGACCTCATGGGAAAATAAAATACAAGACTTGAACAAGATATGAATTCTTAAAGTTTTTGTTCATTAGATTGTCACCTGCTAAACCAAAATAATTACACAAAATAATTCTAAAATGTTAATACCATGTTTCACTGAGTCACCTTAGGTCTGTCATCAATACGGGGCAGTGGTGGCCTAGAGGTTAGGGTGCTGGCCACAGGCTCAGAAGATTGTGGGTTCAAACCCCTTACCAGTAGATTGGTTGCCCTGAGGTACCCTTGAGCAAGGTACTGTCACTGCTCCCCGGTAGCTTTCGTAGCTGTCCGCTGCTGCTTGGTGTTTGGAAAGTGAAAGTGACAACCCTTGTCATTGCGAAGTCACAAAAAAGAAAAAAAAAAAAAAAAGCATGAACCAAAAGCAGAAACGAAATTGGACCTCTGCTTTTAACCCATGCACACAAACACTGTGCAGCAGTGGGCAGCTATTGAAAACGCCCGGGGAGCAGTGACGGGGACAGTACCTTGCTCAGGGGTACCTCAGGGCAACCTACTTGTGAGGGAATCGAACCCACAATCTTCCGATGCAGAGCCAACTCCCTAACCACTAGGCCACCGCAGAGGTCCAGGTTTGCTGTGACCTCACAATGACAAGAATAGTCACTTTCACTTAATATCGGTAATCTACTAAAATGAAAGTAGCTTTTCCCTCCTGTGAATCATGAGGAGATATTAACTGCTAACAACACTTTAAGCCCCCCAAATGCACTCTAATGAGAATATCCTGACTTAAATCAGGGCTTCTTAGTGGAATGGAAAAAGGAAGTTTCGATTTTTCTATTGCTATGACGATACTTATATTTCACTCTCAAGCCCCAAAGGACACATTTCACAGTTAGGATCAGGATCTGAACCTGAACCCAAAGTGTAGTGCAAAAGTTACAGGATAAGCAAATCTGACATGTCTACATAGACAACACCGATCGAAAATAAATGATAAAAAGACCTGATAGTCTTTAGGTTCAATTGCAACCCATAATTTATGTGGTTTTCAATTGAAAGGTTTTGTATTAATATCTAAACTGCTCTTATTATATGGTAAATACAGTCTTCTTCTAAAAATGGCTTTCAAGAATGTGTAATGACCAAATGACTATTATGTTTAACAGATGCTTGAAACAGGTCAGATAAGATGATGCCTGGGGGACAGGTGTGTGAAACAACATCAGTCATGTCAACAAGATGGAGAAAAACAACAATATTGAGCTTTTCCCCACCAGCATCCCGGCAAGCCCTGTTCCCTTACTGGGATTAGTTGTTGGCCACCTGCTAATGACTTTTCTAGCCTATCTCACTGCAGCTCTATTAAACATTGATGAGAAAAATACCCTGAAGCAAACAGGGCTGGACAAAAGCCCCCGACAACCAACATTCAGGCCTGAAAGGCAACAACTTAATGGGAGATGCAGACAGCCTTGCTAGTAAACATGTATAAACCCTGGACCCTGAAGCAGAAAAGATGAAAAATGTGACCTAGCCCCTCAGTGAGTTTCCAGCAGTGGAAGGTCGAGACTGACAAGTTTTTCAAAAAGACTATTATTATAGAATATAATTCTATGTATATTTTCCATCATTTAAGGTCAGCTATCCAACTTAATCTGGGTTCAGTAAGTTTGAAGATTTCACAGGTATCAGTGAACGCTCAAGCTCTCTGCTGAAAGGTCATTATTTTAAGGTGGGTCAGGGATGAACCCCGTTCTGTCCATGTGAATGATTTCTATGGTTGTGACTACGAATAATATAAGATGTTATATGGATGGAAGGACCAATTTGTTTGTGCATAAATGGAAAAAAGAAACTAAATCATTGGAGTTCCTGGAATTGAAAAGTACTCGAACTTAATAAATAACAAAGTGGGAAAATTCCTGTCTCAGACCTGTTATTTACAGATTATCACTTTAGTTATTTCATGACATGACACTATGGTGAGTGCTGTGTATGCTGTTGATTAATTTTCTGTTTTTGCATGTTTGTTGGTGTAGTGATTGAAAAACTATCATTAAAAAAATTCCAATTCCAATATAAAAGCCACAGCCTATTGCACTATAAAACGGATGGGCAAAGAAACTGACAAATACATTTCTCTTCCATTTTGAGCACTTCTATGCTGCAGTCACAACAAGCTTTCTGATCTAGATTTAGCAACTTCTAAAAGATAAACCAGGCCTACCTGTTGATTTAAGTCCATCTACAACTGAAACCGCCAGCCTGAGCTGATGGTCTACCTGATCTGAGAGAGGGCAGAGTGTTGTACACACCAGTAAAGGGGACCAGCAGACAAGCAGGACGCACATGATGCCCAGCAGTTGGATGACCGTCTCGGTGGTGAGTCTCTCCCACTGCTTGGAGGACTGCGATGCGCTGCTCTTCGCTCTGCAGCGGCTCAGCAGAGCGCGGATGGTCACCAGGTTGCAGAAGAAAGTGACGAGCAGTGAGAAAGTGCCCATCGCAGCGAAGGTGGTCGCGAAAAACGTGTTGCCCGTCACATCGGTGTCCCCGGTGCTGATGAAGCACCAGGTGCCCGGCCACTGCAGCGTGTATTTCCCGACCCCCGCGATGGGCAGCAGGGCGAAGAGCAGCACCAGGCACCAGACCGTGACCAGCACCTGCTTGGTGGCGTTGGTCCTCATGTTGTTGGAGTACCAGTGCGGGGCCGTGATGGCCAGAGCCCTCTCCATCGCCATCGCGCTGGCCATGAAGAGCGAGCAGAGGCCGAAGGTGGTCATGCAGACCCCGAAGAAAGGGCACAGGCTCCCCGACGCGTCCACGCGGTCCCATCTGAGCTCGGCTCGGTACACGGAGATGACGATGGGGCTGGTGAGCAGCTGCCCAAAGAGATCGGTCAGCGCCAAGGAGCCGACACACAGCAGGAAAGATTGCTTCCTCTTGTTCTCCTTTTTCCTGTAGGAGAAGTAAACCAGCATGATGGCCAGGGAGTTGCCCACCATGCCCATCACCATCATGGTTATGGGGAAGGCGACGGACACCGAGCCGGAGTTGGTGCTGCTGTTGGCTCGGCTGTCCCGCGCCGCCTTGGACACGTTCACCCACATGGCCTCTGTGGAAGAGTTGGCAGGGAGAGCGCCTCTGTTCCGGGATGTCATCCTTTCTCGGAGATCATGGTCGGGGCTGGAGCTGGACAGAACTTGTCCGCTTTAGGACGCTGCGCGCAGAGGCGGGACTCCAGCGCTGACCTGCAGCCCTGTGCGCGCTGCTCCAATAGAATCGCAGCTCACGATTAAGAGAGCCTGTTACAGCGCACCAGAAGGGCCTGCAGGAGCGGAACGGAGAATAAAGTGGAACAGGGGGTATCAGATCTGGAAGGGGGTATAAAGTGGAACAGGGGGTATTAGATCTGAAAGGGGGTATAAAGTGGAACAGGGGGTATAAAGTGGAACAGGGGGTATTAGATCTGGAAGGGGGTATAAAGTGGAACAGGGGGCATTAGATCTGGAAGGGGGTATAAAGTGGAACAGGGGGTATAAAGTGGAACAGGGGGTATTAGATCTGGAAGGGGGTATAAAGTGGAACAGGGGGTATTAGATCTGGAAGGGGGTATAATTCCTTTTCACAGGTTATCAGGGTGACAAGTGGTGAAACAATCCTCTGTTCATGTGTTTAGAGAACGAACGACAAATTAGACATGACGGACAAAACTGTTTATATTTGATTAAAAATAAAAAAACTTGTGACTACTTAAAGACATGCAACAATTAGTGCTTCTAAAAAGAATTCAGCCAGTTGGATATTTTCCATACTTTCAGTAATGCTTTAATAAAAGGCATCATGGTCATCATGAAAAGACTTTTTTCACAGGAATAAAAAAAACAAACAAAAAACATTAATGACATTAATTAAAAACCACAGGTTAAAATGGGATTAAGATGGGAGAAACTACATCAAACATGTTCTTTTTGGCTTCTTCACCAGTCACAGCTTCATGGGAGTGTGAAGAGAGACACTGTTGGAGAAAGCTCATATTAAATCTTAACCAGTGTTTGTCCAAAGCATGTGAGAGCGATTCCAAGGTCAACTTCTATAACAATCTGTGGTCTGATGAAACTTTGAAGCTTTTTGGCCATCAAACTAAACACTATGTTGGGGGAAACCAGTCACTGCATATCACCACCATGCACACCATTTCTCAGCAGCAGGCCAGGAATGTACAAGAATACGCAGACATGTAGGAGGACAATCTGATTCAATCTTCAAAAAAAACTTGAGGGCAGATTTTTTTTTTCCCAGCAAGAGAATGACCTGAAGCATATATTGAAAGCTGAACAGAAAATTTTAAAAGACAAGGTGAATGACTCAGTGCTGAGATTTAGACCAAAGTGTCTATTAAACACTGACATGAAGAGGGTGAAACTTTATCTTATCACTTCACTTTTCTACAATGATGTTTTGATGCTGACATTTTTGTCAGTTCTAGTCAAAAAAGTCAAATACTGAAAATTATTTCATTTAAAGCAATAAAGGGGGAGGGGGGGGGGGGCATCAAACGAGGTGAACTTACAGGTAGTGTACATGAGCTTTGCATGTTGCTTGTACAGTAATAAAGACTAGACCAGATATGTGAAAGTGAAACAGCACAGCACTCCGTGAAAAATAACAAAATGCAACCTCTGCATTTTACACACACACACACAGCAGGGAGCAGCCATATGTAACACCCGGGGAGCAGTGATGGGGATAGTACCTTGCTCAAAGTTACCTCAGGTCAACCTGCTTGTCCAGGATTTGAAACCATGATCATGTGATCCAGGGCCCTAGTCCCAAACCACTAGACCCTCACTGCTCCATTCAGCTGTGTGCTGACAATCCAAACCATCCATTGTCTGTAAATGAAAAGGTGTTAAAGCTGCACTATTTCTAAATTCACAGTTGCACACCTGAGTTTATGTTGCGTTGAAAATAAATACACATCCTCTTCAGAAAACAAACTTGACCTCCTCTGCAGTTTGAAATGCACAAATTGTATTGTTTTGCAAAAAAAATAAGCACAAATTGTCAAAATTCCCTTCCCAGGTAATCTTTTGCAAAATCCGAAAGATTTGCATGTGACTGAAGATAAACCTGAGCTGAACTTTTATCATTCTTTCAAAACTATGTGGTTTATGAAGAAAATGACCCCCCCCCCCCAAAAAAAAAAAATCAAACAAATAGTTTTACCTGATTGAGTTTAAAGAGCATTTTGAGGTTTTATTTTATGGTTTATCATTTTAAGTTGATTACTCTAAACAGGGGAAATTAAAAGCATTTTTGTTTACACATTGTTAATGTCCATTATATCGGTTTAAGTTATTAAAAACAATTATTTCACTCCTTTCCAAAAAGCAATGTGGGTGAATTTAAAAAATGTATAAGCAAAAAAAATTTGCTCTCCTTCCCTTTAAATCCAGCAGCAAAATATTCTACACTGGATTGCCTTGTTGAAGGGATCAGTTACTCTAAATGTTAAGAAAGGCAGATTACAGCTGCTCAGGTTTATGGCAAAAACATTACTTTAATACTTAAACAGCACAGTGTGATTTTTCCAAACACAACACGCACTTATAGAAAGGAGTTTTGCTGTTTTTTTTTTAAATTTCTTTTGTTAACCACTTCTCTCTCAAACCTGAGGATGCTCAATGAGGATTTTACGATGCAAAGAAACAACTCCCAATACTATTTCCATCCAACGGTGAACAAAAGGCAAAAACCTCCCAGCCTCCATCAATAACAGACCCAGGCCTGCGCGCAGCCACACCAACTCACTCAATGCAACTCTTCCTCAGACTAAGATTTCTATCCTTTGGGTCTGTAAAGGCAAAAGGAAACAGCTGTGCTCTTTAAATGGTGGCACTCGAACACAAGATTTACATGGGACCAAATCAACGAGCCCTTACAGCTTTGAAAATGTGTTTCACTACAATATCTCAAACAAACCTCTGGCTACAGTTGAGTCATAACAATATATGGGTTATCATCTCACATCAGTCACATTTCAAATCATTTACGATCACCTCACCCGACTTGTTTACAGACATGTATATACGTATATGAAATTAACAATTTTAACTATAAACTGGGTAAAAATCTGCCACTTACCTGATAGGTTAGTGCAAACATCTTCTCATATAGTACATACAACGTGGATAATTCTCTTAATAATAAAGCACCTTAAACATCAACCATGAGGAGCCCATTCTAGTAATTTAGGCTATAAATGTTGTACTGCAGACTAGACTCATAAAAACTGGGGAAAAGAAAAATACAACACAAAAATAAGATTGACAGAATTTTATTAATGTTGATCACATTGCCACTAATTGATGGTAAACAGCTTGAACTTTCTATAAATGCTGCCTGGAGGGAAAAACGGTTTGCCCTAAGTATCAGGTCACTTTTTACACATGAATTCTGTAGACTATATTCTGCAATAATTGTGTAAAGATCACTGAGGGGTTGTAATCTGATCACTGCTTCAGACTGCAGTCTTGAGCAGGTGTTTGCACAAAAACAAAACAATTAAATGTGAACTGAAATCTTCATATCATGCACTCACTTTGGCCAAGACGTTTTCAACAAAGAAACACATACTTACCTTTACCACTCAAAATTAGTTGAGGCGTGTAAAAAGCTTAAAAAAAAAACAACAAAAAAACAGATCTGCTACCCTCCAAGATAATGTCGTCACAGACATGAGTCAGTAACAATTTACCAATTTATCACTTAAGGCTGTCTCAACTGACCAGACATGAGATTTGTAAAACCAGCATCTAAATATCACAAGTGAAAGTCCAGGTAATCATGGAATAAGCAGATGACCTGCATTTTTGAAAAGCAGTGAATGTGGGTGAATTTCAAAAATGTATGAACCAAAGAAAATGTACCATTCTTCTCTGAAAATCCACCAGCAGGGAATTCTACACTGGGTTGTATTGTTGAAGGTTTCAGCTACTCTATGTTAAGAAAGGCAGATTACGGTTACTCGAATTTATGACGAGAAACATTTGAGTACATTAATACTTGAAACAGCACAGTGTGATTTTTCCAAACACAACATGCACTTATAGAAAGGAGTTTCGCCCTGTTTTTAAGTTTCTTTTGTTAATCACTTCTTTCTCGAGCTTGAGCCAGAATGGGAGGATCCAGAAGAGCCACGGCGCCTACAGAAAGACAGGGGGAGGGGAGGTAGGAGAGAAAGAAAGAGAGAGAAACACACAAAGACCATAGCCAATTTAGTTTTGTGAATCATCAGCTACTTAAACAAGTCTTGTTAGGATAAAAATCAGCAAGTATTGTATAATGTGATAGTTTGTCATACATCAGTTGGTCAAGTTGTTCCATAGACGTGTAATATATCATTTCTGATACAATGCTTAAAGACACCGATAGACCATTTTTTACACCACAGAAACCCAAACCTTTCAGACGACTGCGATCGAGAGCGTCTTTTTTTGCGACCACCAGAGGAGGACCTGGAACGACTCCTCTTCTGGCCTCTTTCAGGAGATGGCGAGGATGTGTGCGATCGCTTTCTTGAGGAAGCTGAGCCTTTTCCAGAGCGGGAGCTGGATCTTTTAAAGAGGATATAGTAGGCATTCACATGAGTTATGCAAACATGACAAAACTATTCAATAACTACTAAGGACAAAGGAGTGGTAGTAGTGCTTCTATAGATATATCTGTCTCTGTATACTAAACACCCTAGGACTTAGGATGAAATGTGACTGAAGGCTCTTCTAATCTGTGATGTCCATTCAAAAAAAACAAACAAAAAAAAACAAACAAACAAAAAAAAAAACCCCACACAACCATTCACACACACACAAAAAGCAACTTAGACTTTAAAATTTAAAAGTTTGTTTGTAGAATCCCGATCATAATGTGTCCAGCATTCGAACAGCAGTTTAGCACATCCATAACCAGAGTCTTCCGAATACAGTTGTTATGCAAAAAGTCAGTTAAAAAAATATTTCTAAATTTTCTTGGAGCCTATTACATAGGTGTGCTGTTTCTGCTGAGTCCAAAGTGGTTGCTGCAACCACTCTCAGTTCACATACACTCTCTCCCTTGGAGAGTGCATGCCACCTCATTCACCTTGAGCGAGACCTCGAGCGAGACCTCGAGCGAGAGCGCGATCTGGAACCGGATGTGCTCCTGGAGCGGGATCTGCAAAACAAAGCAACAAATTTCCATTTTCCCCCCATAAAGTGAAAAGTACCCTGCTGAAGGTCAACCACATTTACAGCAGTAATCAGAAAGCCAGAGAAGTCTTTTTCAGACACTCTGCACGGGACCACAAACGTAACCTCATTTTCTCTTCCCTTTAAGAAATGAAAAGCCAAAAAAAAACCAAAAACAAACAAACAAAACAACGCAACTACTGATAAACCATGAATTAATAAAAGCTTAGGTAAAACACTGCTTGTTTTAGTTTCATTTTTGTAAAAGGTTAATATAAAACATGTGCACTTATTTTTTATAAATTTCGGTATCATGACAAAGTATCTTCCAGTGAAAATGGATTTTAAAAAAGCATGTAACCGAATCTGCATGTTAAATTATTATTGTAATAATTATAAATAATCAAAATGTTTTCATGTCACAAATCACTGAATTAAACCAAATAAATAATGTCTGCTTTTTAACTTGGACTATCTATTAACAATGAATTAGCAGGCAATTAATAACTGCCTAGTAAATAAATAAAAAAAAAGTTGTTGTTTGTATTGTTTCTAAATAAGTTATAATGGTTAACACTTTACAATAAAAGTTCCCCATATCATATATTTTTACAATAACAGGCTGATTTCCTTGAAAACCACTACAACTAAAATGCATTACTTCATTTTTTTTTTTTTAAATAGCTTAACAACCTTAACAACAGTTATCTTGAATGGTATTATCAGTTGCAAGCAAACTTAGTGACTTTTTAATTCCTTTATGACTACTTTGCCTTTGTGAACACAAAACACAACAAATGCTTTCTCTGCTGTTGACACAGTGTAGCAGGTGCACAGCCAAAAATCCGGCACTTGAGGAGCAGTCTTTGGGACCATACCTTCCTCAGCTGTACCTCAGGGCAACTTTCTGCTTTACCCCAAAAGCTTCCAATCACGTGGTCATGTTCCTAATCACTAGGCCAGCACTGCCCCAGTAATCTGCTTTCATATTGATCAAACATGACTCAACAAGACTAAAATGCTAAAAAATGATTCCTAAGACAGACCTTTTAAAGGTAGCAAGTTATTAATGAACCTTTTGGGCCAGAACATCTGATTAACAGAACACACAAACATAACATACAGCATATGAGTGTACTTGCAAAAAAAACTGGACTATATGACTATATTTGGTCACTGTAAATTTAGATAATAATTATTAGGTCATATTCATGCCATATTATCTCCCAACTAAAAAGATAACAGATTGCCAACAAATTTACAGAGGCCCTTTTAAACATCATGCCATTTTTATGATTCTTTACTAAAATAGAGCATCAAAGCTTTACAATATTAACAACACTTAACTGAGATTCTGCTCCCGCTGATAAAAAAAAAATGAATTTAAAAAAATTGCAAAAACATTTGTGCTTGCCTCAGAAGTCATTTACACTAGCAGTGTAGTTACAAAGGCTATCATGAACCAATTCCTAGCACGCCTGTGTATTTAACAATCTTGTCCCCTCCATCAAATCAAAGCGAATGAACATGGACAAGAACAAGTCTTGTGTTTCATTCTGACATAAAGCCAAGTAGTACAAGTTAAGGAAAAAAGGGAAGATACTCCACAAACATAATGGTACACAGATTTGAATGAAGATTTGAGCTGATACTGACATTTTGTCTGGAGTTACCCTTGACCTGTACCCTTTTACCTGGACCTGGACCGTGAGCTTGAGCTGGAAGAACGGGAGGAAGACCGAGAAGATCCAGAGCCACTTCCTTTCTTCTCTGAGGACTTCCAGTCATCACTTGCATCCAGGTCATACTTGGACAAATCTGCATCATCATCCTCCTCTTCCTCCTCCTCCTCCTCCTCCTCTTCCTCCTCCTCCTCATCCTAACAATAAAAAAAGGTTTGATCACATTTTATTTCATTAAGCTATTTAAAAGTAAATTAGCTTCATATTCAATATCATTCAATAACTTAAGGTAGAAATCACACTCATCTTACATCAAGTTTATACTTTGAAAGATCACCATCATCATCATCATCATCATCATCATCGTTCTCAACTTTTTCCGGTTCTGCTTTTTTCTCATTCTCTTTCTTGTTTTTCCCACGATATTTCTTCTTTATACGTCCAAACTGTCAGAAAGATGTTAATAACATAATGATTAGTGCTCAAGCTTTAGGTTTTAAAATTCAACGGCCAAACTCTTTACAAAGTTCATCCATTAAGCAGCATGTGCTTTATTACAATAACAAAAATCCATCAATCATTTCAAGGGGAACTAAAGACCACAATATAGGTATTCTAGAAAAAGCTGTTGGGAGATGCTTAAAACCCTTTTTTGTTCAACTTCAGTTCATTGCAAAACTAACTCACTGAGACAACCGAGTACTTTAGCACCTGGCATCAGCATTTGGCCCTTCCAAACAGAACTGTAAAGAAGTTTTTTTAGTTATAAGAAACTTCTGGAGAACATCCCATTTTCCACATTAGGACCAAGTGATGTTTGACAAGACTGGGATCAAGTTAACATAACAAGAGCACAGACTTGACAGCAGTATTAGCTGACAAACTAGCCTATGTGTTTATGTAATTTCAGTCGGTACAAAAATAACTTGAATAAGACCCAAGTAAGACAGCTAAAGAGATGATAGTGTCCTTCTTTGAGGATAGATGATTGATTGTTAATAGAAAAAGTGGCCTCATTTTCAACGTTTACCTCATCATATTCTCCATCAGACTCTTCTCGTTCATTGTAAACCAAGTTCTCTCTCTCATTAAACCCCCCACCATATCCTGTTAAAACAATCGCAAAACATGAAGTGAAACGTTTTCTATAGAAATGTCATACAAATACATCATCATATAATATAAAAAGCTTATTTGTGCGGTCTTCAGCCTAAAGAGTACAAATTCAATGCATACACATTAAACTGTCTTCCAGTGAAGGACCTACCTGTTCTTTCCTCAAGTTTGGCATATTTGGGTGTGTTGCACATGTTGCACTCCGACCTTCTGGCCCAGTTTACGTTGCCACAGCTACACAAACACATATACAACATCAGCAGCTTTATTCTCATGCATTCTCCTAAAGAGGAGGCCACATTTGGTCTTGTTTACTTGCAACAATGTATTTTGTTTCTTAATCAAAGCCAGTGTCCAAGTAATCTTGCGAACCACTTCCAAGCCTTTACTTATTTCCAGGTTAGTAACATAACAGGCTTTGAAAAATAATAAAGGTAAGCCAAATGAGCAGAATGAGAAAAGGGCACGGAAAGAATATTTTTAAGGAAATTTTATAAGGCCTCATTCAGTGGACAATTTTTAAACCTACACATGATCTATGTTTTATTTCTTTGAGAAGACATACGTTTTGCACTGCCAGTCATTTGCACTGAAAAGTCCCCTGCTCTTTTCAGCCAATGTCTTTCCAATCTCTGTCCCCCCAGCCTTCATCAGCTTTGCTTCTGTGGTTTTCTCTGCTCAGGAATAACCCACAACAGACACACACTCGGTTGAGTACTTGCATAAAAAAGGGCTTTTAATTTAGACACCAGAAAAAAACAAACTGTACACTTCAAATTAACACTTCAGCTAAACTGAAGAGAAGATTTAAAATTTTTCTGCAGCGCTTACCCCTTCCACATCGGTTACAACTTGTTCTTCTGGCAAAGTTCACATTTCCACACCTTGGGGATAAAAACAAAGACAAACAAGTGATTTTTAAAAGAAAACAAAATGCAGAACCCAATAAGGTTTTTCCTTCTGATTATCTATCTCAGTAACTATTACTAATATGTTTTCCTATTTTTCCTAAGGATGAAAATTTCATTTATGATAAGCTTTGCACAAAATATATTTTCTAAAAATGAATACTGTAAATCCTATACCAATCACAAGGATTGCTCATTAATAATTTATTTAAATTTATGGAGTTTGTCAGTTAAATTTGGCATAATTGCAATAGGAGTAGTTTAATTACAGAACAATTATATGTAACTATTTACAGTAGAATAGGATGTATAATATGATTTCATTTTAAATCATGTCTAATTTATTAGAGAATTTCATGTGTTGCAATTTGTATGTACTCTATCTGTATATAAACAGACACACACAGAAATACATTTTGCATGTTCCCAAAAATAGGGCACGTAAGTGAATGATTGATATTTTCTACTTTAAGACACCAACCACTGTGCTGGTAAAGTTCTATAAATTCACCTAATATTTTTCTTAAATTTGTAGACACAACATTAACATAACGTCCCTAATTCAGCATATTAGCCGAGTAACTAAATCTACACCAAAAATCAACACTTGTTCATTGCAAAGTGCCTGCAGGTTTCTCTTTACCACATCAGACAGAAGCTTCATTAAAGCGGAGATGAGCTGTACGTACATGTATGCATACTAAGGATGCACGATGTTATCGGAATCATGATGTACATGTATGCACATATTCGCAGGCAGAACTAATATTGAATCAGACAGATGTTTAGATCAGAATGGTGTTTAAAGGTGCGCTGGTCAGTCAGGAACAGGTCAATCTATAGCTTTCATTCCAGCTAATGTTAAGGGTTACAAATTGTGTTACCTTAGTTTAAGAATGAACCCTAATGACATCAGAGTTAACTCACACTCGTGTGTCCCCTCTGCTCTCTCACACATCTGGTTTAAAAGTTTACGGTTTGAAGGTGGTCATGTGTGCAGCTGCTGGCTAACATTAGCTTGAATGCTAGCTAATTTGTGCATTATTCAAGCTAGCAGGATGAACCCCCCCCCCCCCAAACAATAAACCTAGTTCTCAATCGTTATTCTATCAAACTAATAACGCATGTTGATGGGATAGAAACGTGTTAATTTCACCAAGCATTAGCTCAGTGACTCATAAACTGGATACTATTGTTCCCAGGCCAAGCCATGAACACGGTCCGCTAACGGGGTCTAATATTCCCCTTTATACTTGTGCAACAGTCTTTCAGTCTCCTTTAACATACACACAACTGTTTCCTACCGCTTAAAATTTCTACAACATGAAAATCGTCGCGGTCCTTACTTTTTATCAGGACAAATCCAGTCTCCATCGCTCACCCTGAAACTCTTCCCAGACATTTTTGCCTGCACTCGGGCTGTCCTGCGACAATCCGGAAGAAAATGGAGGACGATACAATATTAGTATTCCCGTCGAGGATTATCCCACTTTCGTTAAGTTCAGATTTATGCAGAATTTGATATCGTATAGCAGAACGTTATATTCATGGTATGCAATGCTGGTAAATTCCGTGTCTTTTAACTCACAGTTTTAAATCCATGTCTTTAATAAAGGCGCCATACTCGGGTACCTGTTGAAAGGACCCCAGATAGGATCCGGGCGCGCAGGGCTTTCAGAATAAGTAGTTTAATTATATATATATTTTTAATAAAATTTAATCAAAAAAGAAACAAAGAAACAAATGAATACATGCATATTTTATATATATATATATATATATAATATGAAACTTTATTTTAATATAAATTAAAATAAAGTTCTCCAACATAAGTTATATTGCTGTATGATAGTTACTCTTTTGAGATATAAGATTACATTTAGTCAAAATCGAAATTAAATTTCAAGAAATTGAGCAGCCCTAGGCCATTTTTAATCTTTTCTCTGGTTCTATCTACTATATGATGCTACTCAGAGATATCTACATCCCTATCTATACTTCTGTACTTCATTACTACACTTCAGTATGCAAATAGTGTAGTATTATTATATATCTATAAGTGGGGTATCGTGTTATTTTGGCATTAGCCTGTATTAACCTCTGACTTATGTGTCAGGCCATTTTATACTTTAATGTAAAAATAGAAATGAAAACATCGAAGACAAAGACACAAAAATGCAAATGGACAGGACCTGTGACTGGCTATTAGGAGCAATAGGGGTGGGCTTTCAAGTGAACATGGGGGTCAGCATTAGATTTTATGAATATGAAGTGGATTATCTGACCCATTTTCCCAGTCCTTTTCTCATTTCCTGCTGATCCTCTCCTCAACTTGTGCCCTCCACACTCTCATGGGGTTGGAAAAGAACAGCAGGAAGTGAGGGAGGGTGCAGGGTCCATTGCCTAAATTTTAGGAAGCATGTATAAGTGCCTATGGTGGCATTTATTTATGGGATCCATCTGGGCCCTAGAAATAGGTCATGTCTACATGTCTACTACTGTGCAGCACACAGATCACTAAAAAGGCACTTCTGGACTGGTTTGTTAAAGTATTGTTCAGTTTGAGGTGTACTGAACGTGTGGTATTTTTTATGCAGATTTGATTGAGAAGTATTATATTTTCATGATCAGTGTTGCATTTATTGTTGTATAGATAAATATACATAAATACAAATAAGAACAGAGCTTTACAATTACAAGCCATATATGACAGAAAAATGTAACCAAAATTTACATAAACATTTATGCCTACTACAGTCTATAGTATGTAACGGTTGTGATGTTTATCTCAGATAATTCTTAGGAATTCTGATTGCAGTGTTCTAGAATCATTCATTCTGAAGCATGGATGAAATAATACTACGGCTTGTTAGATGAAATCGTTACACAATCTTGTACTAGAGCAGATGCTTCAGAACCTCTTTCCAACTAACAAAAGATAGTCCATGCAAAGGGCAAGAATGTTCTTTTACATTGTTACTGACCTTGTAGCAAATTTTCTACATAAATTCTACGTAAATGCCTTTCAGGATCTTGGCATATTACAGCTTGTTGCAATAAATCATTTGTTCTCAGTTCTTTTAAAAAGCAGGCTTGGCAGACAACCCTAGCAAAATCTAAACAGGTGTCTCAAGATTTTTTTCACAGTACTGTACATGTAATTTTTAGATTAATAGGGTTCCTCATACTTCACATTTGTGCTACCAGATGCATAGATGTAATTTTTTTTCTTCATCTCCTTCATTTTTTCAGCTGCTCCCATTTATGGGTCACCACAGTGGATCGGGGCAGCGGTGGCCTAGTAGTTAGGGAGTTGGCCCCAGATCGGAGGATTGTGGGTTCGACCCCTTACCGGTGGGTTGCCCTGAGGTACCCTTGAGCAATGTGCCGTCCCCTGTGATGGGCTGGGGACCTGTCCAGGGTGTGTTCCCGTCCTTTGCCCTGTGTGAGCTGGGATGGACTCCAGCACTACCCCCCCCCGACCCTGATTAGGACGAGCGGCCCAGAAAATGACTGACTGACTGACACAGTTGATCATCCATTTCTTCCTTTTTCTTTTTCTTTCCTCTTTTCCCTTTGCAAGGCAGCTCCATCCTCACAATTCGTCTCACAATATATTCCTTGTATCTCCTATGTACATGCCCATACCAATGGACTCTTGCTTCTCTAACTTTGTCTCCAAAATGTCCAACCTGAGTTGTCCCGCTAATATACTTGTTTCTAATCCTGTCTATGCTCGTCACTCCTAACGCAAATCATAGCATCTTTAACTATAACACCATCTCACCTTTCATCTACACTTCAGAAAAAAAGTGTGCTATGATGAAATAGTCACTTACACAGAAGTACTTTTAAACAGTTATTTTAAACAGTGAAATATGTCACCTTTGCTGGCAACTTTAACTTGATGCTAAATATTCTGTTTTCCCTCAGCTTTTCAAAGATTGAATAAGAATAGTGCAGTCATAGCATGATTTGTGGGGCCAGCATAAACAAACAATAGTAATTTGTCTTTATTGCTTTTTTTGAATCATTAACTTTATCTATTTCAATAACATTAAATGCCCATGGAAAGATCAGAACAGACTCTCTGTGTAAGCATGCACATAAACATTGCGCAGAACATCAGACAGAGACAAATGCTTTACTACTGCAATTTAATGAGACATTATGATATAATCCATGACTGTACTGTTCCCCGTTTCATCTTCACTTTCATCTTCACTATGTTCATTTCTTGCTGTCCACTAGATGGCAGCTTAAATTTAAGCACTCTCCCTCCTCACTAATCTTGCCACAACACTGGGTTGGCTTTACAGGATTTTCCACTGTGCCTTAGGATTCTACATATAACAGTTTGGCAGTGGCTCTGTGCAATCATTCCACCATTAATAACATTTAAAGTCATTGTAGTACAAAGAAAAAAAAAACTACTGCAAGTACAAAACAACTAATTTCCATTCAAATATTTCTGTCAAATGCATCACTGAGAGCACATTTGAGGGTCTTTTTGTTAGGTCTGCAGTGCTATTGAGCCAGATGGAGTTTGGACATCCCTCCCACTGCTAGTTCTCAGTCCTGCAGGGACTTAGACAGGGCCCATCCATGCATGAGCTCAGCAAGCCAAGCCTGTCTTCCATATAGAAGCCTTTTCTTGCCAAACTCACACTGTTTCAGAGGGCTCAATCACAGTCAGGACACTGCTTGTGAGTCACAGTGCCCATATTGTTTTTATTTTTTATTTTGTCCTATTAACATTTGCCAACAGGTATGATGGAGACAGTATTTTGCCTGTAGAGGCATATTACAAGAGATGTGCTGCTTTACTTATAAATGATAAGTTATAACATGTTATAACATGTTATATTATAGTTATAATATGATAAATCATCTGGTCTCTCTATTTGTTTAATACATTATAACTTCTAATATCTCTGGTTGGTTTGTTTGGTTTAGGTTTTGAGTTTAGGGCTAGCATTAGGGCCAGGATTAGGATTAGTCAAAAGTAAGGTAAATTACATTGAATGTATTGTTAGTTAAAGTTAAGTATTCACAAGTATCTAAATCATGACTTTTTAGGATTTATGGGGGTATTAGGCACAAACTCCCCATGACCATGATAAAATGACTGTAATGCACAGCCTTTTATAGCTTTTTGTTAAAATATGTTACCACAGAGTTACTCATTCTTTAATTAATTAAATTAAGTTTTTCAGGAATTCAAATTTCAAAGAACAATTCCTCTGGCAAGATGTTTTCAACAATAGCACATAAATAGGCTTGTTAATAAAATAATCCTTAATGCATGAGTCAGTGCAATGTATACTAAACATTAACCACAGCTTTGAGTGTGGCTTAGCCAAACATATTTTAGAACTTAAAGTGTTAAAATGGGTTTCATTTTTAGTGTATTTTTCCCTTAGAGTTCGCTCTTGCCAATCTCCTTTTAACCTGAACTTTCAGGTCTAATATGCTTACTGCTCTATTTTGTTCTCCTCTGAGGCTTGCAGAAGAGCACCAACTGCCCAATTTTGTGTGTGACCTAACATTGGTCATACTTGGCACCCACTGATAGGGGCCAATTGTGCTCTTGTGATCTCCCACCACAGATGGCTATGGCATCCCTGGGATTGGGACTTAACCTTATTAGCTGATTTTGCTCCTTGAGAGCCCCTGGTTTGAACTGAATTGCTTTTACATTAAACAGTAACACCAACCTGTTTTCATCTAGTACACATATATAGCCAATGGTCATCAATGGCAGTGGTAGCTTATTTATGCAAATATTGTTTGTCTGGAAGAATAATTTTGGATTACATGGCCCAAAAGTGTCTGGTCATCCCTGGAATGTTCTGCTTCGTCGCCTCTCTGACAGGGAAGGGCAACCGGCAGAAGTTTGAATACCCATTTCAAACCCCATTGCAAGCCTCTGGGGCTTTCCAGCATTGACAGATGGTAGAAGCTGCTCCTGAAGGGAGGTTGTTTTAGCCCTGCACTCTTCATTCCCTTGCGAAATTATAATTTATAATAATGAATGTAAGTATTCTCCAAAGCAGTGGAACAAATAATGATACTATAACATTGTTTACTTTGACACAGAACCCCTGAGACTTCTGATGGTTGACAGAGTTGTGAGTTTTAGGTGGGACAGAAGAGAATGCAGCCGTGGTGGTCGTTTTCACACTTGGCTGAGATGAGTGGACTAGGAGTGCTGTCAGCTCTCTCTCTTTGCTGTTATGTAAGGGGAGAGGAGTGGCACTGAAGAACTGCCTGCCAGCTGTGCTACTATTTGGATGAGAGCTCCTGCCTTGTCACCTCATTGTAATCTCTCTAATGCATATTCATCATCAATGCCTGGGAGCACACCTCATTCAGAAGGTCACCCACAATGGGGCTCAGCTGCAGTAACTGTATGTGCTTTGAATGAATCAAGCTGAGGACAGAAAATGCTGAGCGAATATCCTCCTCCATTACAGCATTACCATATCAGTTGATCCTTGTTGTTCTCACATGCAGGCCTGCAATTTCTGAAAATAGAAATCTACCTCAGTGAAAGCCTCCATGCTGTGTAACAGGTATAACAGCAAGTTAGAAAATGAAGTGAATGCTTGGTCTTACTACATTTTGCCATTTTTCTCTTTTTTATCTTTCTTTTTTTTAAACATATAATGTGAGGGAAAAGTCAAGAGCCACCCAAGTACCTTTTAGTCGAGTTGGTGATATTCAAGATGCTGGAGGGGTTGGGGAATATGTGCTGTACATTTTTATGATTGAGGACACCTGCTCATCTAACATTTTTCTGACATCAACTATATTAAAGTTTATTAATTTGTTTTGTATCAAAAATGGCATTTTTGCTCATACCACAGGCATTGGATAGAGCTCCATCACCAGAGAACACAGTTCCAATTCAAGGCGCCTTTACACCCATCTAGCTGACATTTGGAATTCAGCATGGTGATGCTCAGATTGTCTCATTCTTTTGGCACACTCTGTACTCTCTGATGGCAAAATGGATAAAACTGATACAGGATCCTTTCAACCAATGTGGCCAGATCCAAAAATGCTGTAAGTTTTGGCCAGGGAACTGCGGTCCAAATCTTTTAGATCCTCTGCTATCTCTGTAGAGAAAGGTAGCTCAAGAACCAGCAAACTCAAAAATCATGTGGTAAACAGTCATGTGTCACAATCCAATCTGCAGTATATTGCTTATCAATTGTTACAGCCCTGGAGCCTGCTGTTAATCCTTAAACCTAGCTTTTTCCATAATCTCTAGTTAATAAATTGTATATACTAAAAGCATTTTTTAATACTCACCAACTACATGCTATGCTTTAAATCAAACATGGCAGGGTTCTTATTATAGCAGCGCCTTCTTACTTTTAGCTTATTTTGGGCAGTGGTGGCCTGGTGGATAGGGAATAGGCCCATGATTGGAAGGTTGTGGGTTTGAGTCCTAGACTAGTAGGTTATTCAGAGGTACTATTGAGCAAGGGAATGTCTCCAGCACTGCCCCCTGGGTGCTAGATATGGCTGCTCACTATCCAATTTAGGTGTGATGGGCGAAACCTTTGGTTGTTGTTCACTGTGGCTGTCCTGTGTATTCAAAATAAAAAAAAAAATAGTAACTTCACTTTCACTTGTGTGTCCAAAGTGAACTGGAGGGGTGGAGGAGAAGCTACTCTTTTTAAAAGCATTTTTCAAAGCAAACATCCAAAATATTATTTAATTTAACATTAGTTTAGACAACCCAAAAGACAGAGTAAAGGACTCCAAAAGAAGATCTTTTGGGTACATATGGTCTTTCACAACATGTAAAGAAGCCACACAATAGGGAGCACATAATGAACTGGTTTATTAACAAATATCTCACTGCCGATTCTGTCATTATTAAGGCTCTGATCTTATCTGATCATTTCTATATTATTATTTCTTGCCAGCAGAAGCCTCCATGAATACACACTCCTCCTTCTTCTGCATCCTAACCATTGCACCATTCTCCTTTCATTCACACTCATGTATTCTGTCTTTGTCCTGCTCCCTTTCATCTCAAGATCACAATATCATCAACAAACATAATCCATTGGGTCCCCTGTGTAACTTCATCCATCAACCTATCATTACCATTGCAAACCGGAATGGGCTCAGCGCTGATCCTTCATGTAATCCAAGCTCCAGCACATAATCCATCACACCTAGTGCAGACCTCACCACTGTCACACTGCACTCATGCATATCCTCTACTACTTTCACATACTTCTCTTTAAAGCCTGTCTTCCTCATATAAAACCACAACTCCTCACTAGGCACCCTGTCATATGCTTTCTCCAAGCCCACAAAGGCACAATGCAACTCCTTCCCCCCATGAAGAAACACTAAAGTGTTAAACAGCCTAAAATTATAATGCATAAAAGCTGTAATGGAGAAAACTGAGCCAAGTGACCACAGTATTCTTATAGACAGCTTGAAAAACTGGGTAGGACTTTCTGGAACACTCCTAAACTTCAAATCATATCCAGATGGCAGAGACTTTATTGTTGCACTTGGCAGCTATAAATCAGAGGAAACCCTTATGACATGGGCTCCCACAAGGATTGATTCTTGCACTGCTTCCCTTTAATCTTTACATGCTCCTTCCAGGCTAAATTCTGCAGGGCAAGAAAGTTGTCTGTCGTAGCTGTGCAGATGACATTCAGACTTACATAACCTATTTCCCTGAAAACACAATCAGACTGTTTGTGTAAATTCCATGAGCAAATTAACTGACTGCATTGTAATTTTTTCCAGCTAAACAAGGACACAACAACAGAAGTGAGTATATTACACCCAAATGAAGACAATAGAAAGTTTACTGCATGTCTCAGTTCTATGGTTTAAAATACTAAACCACAAATGATAGGCCTTGGTGTCCAGGGACTCAGAGCTTGGCTTTAATAGCCATATTAAAACCATATCAAAGCTTTATCTCTTGAACAACATATCAAAATTCAGAGACTATATGTCTGTGAAAGACTCACAAAAACTAGTTCCTGCATATATCTCCAGCAGGTTAGATTGTAATGGCCTTTTTACTGCCCTCCACAAAATCCATCAGACAGCTGCATCTTGTTTGTAATGCTGGTGCCAGGGTTTTAACAAAGACAAAGAGGTACAAACATATTACTCCAGTACTTAGATCAATACACTGGCTCTTGGTGAGTTTCAAAATAGATTTACTGCTGCTTGTACACAAATTATTAAACATACTAGGTCCTATTTACAGAAAATGTGAAAAGAACACAAGCTTACTTACAATCAGTGGAGCTGCGCCTGCTAACTGTCCCAAGAAACAAACATTAACATGGTGAAGCAAGTTTCAGCTACTAGGGTGCAGTCAGTCAGTCATTTTCTGCCTGCTTGTCCCAAACGGGGTCACGGGGGTGGGCTAAGGCTGACCCCTGTGCAACACTGAAAGTCTTAAATGGTCTAGTGAACATGGAGCAATGGAAGAAAGTGGCCTGTATGAATAATGTTTTCTTTTACATCATATAAATAGCTGAGTGCATGTGCGTTGCTTACCGAAGAAGCGAAGAAGCTTCACCCTTTGTGTTACAGGTCTTAAAGTATCAGATGTTTCCATGTTTCACAGCACAGCATGTCTTGTGGACTTCAAGCCTTGACTGGTCAAGGCTGTTTTGGAACAAGAAGAGACCTGCACAATATTAGCCATGTGGTTTTAATATTTAATGGTAAACTTCACATTTTGTCATTTCAAAATTTAACTGGGAAAGAACAACTGAAATTGAAGGCCTTCTGAAGGCCCTCTATCATTTTTTACAAAGGAGAAAAAATGTAAAGGTTAAAATATCTTTCAAATAATGTGAAACTAATTGACCAGTCTCTCTCTCTCTCTCTCTCTCTCTCTCTCTCTCTCTCTCTCTCTCTCTCTCTCTCCCTCTCTCTCTTTGTGTGTGTATGTTTGTGCGTCTGCCTTTATCAAAACACCACTATATTGAGCTCAGCATGTTTGTTCACTGAACCATGCCCATGTTTTTTCTTGAACTATATCTGTAAGAAAAATAGTGCTGCTAAAATTTTATCTGGTGTTTTGAAATGTTCTTCTATAGCAGCACTCAAAGAACCTTTATATGACTGGTTTGTTATTTTTAGTATATTTTGCTATATCTAGTATATTTTATATCTAATGTTTATTTAATGGTTACATCTAATGTTTATGTATATCACGATGATTTAATTAAAAAAGTCATCAACAAAGACAATAAAAACAATAATAATATGATCAAGAAAAAAATTGACCTGTGCATACAAAATGACAGTAGGTGTGGCCACATTTTATATCAGTGGAAATGGCCATATATGTGTGCTTATCTAACAGCATGTTACAGCAAGAGATTAAGACAAATATTTGGTGTGTCAAAATAATTTGTTTAATATAAAGCTAGAAGTACATTTATGAGAACTGCAAAGGTGGAAAATGAACCAGCACTAGGTGGCACCGCCAGTGTTGGTGTGACAAAGCACATTTGAACTAGATGTTTGGAAGCTGAAGGGTCTGACGGCCAGAGACTAAACGGACTGGAACCATGGAGCCTAGGGTCTCTGGAAGCACAAAGGAGCAGAGAGGGGAATAAGAACACTGCCTACAGCAGAGACACATGTTTGGGTTGTGAAGGTAGTGTAAATTATATTTATTGGTAAATTGGAGTGGTGGTCGTCTAGTGGTAGAATACTCGTCTATGGACCAAGATGTTGTAGGTTATACCCACCTACCATCTCCAGCACAACCGCCTTTGAGTTCCTGAGCAAGTGAAAATGACAGCTTGTCATTGTGAATACACAGCACAACACACAGTGAACCACAGCGAAGTATAGCAGCTCTGCATTTAACCCACACACATGTGCAGCAGGGGGCAGTCATTGAAAGTGCCCAGGGAGCATTTTGTTTCAGATTAAATGCTTTCGGTTATTGGTATTTAAAAATAAGCAATATTTCACAAGAACAGCTTTGGTTGTAAGCTTATGTCTATCTTAGCTTGTAACCTAAAGCAACTGATAAAAACTACTTGGGAAAAGTTTCTTCTTGCCTTGAGGTTCCTCCTAGATGAGCAAAGCAGAGGGCGAAATGATGTAGAACTCTCCTGTGTCTACTGCAAGACAAGCAGACCCTCAGCATGAAGGGAGACTAAGAGACGAGAGCGACTGATGTTGGAGGACAGGACAACTCTCACACAGCATACATGGTCTGCTATATCCTAATGGTCTCATCGATTGCTGTGCTGCGCTGTGAAAACTCACATTGCTTTGGTCTAAGATATGCCCTTGAGAACACATGTCTGTTTTTAGCCTAAGAATACTCATGACATCCATACTTGGACCAGTCCTAGGGAAAGAAAAGGGTAGAGTATTAGATTATTTAACTGATGTTATATTTTTTATTCTTACAAATGATTACAAATAGTTGTATAGTGATTTGAGGGTTATTAATGTCATGGGTTATTTGTCATTAATCTGGTTATATAATTATTAATTTGATGGTTCACACAAAACCGACTGCAAGAGTTCCCTTCTCCCACAAGAAGATTTACCCAAAACCTTTTTTAAAGAAGCAACACTTTTTACCCATTTTACTATATATAAAACTAATATAATATAATATAATATAATATAATCAGTCAGTCATTTTCTGCTGCTTGTCCCAAGCGGGGTTGCGGGGCAACCTCAGGGCAACCTATTGGGAAGGGGTTCGAACCCCCGATCCTCCGATCATGCGGCCAACGCCCTAACCACTAGGCCAATATAATATAATATAATATAATATAATATAACTTCTAATATAAAAACTAAATGTTTAAAATGCCTTTGTGTTTCTATATATTCATGAAGCCTGTTTTGTTTATTGAGCTACTGCACTGTATTGAGACATAGCTCAAGATAGATAGATTGAAAAGCAACAAGACCAAATAGGAAAATATTTGCAGATTAAATCATTAAAACAATAACATATCATATATAAACATATGTGAACATATTTAAACATGTTTTTGTGGTTACATCCAAAACTGAATCTTTTTCTCAGTGCTATCATTGTATTTTTTTTTTGTATTTGTATTAGCAGTATTTGAATTTTACATTGTAATGAGGACAAACTGTTACACGTGTAATGACTCAACTGTTTGTGTATAAAAATAATTTTGAAACCAGTGTTAATAAGTGTGTTTTTTGGTCATAATACAGTAAAGCATGTATGTGGACTGACTTTACTCCAGCAGTGAAAGGTCTGTTACAGGCTTTGATTAATGTGATATCAGGTCATTTTTCCAATTATCTTGATCAATGCTTTGTAAACACAAGTCACAGCTGTTCATGCATCATCATAATCCAAGATTAGGAAGACCTGGACAGGCCAATAAATGCAATTATGCACTGACACTGCCAACAGATCCAAACGGTGCTTAATCTGTCCCTCTGTATGACACCAGAAGGAAAACTTAATTAATAACAAAGGCTAAGCTAATTTTCAACCTCTGAGCAAATATGAGTCCTTAATGCCACTCTGAGAAGTTAAACGCAACTTTATTAAGCTTTTTTTAAAATTTTGCCCCCTACAGCTGTCCTTTTGCATTTAATTGCTGGTGACATTTCAGGGCATTTGATTATTGTGACTGTTGGCTCCTTTGCCGCTCAACATAGTCATGGCCCTTTGAGAGCACTCCAAACTGTCTCCTTCAATTTTCTTCCAGATTTTATTTTTAGCTGGGACATTTAACTAATGTTTTCCAGAGGAATATCTAAACACCCCAGCAGTCTGGCGCTGCCATTATCATAGCAATGGTCAATTGAGATAATCAATTGATGGTCTATTTGCATAATAAGTGTTAAATACCCATCTCACTCCTTTCCCCACTTGCAGTAGGCCTTCGGCAATAGAAGCAGACTCAAAATCTGCTCTAGATTTTACTTGCTTCAATAATTAACATTTTTAACAAATGTCTCAAAACCAGAAACAGTCAAAAAAAATTATGATGAGTCAAACAGGTCAAAGGCAGAGAACTGAGAGAGGAAAGACTTAGAAAATATGAAATGTAAAAGTAAATAAATTAGAGTTAGATATGTTTTATTCAAATATATTCAAATATATTTTTCAGAGAGTACATTCTTGCATTAAGAGCTAAAAGACCTCTGGACTGAAGATACTGTTTAAGCAGACTTTAATAGAGTGATTTCTGATTTCATAAGGCTGATAAATTCACCAGTAAATTCACAGATAAATCCCAAATAAATTCACTCAGGGCACAAAGACTAAGACATCTTGCCTTTTCCCCAATTCCCAGAAAGCTTTGCAGTTGCCATGACAATTATAGTTGACATGATAATTTGCAAGAATATATTGTGTGGCCGCATTTGTGCATGTTCATGTAATCAGGATTAGAACAGAAAACTGGTGCAGCATTGCTATTTTATGGTTATTATTATTATAATTATTACTTTATTGCTTATTCCACTGGAATAAATGTGAAATGTTTAGGTTTCCTTTTTAAATGTCTAGCAGTGAGGACAGAATGTCAGCTGGTATTTATAGTAATTAAGTCAATCCAAGGATTTACCTAATAGACTTGACTACAGAAAATTGAACACGGCTCAGTTTCCCAAAATCACAGTAGTGCAACAAATGATTGCTTAATGGGGAACAAGTATGCCTTTCTCCACTACAGAATGATCATTATGCTACAGTAGATTACTCTGATGGGGAAAAATGTGTAAACTCAAGTGATTATGGCAATGGCAATAAAGCAGACTCAGAAAATCCAGTACTGCTCCATCTTTATGATTCAGCACATCAGTGCTTAAAAAGAATCCTGCACTACTGTATAAACGACCTCTTACAATACATAAGAATGAAATCAACAGCTACACACATTATCATTAAACTGTAAAATTGGCTACATTACTGTTGCATTATAGCACAGAAAAGAATGAGCACTGATGTAAATGTATATTTTAACTTATTAAATTACCCGAAAATTGTTGTTATTTACCCTAGCCATATTTGCTGCCTAACAAACTCTTGTATCTAAGAATTGGGAACATTTGAGTAGATGAAATTATCTTATATAATTTTAATGTAAATAATTCACAACAGTTAATTGTTAGCTTAAATTTGTTTTTACTTTCTTTACACCTGAGCAAGGGACCGTCCCCATCACTGCTCCTCTGGCAGTGGATTTATCTGCCAACTGCTGCATGGTGTGTGGGCCAAATGCAGAGGATGCATTTTGTTGTAGTTTTTTGAGCACTGTGCTGTGTTTCAAAATGATAGGTGGCACAATGTCATCCCTGTTTAAATAATGCATTTTCTACAGATAATAAACTTAAAATACCATTTTAAACTTAAAACTTAAAAAGAAAAGTTATGTATTTGCAAAGTTTCATATATCGGAAAGAACTAAAACATTAAATATATAAAAAACATGACTTTGCATAGTTACATGATATCAATATATACATATATAAATAATATCTGGAATGTCACACGTGTTATTAATGGCCACAAAATAAACAAATCTGGGGCCTTTTGGTAGTCTTCTAAATCATCTTACTTTTCTAAAAGTTTTGCAATGTAATAGATCTTAAATGGTCACATAAACCAAATTAAAAAGCCATATTTTCCATATGAAAAAGAAAGGCAGGTCCTTTCCACATTACCCTTTTCAAGAGATTTAATGGAGGATTTGTTGGGAAACTGTAGTGACAGCAAGATTAATGCAGTGAGGTTTTGAGAAACAGCTGGCTCATGATAGAGCCATCAGTGGTCTGTGTGCTATCATCTCATGCAGCCCTTTGTTTTCTTTTAGACAATCTTCTCCCCGTGACATGAACTTTAAATTCCAGAGGTGGGAAACACATAACCCTGTCCATTGCGATCTTTTTATGTGCAAATATTGAGAACTTGGATAAACACTGAGAGCAAGGCATGTCAATGCTTTTAAAGGAAAGCTTAAATTCAAAATCTTTAAAATGTCAGCAAACAGAGCTGCAAAACTCATTTTACACTTTTAAAATGAAGCGTTGTGTAAAGCGATGCTAGTTTCCTCAAGAGCCTTTCAATAGATAGTACTTTTAAAAATATTTTATTGATGAGATGTACCTTTCAGCTTCTGAAGCTTTGTGGAGATGAAGAACAAACATAATGTTAATAGTTCCACATAAATAACCCTTCACCTTTAAGATTATTCCATTTGTTTCACACAATTTTAATAGAAATAAATAAATAGCCAGCTTTTATGGTCCTTGTCCTCACAATTTTGTCAGTGGTTCGCATGTTTTATTTCAACTTATATATTCAGGGGCATATATTCACGGTGGCCTAGTGGTTAGGGCGTTGGCCCTATGATCGGAGGATCGGGGGTTCAAACCCCTTCCCAATAGGTTGCCCTGAGGTACCCTTGAGCAAGGTGCCGTCCCCGTCCCGCTCCTCCCTGCGATGGGCTGGCGACCTGTCCAGGGTGCGTCCCCCGTCCTCGCCCTGTGTGCGCTGGGTTGGACACCGGCACTCCCCCCGCGACCCCGTTTGGGACAAGCGGCAGATAATGGATGGATGGATATTCAGGGGCAATCGTGACCTAGTGGTTAGGGACTAGGACCCAGGATCAGAAGGTTGTGGGTTTGAATCCCTGACCAGTGGGTACCCTGAGGTACCCTTGAGTAAGGTACCCATCACTGCTCCCCGGGTGCTTAAAATAGCTGGCGTTTGCACGTGTGTTGTTGAAAAGCAGAGGTTGCATTTTATTGTGTGTTGTGCTGTGTTTCACAATGACAGTCAAATTCAGTGTATTCCACTTTATTTACTACATAACTTAATCTAACAAAGATTATAAAAAATGATAGCGATTTCATGTTGATCCATATTCAGCATAATGCTGTTGATCTATTTGATTAAGTTTCATGTATTATCTGTGAGATTGTTTCTTTTTTGTCACACAGAAATGTCCACAGAAATGCCTGGGCCTCATCCTGCATGTTTGCTCATCAGCGCATGTGCTTAGAAGAGATCTTGTCATGGCAAGTGCTTTATGCTTGGGCCTGAGCCTTTGGAATTTGACAGCAGAGCTTTACATGGCTGACTGGGGCCTAATTTACCTTGATCAAGGCACAGAGATGCGAAAAAGAAACAAATTTCAAATGCTGGGTGATTAAGTAAAGGTCACGTTCTCAGGAGATTTTCTGCTCTAGTTAAACTGGGATGGCATGCACACAGTTTCAGCACTGTGGGGACTACGGCTAGCATGGCAACATGTGGTGACCTGTCTAGAATTCTCTATTTTTTCTTTCCATACACTCCTGGAAAATGTACTTAAAGACGGTCGGGGAGGTTGTGCAACACAGCGCAGAATCTACATTAGCATAAAAGAGGAATTGATTATTTTAATGAGAATATTGTAGATACAGGGACGAGGGTAGCATTAGAGTAGAGTGAAGTGCTCAGAGCTATATCCCACAGAGCTAAAAGACCACACTTTGATATCTAAAATAAAGGAGTTTGGAGAGATATTGTTAAAGAACCTGTTCCGATTCTTTGAAGAATATTAAATGAACAGAGACAGATACATATTTGCATACATATTTGAGATTAAAACACACACTTGCACACACACCTACACAGATGTACTCACAGTGGACAGTGTATTCAAAATAAATGGTCAAAAATGGTTCTTTGATCTGTGATGGGCTGTTCATAGGCCAGTGGTGAGCCCCACCTTTCTCCACCATTGTCTCATGTCCACTGGAATAGGTAGCAGCACCCCTTAGAAGCCTGGCTAAGATAAGTGGCTCAAATAATGTACAGATGGATGGATGAGTTATTTAGTTATTTTATTTCAGAGCAAAATTCATGTAGCTCCCTGTAAGGTAACCTTAAATGGAGAGTTATTTAAGGAACCACTTTTGTAAATTAGGTATATAATGTAAATTTTTTAAATAAAAGAATGTAAACAATATGAAAGTTTTAAAACATATCTTCTTCTTCTTTTTCTTTCGGCTGCTCCTGTTTAGGGGAGTGGATCAACTGTCTCCATTTCTTCCGGTCCTCTGCATCCTCCTGCTTCAAACTGACCACCTGCATTTCCTCTCTCACCATGTCCATAAACCTCCTCTTTGGTCTTCCTCTTCTCCTCTTTTCTGGCAGCTCCATCTTCAACATCCTCCTTCCAATATAATCATCATCTCTCCTCTGGACATGTCCAAACCAACATAACCTTGCTTCTCTAACCTTGTCTCCAAGACGTCTAACCTGAGCTGTCCCTCTAATATACTCATTTCTAATCCTGTCCATCCTCATCACACCCAACGAAAATCTCAGCGTCTTTAACTCTGACATCTCCAGGTCCGCCTCCTGTCTTTTCGTCAGTGCCACCGTCTCCAACCCAAACAACATAGCTGGTCTCACTACTATCCTGTAAACCTTCCCTTTTACTCTAGCTGGTATGTGTCTGTCACAAATCACTCCGGCCACTTTTCTCCACCCATTCCAACCTGCCTGCACTCTCTTCTTCACATCTCTTCCACACTCGCCGTTACTCTGAACTGTTGATCCCAAGTATTTAAACACCTCCACCTTTGTTACCTCTACTCCCTGCATCCTAACCACTCCACTTTCCTCCCTTTCATTCACACTCATGTATTCTGTCTTTGCCCTTCTCACTTTCATTTCACTCACTACAGATCACAATATCATCAGCAAACATCATCGTCCACTGAGACTCCTGTCTAACCTCATCCGTCAACCTGTCCATTACTATTGCAAAAGTTTTGAAACATATACATTCACCAGTTCTGTCAAGTATGGGAATTTTGCTGATAAACAGTCTATTTTAAATTAAATTTCATTATGTCAGATATTCAATTTTTGCATTTCCAGCATACAGCAATTTAGCACCACCCAATTATATTAATTTACATTTACATAGAATCGAGAATTGATTTATTTTTTCAATTTATAGCTTAATAAGATGAGCAGATGCAGGGATGAGTAAATATAAATTAGGCATTTTAGAATTTTAAAGGTAACAGATGAGGAGATGTTCTTGCAAGAGATATGTCTCCAAGAGGTACTTGAAGTTAGAGAGGGATGCCCCTGCTCTGATAGTATTTGTACATTTTTCACCACTGGTATATCAAGAACAAAAACAGTTTGGACTGAGATTGCAAAAACCGACCAGGGAAACCAAAACATATCATATTTGCATATCAGCATTAAAGACACATCAACAAAACTAGCCTGTTTATTGGTGAGGAATAAAAAGAAATGGGAAATGATTCATGTATAAATGAGTTATACCATGATAAATTCATAATTATGGATATTTTTAAAATATAAGCACATTGAACTGCTCCTCATGAAAAAATAAAAGATTGCATTGTATCATGTAGGCACTTTAATATTAACCAAGAAGGATACATTCCAGTTTAGATCTTTTCAGGAATGTCAGATAAATACAAATCAGTAAAAAATTGCTTTATGTTGCTGAAGGTCAGAAGGAATTGACTTCATATGATCATATGACAGGGTGCCTAGAGAGGAATTGTGGTTTTGGATGAGGAAGTCAGGTGTTGCAGAGAAGTATGTGAGAGTAGTTCAGGATATGTATGAGGGCAGTGCGACAGTGGTGAGATCTGCAGTAAGAGTGATGGATGCATTTTAGGTAGAGGTTTGATTACACCAAGGATCAGTGCTGAGCCCTTTTTTGTTTGCAATAGTAATGGACAGGTAGACAGACAAGGTTAGACAGGAAGATGATAAGGTTTGCTTATGATATTGTGATCTGTAGCGAGAGTAGAGAGCAGCTTGAGGAGAACCTGGAGAGATGGAGATATGCTCTGGGGAGGAGAGGAAAGAAAGTGAGTAGGATGAAGACAGAATACATGAGTGAATGAAAGGGAGGAAAGTGGAGTGGTTATGATGCAGGGAGCAGAGGTGACAAAGGTTGAGGAGTTTAAATACTTGGGATCAACAGTTCAGTGTAATGGTGAGTGTGGAAGAGAGGTGAAGAATGGAGGTCTAGTGGTAGGGTACTTGCCTACGGACCTATGGCTAAAGAGAGCCCAGGTTCGAATCCCACCTCTGACACTACCACCACTGGGTCCCAGAACAAGACCCTTAACCCTGAGTTGCTCCAGGGGGACTGTCTCTGTAATTAGGACAATGGAAGTTGCTCTGGATAAGAGCGTCTGCTAAATGCCGTAAATGTAAATGTAAATGACAGACGCATACCAGATAGAGTAAAAGGGAAGGTTTACAGGGCAGTAGTGAGACCAGCTATGTTGTATGGGTTGGAGATGGTGTCACTGACGAAAAGACAAGAGGTGGAGCTGGTGTCAGAGTTAAAGATGCTGAGGTTTTCGTTGGGTGTGACGAGGATGGACAGGATTAGAAATGAGTATATTAAAGGGACAGCTCAGGTTAGACATTTGGGAGACAAAGTTAGAAAAGCAAGGTTGCGTTGGTTTGGACATGTCCAGCAGAGAAACAAGAATTATATTGAGTGGAGGAATTTGAAGATGGAACTGCCAGGAAAGAGGAAAAGAGGAAGACCAAAGAGGACGTTTACTGACGAGTTGAGAGAGGACATGCAGGTGGTTGATTTGAAGGAGGAAGATGCACAGGACAGGAAGAAATGGAAATGGATTATCTGCCATGGCCACCCCTAAATGGGAGCAGATGAAAGAAGAAGAAGAAGTTGCTGTTTGAGAAAATAGATACAGGCTACTATAGTGCTAAAGAGGTAAATATCATATTAAAAGCAAACTTTTCTTGCAAATTTTAGTGAAAGTGACTACCCTTGTCATTGTAAAATGCAGCACAACACAATGAAATTCAACCTGTGCATTTCACCCATACACATATGTGCAGCAGGTGGCAGCTATTGAAAGCGCTTGGGGAGCAGTGACAGGGACGGTACCTTGCTCAAGGGTACCTCAGGGCAACCTACTGGTGAGGGAATCGAACCCACAATCTTCTGACTCCCTAACCACTAGGCCACCGCTGCCCCCTTGCTTCAGAAACCAAGTTCCACAAACTGTACTACACTCTTTAAATGCAGGGGTGCAATAAATAATGTATTTGTATCACATCATATAAATAAGCGTTTAAAGATATTGTTGAATTATTAATACTGAAAGGCTTTTGAGGCTGACTTTGAGGATTTCCTCATTTGTTCAACAGCATGAAAGCTAAATATTAGGAAAGATTAATGCCTCCACCTGAAGAGCCAGAGTCTATGTTCAAACCCTCCCATAGGCACACAGTCAGCGGCATAATGTGTAATGAGGATGCAAGGTCATTTTGGATGACAAAGACCTCAGCCTTTATCGTGACTGCTCTAGCTTCTGATGAAACCCCTAAATGGTCATAACAATCTGTCTCAATGAACCTCATAAACACATGCTTGTTGTGACCATTTGTCTTGTGTACTCTCTCGCAAATTATATTTTGCCATCCAATTCATTTTGGTGTTTTCCACAGATTGCAAAAACATTATAAACCATTTGAGTCACAGGTTCTATGAAGCAGCTCTGGATTAAGAAATTTGACATATCACTAGGGGGCACTGTTGATATATGCATCTAATGTGGGCATCCAACATAAACATCTGGAGAGTTTAATTCTTTTCATCTCAAGCTAATTTTTGGTTAATATCTCATTTGTTAATTTGATAAAGGTTCACATTTCATACCTATATCTTCCTCCTGCCATTCTTCAAAATGAAATAAGACAACTGTACACTGTGTGTTTTCACTGCTGTTCATCTAAAGAGTTTTCATTATATAAGTCAAATGGTGTGGGGAATGTCACAACTATAAATTATGCCTAGTAGGAAATATGCATATAAAGTAAAATATATCAATTGCATTGGAAGACCAGCAAAGTAAAGTCACACATGACTACAGATAATCACTGCTACTAGAACATAATCATGCTTGATGATGCAACATGCAGGTTACAGCCATAATTTACAGAAACATACCCTAACTATATTACATAGAAATAATTGGGGTAATTCTTCCACCTCCACCAAACTATTTCTCTTCTGAAGTCTCATGGCCCATAAGGTTGAAATATAAGTTTTTTTTTTCTCACTTCCTCACTACAGAAAGCAACAGCTGACATTCTGCCATCATGGTTAATACCTCAAAGCTGCAACAAAGCTTCAACAAAGCAGACATGGCTAGCACAGCTGTCCTCAATGACTAGGGGCTGCTCTTGGTAAAGTATAGGGGGAAAAAATCCCATAATTATTTCGTTATGCATTCAAGGTCTAAGTACTTGTCTCACTTTGAGATAACAAGAGCATATATATAAATAATAAAAGAAAAGAGTCATTGAAAAGGACTGCACATGAAAATTTGAGAGGCTCTTCTTTTGATGAGCATCATCATACTCAAGTTTTTCAGATGATTGTGTCAGCTACAAAAGCTTAATGCTGCCCATGGCGATGCTCAGAAGGAATGCAGGCATTTCTGGATTAACACAAGCTGCTCAGTGATGCCACCACTTTGGTTCATGGGAACATCAGCATTTTATCCCATCATTTTGCTCTTTCCTCTACAGCTGTAATCTCTGTGGGAATATGAATGAATAAAAAAAAAAAAAACAAACATACCACTGCTTTGGTTTTTAATCACTCTGATACCAAGATGAATTAGGTAAACATGCCGTGAAGCTACATTCTTGTGTCTCGAGTTTTTCTGACTCATTATGCCAGTTTGTGTTGCTAGGTGGATGAGAGAGGGTGGGGGAATTCCTCTCCAGAAGCACCAGGCATGGTGCTTCATTTCAGTCTGCAGATTTGATTGCTGTACTCCAAGCAATCTGTGTGGAAATAATCTCAGATTATCCTGCCGCCCTAATACTCCACATTTTCAAAATGGATTTTCCAAGACAAATGCTACTTCGTTCACAGATTGCAATGGCTAGGTCAGCTTTTTTGTAGGACTATAAGGCCAAGGACAATAGGCCTCCAACAAAACACAAAAGAGTGTTGGCATATATGGGTACAATCTAGCTATAGGCTCTGTTTTTGCTCTCTTTAGTCTTGTTGTTGTAGGGACTTCTTAGCTCTTAGAAGCTGTACTTAGTGCTGGATGAAACATTTTTCTAAATGCATTCACGCAGAGAAATACTAAATACAAATATGTGGATTCACAAGCACTCAACACAGATGTGCTATACTATGTCAATTAAACGCAAATGTACAATATTAAGTTTGTGTAATTTATACTTTAATTACAATGGAATTAATAAGTAAGTATGTTTAAATAGTACAGTAGTACAAACCAGTGCTTCTGAAAGCTAATTACAAACCACAACCACATTCTCCCTCACAAACATTATTTTGGTAGAAACTCTGTGCTCTGTGCTCATGAAGAACAGATGAGTTTTGGGTAATCATAGCCAATCAAAGTCCCTGATGTTTTGCTAAGCCCAGATATAAACATGCTTCACAGATGTACCAAAATCCCCTCCAGGCCTTCGCCTGCACTTTCAGATGTGGAGTCCTTTAGGCACTCTGCTCCACTTTCTAAGCCCATTCCTCTGAGTGCCCACCAAGTGTTGATATCGCACCTTTATAAGGCACAGGCAGACCTACAAAGCCCTAATAGCAGAGCGGATGAAGAGATAACAGAAACAAGGATCCAAGGGCGAGACTTGAGACTGCAGGTGGTGGAAGATTTTACAACAAAAAGTCTACTCATAGTAGACCGTTAAAATAGACTTACACATCTTTTAACCACTATAAAAAAGGCTTGTTGAAATACCTTTTCTTCATGCTTCCTTACACTTTAGACAGATAAAGCAGCTTTTATATTCTTCTTTTCAGGGTAGAAGAGTTACATCATTAAGGTCTCTTTCTCTCAAATTTAATGACTTACTTCTGCTATTGTGGAGGAGCAGACATGCCTGACAATGACCCCAAAAGCACAAATGAATCATTTTTATGAAGGGCAGCTCAAAGTGTCATAGCATTGTCATTTAGGCCATGACAACAATTCACCAGTGCACTTAGCATTAAAGGTGCAAAAAAAAGGTGCATTGGAGCGATGGCATAGAAGAACTACTTTGCTTCCCTGAAGAACCTGTCAATGGATTATTCATTAACAATTGTCCTTGAAACCCCTTTAAAAAGTGTTTTTAGTATGTTCTTAAATAAAAATCGATTTTGGCGTATTTGGGCTTGTTTTGTTCTATACGGAACCCCTTTGGTTAAGTGTGTTTACATTTTTGTTGCATGTATGAAATACCTGTGAAATACCTTTTTTTTCAACTTGTGATATTTACTTTAAATTGGAAATCAGATTTAAAAAATGACTTTTTTGCAGCTTGAGTGAGTAGATTTTACATTTCGAAACTAAACATTTTAATCATTTAAAAAAACCTTGGATGTTTTGTGATCATGATTTGATTAATTAGAGCTCTCTGGGCAGTATGAGGATGACCTACTTAATATTAGGCAAGGCATTTTAATGTTATGGCTATAGGATTTGGACTACTTGAATGTTTTTTCCTAGATCTATATGTTCAAACCAAGAACAATGAGGTGTGAAGGACTATCTTCAGAATCAAGGAGGATTTCAGAAACAAGAGAGACTTCTGCAGCCCACATCCCTGATAAATAAGCAGAAGATTGTTTACTCTCTGAGTGACAAGGGGGAGAGGAGTGGCCGAGGGGAACAGATGGACAGGGTCTTCAGGGGAGCTTCAGCTGCACTTCAGCCACTAAGCTGTTACACCTCACCGAGGGGTTTGACAGAGTCAGAGACACCCTCTTGTGTGCTTTTCTCTCCTGATGGTTGAAAATGAGCTTGGGCAGTATCCCCATCACACTTGGATGTGTCAGGCTGATTGGTGCCCCAGCACCACCTCACACTTGTGTTTGACCAGACCACTCTGACAATCAGGGCAAGCAAATCAGCCTCCTCTCCTGCACAAATCGCTTCTGGACACCAGCGTTGTCATGCCAGTGATGGTTAGTGGCCCATGGCTGATGATGCTGGCCTACTCTACACAAAGGACAACTTGACAATTTTGAGTCAAATTCCAGGGGACGATTTCCACGCTTGTCCATCACCTTTAAAGCTCTGCTGACATTTTATTGTAAGGTGACATAGTCACACAAGGAGAATATTTAGAAACTGGTAAACAGCTGGGGTAGGAAGGCTATCATAACAGAACGTGCAATGATCGTGCATGTAGACAAGGCAAACTAAATGAAGCCATAGCTACAAGAAGCAGCCCTGAAAGGCAACCCTCAATGTGTTTGTATGCAGTGTGAAATATCCTCAGGGCAAAGCATTACTTGGAGATTATTTAGACAGAAACTGATCACAGAAAAAAACAATGAAATGCCCACGATAGCCCAATTATTAGTGCTCAGATGAAGCTGTAGCCAGCACTGCATACAGAGCTTTTTTCCCCCTCTTTTCAGTGCTTTCCAAGATTTCTGCCATGGGGATAACTTTGCTGGGGAGTAGGCAGTTTAATAATTGTGCAAACTCAAAAGGCCAGAAGTATAGCCTTTTCTTGAAATGCAGGAAAATTTCACAAAAAGGTCTCATTTTCAACACACCCAGCTTTGACTTCTGGCAAGAGTATTTTATTCAATGCTACAGTTGATACATTTAGTTAATTTCAGCACAATTTAAATTAGCATTAATTAATCTATTCAAATCAGGTTATCATCATAAAGCTTAAAAACATTCCCTTCCAGAAGTATGACACCTGATATATGCTGGCTTTTCCTTTGCAATAGCTACATCAAGCCTGTGACCTAAAGAACATATGTTTTCTTTCTCCACCTGTTTGCCTTTCCACAACTTTGGTAGAGGGTAATCTAAGAATTTTAACAATGTGTATAAAACATTGTTCCAGAAAATTGTCTGGCTCATTTCTGTACAATTTCTGCTGCTCAATACACCAGTGGTTTCCTTCTATTTCAGGACATTCTTCTTCTTCTTCTGTTTCTTTCGGCTGCTCCCGTTTCCATTTCCTCTGTTCCTCTGCATCTTCCTCAAATCGACCACCGCATGTCCTCTGTTACCATGTCCATAAACCCTCTCTTCAGTCTACCTCTTTTCATCTTTCCTGGCAGCTCCATCTTCAACATCCTCCACCCAATATAATCTTCATCTCTCCTCTGGACATGTCCAAACCAACACTTGTCCTAAGTTGAGCTGTTCCTGTACTTTACTAATTTCTAATCCTGTCCATCCTCGTCACACCCAACGAAAATCTCAGCATCTTTAACTCTGACACCTCCAGCTCCACCTCCTGTCTTTTCATCAGTGCCACCGTCTCCAACCCAAACAACATTGCTGGTCTCACTACTGTCCTGTAAACCTTCCCTTTTACTTCAGCTGGTACCCATCTGTCATAAATCACTCCAGCCACTCTTCTCCACCCATTCCAACCTGCCTGCACTCTCTTCTTCACCTCTCTTCCACACTCACCATTACACTGAACTGTTGATCCCAAGTATTTAAATCCCTGCACCTTTGTTACCTCTACTCCCTGCATCCTAACCACTCCACTTTCCTCCCTTTCATTCACACTCATGTATTCTGTCTTTGCCCTTCTCACTTTCATTTCTCTCCTCTCCAGGGCATATCTCCATCTCTCCAGGTTCTCCTCAAGCTGCTTCCTGCTCTTGCTACAGATCACAATATAATAAGCAAACATCATCATCCACGGGGACTCCTGTCTATCCTCATTCGTCAACCTGTCCATTACTATTGCAAACAAGAATGTCCTCAGTGCTGGTCCTTGATGAAATCCAACCTCTACCTAGAATGCATCTGTCACTCCTACTGCAGATCTCACCTCTGTCACACTGCCCTCATACATATCCTGAAATACTCAAATACTTCTCTGCAACACCTGACTTTCTCATACAAAACTAAAACTCCTCTTAAGGCACCCTGACATATGCTTTCTCCAAGTCCACAAAGCCACAATACAACTCCTTCTGACCTTCTCTATACTTCTGCATCAACACCCTCAGAGAAAACATTGCACTTATAGTGCTCTTTTGCAGCATGAAACCATACTGCTGTTCATTTATCATCACCTCTTTTCTTAAACTAGCTTTCACTAATCTTTCCCATAACTTCATGCTGTGGGTGATCAACTTTATCCCTCTATAGTTAATACAGCTCTGTGCATCACCCTTATTCATGAAAATCAGTACCAGTACACCACTCCTCAGACATCCTCTCACTTTCCAAGATTGTGTTAAACAATCTGGTCAGAAACTTAACAGCCATCTCCTCTAAACACTTCCATGCTTCCATTGGTATGTCATCCTGACCAACAGCCTTTCCATTCTTCATTGTCTTCATCTTGCTTATTTGCTGCACTTCCTGGTTCACTATCCTCACATCAGCCAATCTTCTTTCTCTCTCATTCTCTTCATTCATCAGCAGCTCCTTCCATCTGCTCAACACACTCTGTTCACTTTTGAGTATGTTTTTATTTCTATCCTTAATCACCCTGACCTGCTGCACATCTTTCCCAGCTCTGTCTCTTTCTGGCCAATCAGTATACATCCTTTTCTCCCTCCTTACTGTCCAACCACTCATACAATTCACCAAACACCTTATTTTTAGCCTTTCCCACTGTTTTTTTTACCCATCACATCATCTCCTTGTATTCCTGTCTACGTTCTTCATCTCTCTGATAATCTCACTTCTTCTTCGCTTGCGTCTTTTTCTGTATACACTCTTGGACTTCTCGGTTCCACCACCAAGTTTCCTTATCTTCCTTCTTCCATCCAGATTTCACACCAAGAGTTTTCTTAGCTGTCTGCCTTATCACTTCTGCAGTAGTTTTCCAGCAATCCAGTAACACTTCAACACCTCCCAGGGCCCGTGTTAACTTCTGCCTGAATCCCACCTTGCAGTTCTCCTTCTTCAGCTTCCACCACTTGATCCTCAACTCTCCCCTCACTTTCCTCCTCTTCTTGACCTCCAAGGTCATCCTACAGACCACCATCCTATGCTGTTAAGATACACTCTCCCCTGTCACTACTATGCAGACTCCAATCTTCAGACTGACCCTCCTGCAAAGGATATAATCCACCTGTGTGCATCTTCCTCCACTCTTATACGTCACCTTGTGCTCCTCCTTCTTCTTAAAATAAGTATTAACTACAGCCATTTCCATCCTATTCACAAAATCCACAATCATCTGATCTTCAGCATTCCTCTCCTTGACACCATACCTGCCCATCACCTCCTCATCACATCTGTTCCCTTCACCAACATGTCTATTAAAGTCCGCACCAATCACCACTCTCTCCCCTGGGTATTACAACCAACTTGTGCGGCAAAAGTACTGACAACATTCATTATCACACCTTCAACTTCCAGCTTCAAACTCGTCACCCTATCTGAAACCCTCTTTACCTCCAAAACTTTACCGTCAGAATAACACCTATCTCATTTCTCCTTCCATCCACACCATGGTAAAACAAATTAAACAATTCAAACCCTCATCCAATACATCTGGCCTCACTACCCTTCCATCTCTTCCATCTGAGAGTAGATATCAAGAGTTATATTAAGCTATATTTTATATAGCTCAAGCAACCAATCTAACAGCGATCGCAGGCATAACCACAAATTACATTTACATTTACATTTATGGCATTTAGCAGACGCTCTTATCCAGAGTGACATCCATGTCCTAATTACAGGAACAGTTCCCCTGGAGCAATTCCGGGTTAAGGGTCTTGCTCAGGGACCCAGTGGTGGTAGTGCCAGAACCTGGGACCTCTTGAGCCACAGGTCCAAGGAGCCATAGGTAGGCAAGTATCCTACCACTAGACCACCACCACCCCATTCTCTGCATTTAACCAATACACACCGTGCAGCAGGGAGCAGCTATGTCCAGTACCTGGAGAACAGGTACCTTTCAGGTTCTCATGTTCCAGTACTTTTATTCACTTGAAAATTTGAATGGTTGTACAAAAGAGGTGCAATGTTCTTGCATATACCTACATTTAAATACCAGGAAATAAAAGCTTTTCATCATAGCTATATTTTGACCTCAGATTCCAAATATCAGTGAATAACAAAAACAAATACATTGGTCTTGCTTTTCCAATATATTTAGAAGGGACTCCAAGTGTATGTGTGTAAACTATAAATAATAAAAAAAACATTTTGAAGAGATGCTATAGGTGTACTACTTTCTGACACACTTAAGAACATTCCAGCAGATGGCTCTTAATAGAACCAATGTTCTAAATAAGGACCTTTATAAAAGGAAAAAGGTCCATACTAATTACTTCATTCAAGTCATAAAAAATTAAGAACATGTATTATCTGTTTTTAAGAATTTTAACACTTAAATGTAAGATGTTATCTTACATGCATAATAATAATAATGGTTCTAGAAATGCTCTTTGAGCTATGTTATAGAAAACATAGAAAACAGGAAGTATAGAAAACTTCCAGTGAATAGCTCTTAAAAGAATTGCTTTTGTAAACAAGATTTTTAAATGTAAAGAGTATTTATCAATTTTTAATAAACCTCCTTGGAAGAGGTCTTGTTCTCAAAAATGGTTCTTAAGGGAACCAAAAATAGAAAGAACCCTTTGTGTAAACCTTTTCAAGAGTGCATGGAAAACCTTTAGTGGATTTCACACTTGCCCATTACTTACTCCGATTCACTGTACCAAACTCCTGTATTTAGAAATGATCACTCTCCTGCACCACCTGATATCACAACAACAGAATTTAAAAAGTGCCTGTTATGAAAGCAGGCTGAATCAAGGAGCACTTTTCATGGTCCCATTTTAAAGCATAACACTGGTCTATAGAAGCAATGTTTGGCCTTGGTATTTTAGACAGAGAGGGAGATGAAATGGTCTTGAGCACTAGGCTATAAAAGCTATAAATAAAATCGAAATAGCAGAAAAGACCTAATAGGGCTAATATTTCTACCACAGATGCTAATAGCTACTTAATGTCGGTGCTATAATTGTGCTCAGGCCATTTGCTGGGTCGTGTGTGCAAGAATGTGCTCTGAGAACAGAGACAGAAAGAGAGAGGCACCATCAGGTAACTGCAGGCTGAAAAGATAATGTTTCTAGTCACTACAGGCTACCTATCCAAGCATTCTTTTTCACATGGCTTGCTGTAATTATGCACCTTGTTTCTGTTTTCACACTTTCACAATATGCTTCATGCAGTGATATGATCTATTCAAATGTATTGAGAGAACACAAAGTTCACTGTTTTTTCCTGCTGATAAGTTCAGAGCTGTGGCAAAGCTTTAGACATTCTGCTCAAAGCTTTCTTCCACTGTCTTTCTGGCTGGAAGGCACCAGAGAGCAGGATGTTAGGCCTCTGGGAATAATGTCTCTACACTGCCCTATGAAAGAGAAGGTTCAGGGGGTAATTAAATCCAAATATTAAAAGTTGCTCTGCCCTCCAGGGGTGAAATTTCAGATCAATTGGAGCCAGAGTGAGCGCCACTATTTCCTGACCAGGACGTTGTCTGTCTCAAGCTGTGCCCTGCAAACACTCAAACTGTGATTTCCTCTCTGGGGGAGACTAACTGTTACACAATTAAAAACCACTTGCCTGCTCACAGTACTTTTAAACATGGGCAGATGTGGCCTAGGGTTTAGAAACTGGTCCGCAGGATTGGAAAGTCGTGGGTTCGAATCCCAAACCAGTAGGTTGCCCTGAGGTACTCTTGAGCAAGATATTGTCCCTATCACTGTTCTCCAGGTACTGGACATAGCTGCTCCCTGCTGCACGGTGTGTATTGGTTAAATGCAGATAATTCATTTCCTTGTGGTTCGCTGTGTTGTGTTTCACAATGACAAATAGTCACTTTCATTTTTTTGATTTTGCATATGCTGCGATGGGCTGGCGACCTGTCCAGGGTGCGTTCCCCGTCCTTCGCCCTGTGTGCGCTGGGTTCGATTCCAGCACTCCCCCGCAACCCCGCTTGGGACAAGCGGCAGAAAATGGATGGATGGATGAATTTTGCATATGCTGGTCTGTTGATTGCTATGTTAATAAATGTATTAGTATGCAATTAAAGATGTAAATCTCTGACCCTAAAATGATTTGATTAGATTTAAAAAAGATACTTTAGGACTGAACAAACCCAGTCACTAGGGATGCACAAGACAAGTGTATTTCTTCATGTCAGTCCCAAGCAGACAACAAAACAAACTTCCATCCCGGATCGGTCGAGGCCCGGGTTAACAATGACAGCCACCAGTGCTGTTAGCCTACAGGGTGCTGGTGGAAATTGGACTACTGTTGGCCAAAGGAGAAGAAGAAGAAGAGGAGGAAGGCATGTCCAGAGGGATGAGGAGAGAAAGAATGGGAGGAGAGTGGAAGTGATAGTAGGGACTTTGAATGTTGGCAGCATGACTGGTAAAGGTAGAGAACTAGCTGATATGATGGAGAGAAGGAAGGTTGACATTTTGTGTGTGCAGTAGACTAGATGGAAGGGTAGTAAGGTCAGGTGTATTGGAGGAGGGTTTAAATTGTTTTACCATGGTGTGGATGGAAGGAGGAAAGGGGGAGGTGTTATCCTGAAGGAAGAGTATGTAAAGAGTGTGTTTGAGGTGAAGAGGGTGTCAGGGAGGGTGATGAGCTTGAAACTGTAAGTTGAAGATGTGATAATGAATGTTGTTAGTGCTTATGCCCCACAAGCTGGTTGTGAGAAGGAGGAGAAAGAAAAATTCTGGATTAAGTTAGATGAATTGATAGAGAGTTTGCACAGGGGAGAGAGGTCATGTTGGTGAAGGGAACAGAGGTGATGAGGACGTGATGGGTAGGTATGGTGTCAAAGACCTCTCCTTCTGAAGGGCATATGGTTGTAGATTTTGCGAAAAGGATGGAAATGGCTGTAGTTAATACTTATTTTAAGAAGAGGTATTAACTAACTAAAGAAGAAGTGAGTGCAGGCAGGTTGGAATGGGTGGAGAAGAGTGGCTGGAGTTATTTGTGACAGACGGGTACCAGCTGAAATAAAAGAGAAGGTTTACAGGACAGTAGTGAGACCAGCTATGTTGTATGGGTTGGAGACGGTGGCACTGACAAAAAGACAGGAGGTGGAGCTGGAGGTGTCAGAGTTAAAGATGCTGAGGTTTTCGTTGGGTGTGACGAAGATGGACAGGATTAGAAATTAGTATATTAGAGGGACAGCTCAGGTTAGACGCATTGGAGACAAAGTTAGAGAAGCAAGGTTGCATTGGTTTGGACATGTCCAGAGGAGAGATAAGGATTATATTAGAAGGAGGATGTTGAAGATGGAGCTGCCAGGAAAGAGGAGAAGAGGAAGACCAAAGAGGAGGTTTATGGATGTGGTGAAAGGAAATGTAGATGGTTGGTTTGAAGCAGGAAGATGCAGATGACCGGAAGAAATGGAGACGATTAATCCACTGTGGTGACCCCCAAACTGGAGCAGTCAACTTTAGGACTGAACATTACAGAAATATTAAATTGTTTTGAGATCAAATATTTACACTAGGATCAGAATTATTGAATACACAAATGCAACTAAAATTACTACAGAGAGTAAAAAAAATAGCATTTGGTAGGGCCAAAAATAAATGCACAGTGTTGCAGCAAAGTGATTGTCAAGTAGATGTATCACAGTGCATGCATTTTTTACACCCCAAGTGATGTGTTTATACAATTGTATTCAAAAGAGTGCATTTTTCTAACCCATAGACAAATTTTGTATTTATTGATTTAAAGTGAAAATATGTGCACAGTCCCATCTAAGGTGTTGGCAGGGAGGCTGTGGCTTTAGACACCACTACCCCTAATAACTGGCAATATACATTTAATGCATGTTTAATACATGGAGTAGACGTGACAATGCAAGTTTTTAACCATTCAGAGCGACTTCCATGTCCTAATTACAGGGCCAGTCCCCCTGGAGCAACTCAGGATTAAGGGTCTTGCTCAGGGACCCAGTGGTGGTAGTGCTAGAGGTGGGATTCGAACCTGGAACCTCTTGATCCAGAGGTCTGTAGGCAAGTACCCTACCACTAGACCACCACCACCCTTTTTAGTCATATCTCAAAATAAACAAGCCAAGATCTGTTTTATAATAAAACATGCAGCTAATTAATGTTAGCAACATTAAACAAATAAACACATTTTGTTTTATATAACCTAACACTCTAGAGCTAACACAATGTTAGCTTGATTTAGAAGCTAACAGGAGTTTTTCTAGAAGCTAACATTCCCTAACATTGTTTTAGAGCATTGGCCCAGATACTTTTAACATCCACAATTCATAATACTATTCCATGAAATTTGAATAAAGCTTAGAATTAAAGCCACTTTTGGAATTTTCAGTTAATTCCAGGTTAAGATTTTAAAGGGGAAATACTTAATGATTTGTTACAAAAATCTTTTCAATTAAATTTGATTTACTTGTTGACTGAGTAACTAAGGGGGAAATTGCTTTTTATCCTTCAGTAAATCACAAGATAATTTCAAAATTGTGCTTTTCTTTGAGAAGTTTGAAATTTGAGAATTGAGTTTTCTCCAGATGTATTACGTTTTATATTACATAATTTTTCTTTGGAGATGAGAATCTATTTAGTTATGATTAAACAAAAACATATACTGTAATTGTAAGATCTATTTATTATGTATTATATTGGTCTATTTTGTTGTTTTAATATCTAGAATTAATTTAAGTCATTTCATAGTGTAAGGAACAATCTGTGTGACCGGAGAGCAATTGGCATGGAGTGCAATCCTTTGCACATGACTTTAGGTCTAAACATAGCCTTTTAGCCTTGCTAGATTGTTAATTGTTAATTATGCCTAGAGTTTATTTTTGATACCAGTGGTGTTTTGACTACAGTTAGATCTGCTTTTAAAATTAAATTTGCATTTTATATCAAGATGTGCCAGATAACTATGCTAAAAGCCACAATTAATAAAAAAAAATAATAATATCACAGCCTCCACTTTGGCTGTTTTTAGAGAGCACATTTTCTTTGCTCTAGGAGTTCAAAACAACTGTTGCTGCAAATCATGGCAGAAAAAAACATGGGTATTAAAAGAAGTGTTATTGCATGGTGTTTACGTAATTTATGGTGATTATGTTTGCCTCTATGGGGCGATAACTGCTATCTCTCATAAAAAGGCATATGAAAACCCAATGCAGCCAGAAAGTCCTGAAAATGCAAATCCAGCTCAAAATTTGAATGATGTGGATCCACTCCAGAGGTTATCGTCAGCTTCTTAAGCAAAAGTGGTTGAAAATAACCAAAGGACAGGCACAGAATAATTCTTTAGAGGAAATGTTACATTGTCTCTTTAAAGATATTCTTTGTAACACTAATGTACGAGGCAGCAGGCTTGACTAAACAAACACCTCTAATAACACCAATATATATATTTTTTCGTGCATACATGGCAAATAACTTTTTATTTGGACTCTCTATCTATGCCAAAGAAGAACAGAAAAGAATCTGTACAAGAACACAAAATCTGCACACAATTCCTCAGGCTTTTCCTCAGGCTAGAAAGAGAATGACCAGGACTTCTCTCCTCCATATGTTCAAACTAGGCCACTCCTGTCTCACAGCCTCCTGTTTTCTGACATGAATCATGATTTGGACTCTGAATGCTTACGTTGTCTCTGTGTGTCCAAAAGTAGAGACCGAAGTGTGACTCACACTTGCCGAGTGATCCAGGGTGTGTTCCCTGATGGGTCAGGCTGGAGTGTGAACACAAAAGCCCCACAGCGAAGGGTCAGCACCTCGCCTGATGGCTTTTGGCAATACACCACATGCTTGATGAGGTTTTCATGGAACACTGCATGGCAGGGCTAATGGCTTATAGCAGCGGAAACTAACAAAATTAATTTTACACAAAGCTCAAGTATTTTTGTCATAGCATCTTCATGTGAAGAGATGCCATTCACTCTTTCAAATTCACTGAAAAAATTGAGTTATAAAATTGATATGCCATTATATATATCCAATGTCTGAAGAAAAACATAGATCCTGGCATATAAAAGACGGTTCTAATAATTATATCATTACTGTCACATCAGAACCTCATAACTAACATTTTCACACAAATTGAAAAAATCTATTCACCAATGGACCTTTACAGCAGGCAAACATTTCATGACCCATAGAATAAAAAAATATGTTAATTAACCTGAAACTACTCCAAAGCAGGTCACATGAAAGTAGAATGACATTTCAGTTTCTTATAAACATAGTTTTTCAAAGATCTTGTTATGGACAATTACTTATTTTCTATCAAATTAACTTTTTCTTTATAGGCTTACAATCATATTCTACACATTCAAAATTAATCTCTCCAACTTGAAGCCCAAGTGGGAGTGGTCGAGTTACAATGACATGGTACAGCACTTCTGTGTTAAACATTATTGTTCTCCATAAAATACTCTGTTTGGTCCACATTTAAAGATGTGAAAGAAAAGGTAAAAAAAGAAGCCATTTAATAAGAAGCTAATTAATAAACCAACACAATATGACTGAGCAACGATTGAAGTAGAGAAGTACAGAGTAATTACAACATAAGTTGGTCATACCATGAATATGAGCAAGGGAGTGGCATGTGAGGAAAATGAGATGGTAACTGTTCTCCTATTCTCTCACCCTTTTGCCACAGACACTGCAGATCTATGAGAGAGAGAGAAAGAGAGAGCCTTGTTGCTAGGATACAGAGCATGGCTCTTTAAAGGGAGTGCTGAGGAAGAAAGTGGAGAGAGAGAGAGAGAGAGAGAGAGAGAGAGAGAGAGAGAGAGAGAGAGAGAGAGAGAGAAGGAGAATGAAATCAAGTGCAGAAAAAGGAAAGGTAGTAGTTAAGCAAAGAAAGAGGGACAAGGAGAAAATGAGAAGAAAGAGGGGGTCAGAAATGAGGTGAGGAAGAGTGAGGGACAAAGAGAGAGAAGGAAAGACGTAGAGAAAAAGTAAAAAGTAGAGGAAAAATAGAGTGGCCCAGAGAAATGGAGAATAAAGAAGAGTAGAGAAGAGGGGTGAAGTGAAGTGAGGAAGAAAGAAAGAGAGTGGGGGGCATGCAAGAGTGAAAGAGTGAGATAGAGAGAGTGAGAGAGAAGGAAAGTCACAGAGAGAGAGAGAGAGTGGGAAAGTGAAAGAGGAGGAGAGGCAGAGAAAGATTAAAGGCAGAGTTGGGATGTAAAGGGANGAGAGAGAGAGAGAGAGAGAGAGAGAGAGAGAGAGAGAGAGAGAGAGAGAGAATTTTCTCAACTGCACTAATGGCTTTTCAACCCTGCACTGAAACAGAGCTGATCAATGAAAACAATTACACATAAACCAGAACTTTCCTTTAAAAATATGATCACAATTAAGTGATTTGGGGCTGTTTGATGCTTTTTGAAATTGCATTATAAAAGACTGTTAATTGATAGCATCAAATGGGTGCCAGAGACCAGCCAGAGTTTACATTAGTGTGAATTAATGTAGGTTTCTAGTACTGAATTAAAAAAAAAATAAATAAAAAAAAAACTCTTAGAAACAATACCCTTACCTGATTCCCAAGTTTTTTTTCCTTTTTAAGCTCAAGCATCAGGAACAATAACACCTGAGATGATAATGGCTGCTGTGCTGAACATTGAACACAAAGACAAAGAGGTTTGGTTAAAATGTTTGTGTGACAGGACGGGGCATCATTAGCCAGTGGATCTCCTGCAGACCGTGCTGCTAGGTTCAGAATGTGAAGACCTGCTGATGCCAACAGAACGCAGCAATGCCTTGCTTCCCTCTCTCTGCGCTTGATGTCTCCATCAGGCAGACAATCGATAGATGTATGGCACTGGAAGGCACACTTGTTTTCCGTTGAGACCTTGGCAATTCAACAACAGCTTGTTAGTAAAATCTCTCGACTCTGAGCTGCCATTTGAAAGTGCATTTTTTGCTTAACGTTATCTCTTCACGGAACAGTGAGGAGTTTTATGTGATGAGCTCACTAAATGGAGGCCCTGTGTAATCATATTTTTATATTCACTTCTTACTAAATTAGCATCAGACAGACTGAATTCATTTTCTGTGTGTTAATGCACACTTCTCTTGTGGCGATGTCTCAGTGGATATCTGCAGAATAATATTGTCTGTTGGATCATAAGAGGACACAAAGTCTCTTTTTTCAATCTAGTCTGTACAAATATGCAGATACAAAAAGAATATTTTAATTCTCTTGACTCACCCCTTCAGATATCCAGATGTTCTGTGAGTCAATATAAATTTAAGCCCATATATATATATATATATATAAAATGCTGTAAACAAAGAATGCTTTCAGAAATATAAATAACGATTGTTTATTTTTTATCAATTTACAAAATGCAAAGTGAGCAAACAAAAGAAAAGTCTAAATCAAATCAATATTTGGTGTTTCTACCTTTTACCTTCAAACCAGCATCAGTTCTTCTGGCCCCACAGAGCCCTGATCTCAACATCATCCAGTGTGTCTGGATTACATGAAGAGACAGAAGGATGTGAGGAAGCCTACATCCACAGAAGATCTGTGGTTAGTTCTCCAAGATGTTTGGAATAACCTACCAGCCAAGATCCTTCAGAAACTGTGTGCAAGTGTACCTGGAAGAACTGATGCTGTTTTGAAGGCAAAGGGTGGTCACACCAAATATTGATTTGATTTAGATTTCTCTTTTGTTCATTCACTGCATTTTGTTGATTGATGAAAATAAATGATTAACACTTCCATTTCTGAAAGCATTCTTTGTTTACAGCATTTTTTCACACCTGCCTAAAACTTTTGCACAGTACTGTATATCATATAATATGTATCATATATTAATTTATATTCACCATATTTAATTGTATATTGTTTATAAACACAATAAGCCACAAGATTCTGTACATTATTGTGGTTATCCATGGTTAAGCGAGTTTGTGTCTAAAGTCTAATGATGCCCTTTAAGATTACTGTAATGCACAGCCATGGATAGAAATGGGAATGGGAACCATAGTTAATCAATTTATCGTTTCAGACTATCATAATTTATGCTTGAATGTTGTCATTGTTTCCAAATGTCTCATTGATTGCAAAATAAGATCATTTTTTTGTTTTATTAGGTATAAATGACTCAGACAGTGAGGTAGTGACAGAAGGCACATGCAGTGACGGACAGGTAATGAACCCTAGCCATTCCATTATAATACTATAATTCACCAAACTAATGTAAAGCTTCATCATTTTCATGACGTCTGGAAACCTGCTCAAAATAACATAAAAAATTATTAAAATCCTGATTGAAAAATGAAGCGCAACTGATTCGTTTTTTTTCTTTTATATACTTGGTTTCATGCCTCAAGCTCAATCCCATTTGTAACTATTTGAATCATACTGAAATATTTGCTGCTTTTTAATAGCAAATAATATATTTAAAAGTGACCACTAGTGTTGCAATTGAACAAGATACTACTCTCCCAAGTGTTGCGATTATGTGAATGACAAAATTACTAGAGCACTCAAGCATAGAGCAAGACTAGGATTACAGACTGGATCTGTGCCTACATAATTGACGCCTTCTGATTAGTTCTTTTCAGGAAGAAGATAAAATTGGCAGTTTTCGAAAGGCCAAGTTTGATGACTTACAGTGGGAATGCATCAAAGTTGTATGCTTGATCTGCCTTGGAGCATTACATAACTTGACAAGCAGTCATAATAAATTATTCTCCACTCAGAATTCAAATGTGCTGAAAGCTAATGTTCTGCTGAAGACCTGATTACCTCTTCAGACAGGCTGCTTCTGAATAATATGGACAAGGGAAGCATAATGCTCCTCTGAATTATAATGCTGGATTATGTTTTACATCTGTATGATTCCATGTGATCAAAGATCATACAAAGTCTTCTCCCTAAAAAATCTGTCTTAGTTGTTTAGCTTACTATGAAGCATAGAATTGGCTACAGCAAAGGGGACAAACTGTTTTTACATATTTGAGGAAGGCTGACAATTGTTATATATAAAGAAACCTACAAATGGATATGGAAAAAAAATCAGCAGTGTTAATTACTTCAGTCTTACACTGAAAATATGAGAAAATATGTTCTTCTTTAAAGTTCACTTTTAGTTCAGTTTCATTATTCAGGAACTCTTTAGCAGTCTTCCATGATGTCTTGCTTCACTGTGGTATAAATATAGGAAAATGGAGGACAAATTTCCACAGCAGTTCTTAAATGAGGAGAAAGTTAGAAAACCAATGAAATTTAAAATATTTTGCCAACCTTTATAAATCAGTTTATAGGGCAATCTCCATTATTTAAAACTTAAAAACAGCCAGACCTGTAGGTAAACAGTTCAGTCACTGAATGGAAGCATCACCAAGTCTCTAAAAAATATTTTAGGCAAAAAACTGTACGAAGGAATGCCACAAGGAATATTCTATTCTATATTCTATGCCCATTCTTCCAGCTAGGGGCTAATGGGGTGGTGGTGGTCTAGTGGTAGGATACTTGCCTTTGGATCAAGAGGTCACAGGTTTGAATCCCACCTCCAGCACTGCCTTTGGTTTCCTGAGCAAAACCCTTAACCTCAAGTTGCTCCAGGGGGACTGTCCCTGTAATCAGGAACTGAACGCTGCTCTTGATAAGAGCATCTGCTAAATGCGAAATGAAGTCTCAGTAAACCAGACACTAGTGGAACTTTGGCTGAAACCATGTATCTGTAGTCTTCTAACACAAAAATAGACAATGTTTGTTCTTTAGCATGACTTGCTCTCAATATAAGTTCTTTATATGCTTCAAAATGGTGCTATATTACAGCCACCAAGTGTGTGATAGTATTGTGATGTGTGATATAGGTTGGTGTGAAAAAATCTTTCTTTGGAGTTAACCTAGAGGAATATCTGTCTGATTGCAGTCAAAATGTGTAGTTGATGTTGCTGAGACAATAGTGACTAAAGCATGATCTGCTTAAACCTCTTTAATTACATAAAATATTCATGTTTCATTTAACCCCATGTTAGTCTGTACCCCACTCCTTCTTTTCCATGGCTGAAAAAAAAAATTCTTAGCATGATTGCACAGAACATCCCTTGGAGAATTCTGATAAAAAAAAGTGCAGAAATTTCATAATGTGATTCTGGACTATCACAGAGTTTAAAGATTAAAATATAGTACACAAACAAATGAAGGTTTAGTAATAACACCTGTCATCAGATGTCACTGGTTGATACCTATCTGGCTTACCAAAGCCAGAAAATATTATATTTCATTCTTTGGTGCACTGTAATAACATATATGTCTATTGTGAAACATTTTAAATGTATTGTTAAAGTTTTTCAGGTCAATAAAACAGGCCATAGGTCATATGTAAGCTTACACAAATGTGTAATTAAATTTATGGGAGAATATGCAGCAATGTCAGTATATCCCAACATCTTAAAAATTGGGATATACTGACATTGCCACAAGTAATATTTTAAGCAGAACAGGCAAACAGCAATTCGTTTTTAAATCCAAATATCTTTGTATAATAGCTTTAAGAATGAATTTAAGCAGGGGTGTCTGATGTGTTCATTCTCACTTTATATTTCACTGTTTGACAAGTTTTTTTTTAACTTCTGCTGCTTCACATGAGGAGGATCAAGTACCTGAAATGAGAGCAGCAAGCGTTATGTAAAAGTAAGACTTTAGTTTAAAAAAAGAAGAAAAAAAAGAACTTCAACTAGACACTTATCTCCTTCAAACAGACACCCTACCGTGCACGATAAAACTGCTACTTGAGGCATTTCTCAGATAAATTTGTTTGGCACTGGTAAAGCATGAAGAAGATTCCACCTCAGATTTTTGAGGCATATACCCATAAACAACGTTTTCAGACTGACATCTAAAACACAATGTGGTTCTGAGCTTGTTATCAATAAGGTTGAAAATCAGAAAAAAATTCTTAAGGGACTGTAATCAGACATGAAACAAAGCATGATTATTTTTATCTCATTATTCCTCATCCAAAGAGTTAATAAGTCTTTATAAGATTTATGATGATGAAAGTATGAATCCCTTGATGTAAACTGAATCCAAAAACTCTCTTTTATGAATGATATTCCCCAGATCTCTGTCCCTGATTTGGTGGCAAAAATCTCCAAAAATGTAAAATAAAAACCATTTTTGTGAATAAATCTTCACATGTACATAAATACATGTAAACTGTATTTTAAATGTTATGATGTATTAGTGCTTATATGTAGGAAGCAAAAACTGTTCTAAAACAGACTCTACAAACAGACAACTTCAACATTTAAGCTTTAGTACAAATTCAGATTTCAAAAAGAGTTTCTTTGACTGGAACTGTAAAGATAAAATAGGGCTGTGTTAAAGTGATGGGGCCTATCCTCTTCTGCTGTATTCCTGCTTTACCAAAATATCTAATTAAAACATATTGAGATTAAAGTTGTGATGTAAATGTGGAGTATCTTAATATATACAAAAAGTTCCACTCACCTGTAGAAAGCTGGGGGCGGGGATGTGTAGGGAGCACTGATTGTTTTGACACGGAGAAAAACTGTCCACTTAACTTTTTAATCTCTTGTAATGTTATCATTTTGGAGAAGGTTGGTGCTTTTCAGCTGAGGAATTCAATTTTATGTCATGTTGCAGGGGCATACTTGCGTCAGAGAAATGATTGGCTCATCTACAAGTTGTTCTATATAAATAAAGTAAGTAAATTATGATGGAAGATAAATAAGCAGAGAGAGGAAATACCACTAATTAATGTTTTGGTGAATTCTGCAGATTTTCACAGTAAATGCAAATTGAGAGGACAATATTGGTTATGACAATATATAAGAAATCACCAAAAATATTTGACACATACTTTATAAGAGGGCATGTTCCCCCATACTCTTTTAATTTGTGCCAGCATTTATTGCACATTAAACAGACAACGCTTCCTTAAAAGCAGTTGCTTGCTGTTGAGATTTCAGTAAAGTGCTGTTATTTTTAAACAATGTATGCATGCAGTGTTAATTAACCTGTAGAACATCATCAGTACATTCTCCTTTTTCAAGCCTAGCTCTTTCACCAGTGCAGTACAAAAGGCTGTGGAGTGTTGCACACTAAATAATCATGTTGCATCACTTATTACAAATTACATGTCAGTTTTGCATGAAAAGGCATCCATCTTGGCAAAACTGATATTTGTATGATCCAACTGGACATCTTCCAGAACTGGCCTCTGCAGAGCTGACACAGATTGTTTAAAAAGAATACAGAGACCATCATTCTTGGTGCTTGTCTTCATTTCCCCAACTGTCTTTTCGTGTTTAATATGAGGCAGTAATATGATAGGGGGGTATTGTGATGAGTTCTGCAGGTTTCCAGCCCAAGAGGCCATGATTCACAGTGATTTAATTGGAATAATGTATGAAATGAGTCACGCTTGCAGCCAGGAACGTTAACTCCCAGCTCCGGCAGCCTCGACAGAGATCAATGCATCTAACCTCAATTCAAGAAAACATCCTTTAATGGATACCCCAGGGACCCGCAGCAGGCCTCTTCCTGCACTTATTTATTTATTTTAATTTGTCCAACTGTAGTGCACACTTTTTAATTATCCACTAGAGGATAGAAAGACCTGTGTCATAATGCAATTTTTTATTCTGTCACACTGAACAATACCATTCCATCACCTTACACCAAATCATGACATATGTGCATTTATTTTCTCTGTGACGAGTTCAGACTGATGATGTAGGCTAGAAAAGCCTCAAAATGTTCTCTAGTACTTTCAGCAAATAAAAAAGTTTGAAGCTATCAGCACAGTTGCACAGGTTTATAGCCAGAGCCTATTGGGTAAAATTAATGAAGTGGTAGGATGATGACATGAAATAATATAGATTTACTACAACAAATGACATTGTTTTAATCCCTCTGAGATGGGAGAGAGGTGAGGCAGAAAATTGCTAAAACGTGTTACTCTCCCTTTGTTTTAGCCATTACTTTCTATATGGAAATGAAGATGATTTAACCCTTTATAGCATATAGAGTCCTTCTACTCTTAGATGAAACTTCCAGATGAACAGAATTAATAATATCTTAATACATGGTATTACAGGGTCAGTAAACTGTTGTTTTGCCTAATTTGTGTGAAAACTAATTAGACTAAAATATTGTTTATACACAATAGAACATTTTAAGAAAATTAAGTAAAACTTCTTTATATATTTACAATATTTTAATAAGTTTAAAGTTTCAAAATGACTTACATGAACAAGTAAGCTGAACTGTTGTTTTGTGTGGTCTGTTTTGCTTTGACAGCACAGAGGTAATTAAAAGGACAAGACAGTAATTGGCCAGAGTGTATCATGTCAGAATCCCATTTTGCTCTCACCAGCTGTACCAAGTGTCGAGGTGTGCTCTTAACATAAACAGCAGCAAACCATATCTTCACAGTGAACATCGATTATTCATCTGGGAATAGCATTATTTTTCTCTGTCTTCTTCTTATTACCGTATTGAATTTTCTTTCACATTGATATTGTAATGAGTGCCTTCAGTAGCGGCAGCCGCACATGCAATCTACATCCTCCTGTCTTTTGCTTGCCTGTGTAGGAGTTTGTACAGCTTTGTATCACACGTTATGAAAGGATTTGAAAAGATTTATGCCCTCGGTTCACCACTACGCTATAACATAGCCACAAATGATAACATAAAATAATGGAATAACTTGTGTGGTTGCATGATTTGAGAGTCAATGTAGTAGTTAGGTTTGGACTGGGCTTAATGAGCATAAGGGAAAGCCTAACACTACATTTGCCATACATCCTTTCAAATTAGACAATATTAAGCAATGTATTCAAAGAGCATACGCTACTAACAAAAGAACAATATTACGTATTGCAGGAAGCACACCATTTCATGTTCATAACTGCCATACCGATTTACTGCACACTCATGGCTGCTTTCTCCTCCAGCTTAATATGTGCTTCCATAAGGCCACTAGCACATCATACTTGCTGCCAGTCTACATACACATCACTGACAGGCCACATGATCAAAAAACCAGAGCTGTCACTAACTCCCATTCTCCCTCTAATGGTTCTGAGGGGAGCGAGGGCACCGGGCGATACCTTAGAAGTAGCACTGTGCTCTTTATTGTAGTTAGACACCCCCATTAAAGCACCCCCTCCAGAGGCAGACAGACTTGATGGGCACCGAAAGGCGTGTACTAAAAGGCTACACAGCCCGCCCTTAATGAATGGTTTCAAACATCCTGTGTTCATTAACATACTTTGTTCCTTTACCATCATAAGAACACAGAGGTGCTTATTGTACTGTGCACAAGATGATGCAATGTGTTCCTAGGGGGTATTTTTGCACCACCACTTTAGACAAGAGCTTCTTGATTGGAGTTAAACTCATGTCTTCACTCCACTCCTCATTTGTATTGCAGGCTAGGTATGGAAGCAGAAGAAATTACCATTCGGAGGTATAAATTATATTGTCAGGCAGCTAGCTCAGAGAGATTCGACAGGTCATCTTGCCCTAGAGTGAGTGGAGGAGAGAAACAGATTAGCCTCTTATTATGGGAAAGCATTCCGGCAGAGCTGGATCATGGACCAAGGGCCTTCATTATCCTCCTATCATGTCAAAATCATTACCTGGACCTTCATGTCTTTGCCTCACTTATTTCAGCCAGAGAGTAAAAAAGGGGTTAGTAAACAATTGTCTTTATTTGCTAAGTGAAAAGACTTCCAACAGCACACCCCTTACCTTTGCCTTAACATATTTCATTGCATGGCATGAAGCATTGTTTGTGAAGATAAACTCGGGCCGAGTGATGAATTGAGTATGAACAAGGACTTCAAAGTGTCTCCGTGCCCGAGTCGTGAGCTGAATGAGTCATTTGATGCAGTAAATTAGCATTTCAGTCAATGGTGTTTACAAAGCACTGTTTCGGAGAGCACACAGGATTTCCCACAGTGACTGTGTTTCGAACATTGCATAACCTCAGATGCTTCTCTGGAACTCCAGGATCCAACATGACACTCAGGCTTTTATGCCTTTGCAAGATTAAAAAAGAAACTTAATTAGACAAATTCTCTTGATCATAAGCCACACACTAAAAAAAGACGATTGCTATGTAAACAAGAACTATATGATTCTTTCACCTAAACCCGCTGCCTGTCACTTGTATTTCCCAAGGTCTGATGTATTAATAGTATTATTCATTCATGCTGAATGGAATCCTTACTCTCCTTTCACAGTGCTCCATCAACTGGCTCCACTATTAAAACACATTAACCACCAATTATGCACTAATTAAAACAGATCAGTGCATGGGGCCCTTGCAAGGAGCAAATTAGTACATTCTTCTGGTTGGGTTGCTATAGAGATCATTTAAAATGTATTTTAATATAACTGAAGGTATGGCTGTTTCCTGAGAATATGTTTTGATGCATATTAATAATAATACAAATTTATAATAATAAAAATAATAATATTTGGTGAGGGTTATCCTTGAACAATAGAAGACAAAGTAATAGCACTTCATGATATAATATCCTCCATGATGTTTTCTAGCAATCACTTCCACAGCTTTTTATGTTAATAATACAATGAAATACTATTTCATTGTGTTTAATTATTTGAAATAATTTAGTAGACAGCTAGGCATGTATTTGTATGTTTTATAGTGGTTAACAGTAAAATTATGTCTCCATTATTCAAAATAACTGCCAAGTCCCGGTCATGGCCACGGTCCCGGTCATCACCACCCAATCCCCCACACCTGACTGGCTAAGTACTTAAGGAGTTCCAGACCGACCCAGACTCGCCTGTTCTATGTTGTGGCTGACCCTTGTTTGTATTCCCACAAGACTATTGTTTAATAAAGCTCAGAGATCGCCACTTACGCCTCCTACCCTTTTTTCCCCCTCAGCATGACAATAACTTAATTAAAATATTTAAAATGACTCTTTTTTCAGTTATGAATCTGAATATAAGGCACCTCTATAACTGACCAAGCAAGCATGATAATAGGTTGTCCAGACTGTCATCACTCACAGCCCTCTGACTTTGCTTCCTCTGGTTCTCTCTTCAAAATAGCCATAATGAAGACAAACAGAAACAAATATTCTTTTAATCTATTAGACTGTTTAATGGATATTTTTGCACAGGTGTTTATAATGTATTAATGTCTGCCTCTGCTGCAAATTAAATACCCTCTGGGCTGTGATAAAAAAAAAAAATTAAAAAAAAGATTTGAAATCCAAGAGTGAAAGTAGGGCTATGCTCTATTTACTTTACAGTGACTTATATTTTACTATATTTTTAGTTGTGTTTGAAAACACATTTTAATGCACATGATTAGATAGAAAGTGATAGAAATGATAGAAAGTGTACACTTTCTTTCATCAATAATGTACCCTTGTGAACATAGAGCACACAATATATTGTAAAGTTAGTGTAGGCACTAGCTCACACATCTGACAGCCTCTTCTTGGATAAGTATCAAACAATGTTTCTATTAGTGTCTATTAACTACTGATTGTGCTTAAATGTTCAATTCCTATTGGGTCTCATTACTTGACAGCTATAGCCTGGAAAAAGAACACTAACTCACTCATTTTCTTAGCTGCTTCTTACCTGTCCTGGGTAGGGTCGTGGGCGGTGCTGGAAAATATTCCATCACTCACACCTACGGGGCAATTTAACACCTCCAGTCCACCTGACATGCATGTCTTTGGACTGCATGAGGAAACCAGAGCTCCCAGAGGAAACCCACACAGGCAGGGGGAGAACATGCAAACTCCATGCAGAAAAGACCCAGGATGCCTGAGATTCTAACCCAGGACCTTCTCACTGTGAGAAGTAAAAAATAATTAGAATAGAATAAAAAATATTTTACCTTACTCTTGAATTGTTATTGTATTTAGCGTATTCAAGCATGTTTGAGCTTAATCAGACTTTTAGTACCAGATGTGCTTTAGTACCACACCTCCTTGGGAAAGTGTGGGATATTATAGATTTAAAAAAAATAGCCCAAATAGATTTTTACTACATGTAATATGTTGGAACACATTAAATACTGAATCAGACAGGCTGTCTTTCCAGCTTCAGTTACATGAAAATCAGCACCATTTAAGTCAATTCACAGTATACTTACAACCATATTGATGTTATTTTTCCTCGGTTTCCAGAAGTGTAGTCTCCTTTGAGTCATCTGGGCGTTAAATAGTGTATAGGCTGAAATATACACCTTATTTGATATCTTTTTTTTTTATTGAAAGAGCGAGAGCCGAGCCTTGCAAGTCCATTCATGCAGCCACTGTGTTTGTGTATAAAATCACTAAGTTACATCACAGAGTATGTTCCCTGTAAGAGTTATTTTTTTAACAGAACTTCAAAATGCATACTACAAAACAGTTCTATATACTCTCTCAGAAAAAGTGTACTGCACACTATAATTTAATCAGGGGCAGCGGTGGCCTAGTGATTAGGGACTATCAGAAGGTTGTGGGTTTAAAACTCAGACTAGTAGGTTACCCTAAGGTACCCTTGAGCAAGGTACAATCCCCGTCACTGGGCGCTTTCAACAGCTGCTGCACGTGTGTATGGGTAAAATACAGAGTTTTGTCTCACTGTGTGCTGTGCTGTTTCACAATGACAAAAATGGCCACTTTCACTATATTCATATTCCCAAAAAAAGTATAACCTATGCAAAAAGTCCCATCTAAACATATTAGAACAGCCAGGCCAATTGATTTGCTTTTGCTTTTTCCTGGTATTTATTTTTGGTTAAGTTAAAGTGGATAGAACACAGTGTGTCTGACCTCCCAGTTTTTCAAATGAGCAATATGTACTGGAACATGAAAGGCTGACAGGTAGGTGGAGGTATCAAATCCAGTGTTTGACAAGAGGTAGCTGAACCACCAGATGCAAAAAGTTTCTAAAGCAAAGTTTTATGGACTAATGTGGTAAAAATGTATCTCTACCAAAGAAATGGAAAAGCCTAAATGTGGAGATAGAAATGATAAGCTTATGATTCAAAGTATGCAACTCATCTGTGAAGCACAGTGGCCGTAGTGCCATGGTTTGCAAGGCTGCTTCTGAAACAGGCTCAATATTAATGATTTAACTCACAATGGTGGCAGCAGAATGAGTTCTGAAGTCTACAGAAACAATTTACAGTGCAACGCATTGAAACTAATTAGGAGGAACATTATCACGCAGCAAGCAACAATGATCCAAAACACACTGCCAAGTTAACAAAGGACTTCATTAGAGGGGAAAAAATGGAAAGTTTTGGAGCATCCAAGCCAATCCCCAGATCTTAAACCCAAGTGAACATTTACTTTAATTAACTTTAAAACTTTTGGTTCTAATACCTCTTCTCACTCAAATAACTGAGTGGTCAGATACACAGAGTGAATTGTTCTATGAAACATTTTTATGTGTTAGAAAGCTATAGAAGAATACCAGGAAATAAAAACTGACAATCTAAACTTTTTTATACATTTTTTTTTATTTCAAATCCAAATGTCTTTGGTGCATATCAAAAACAACATTAGTATTACTGTTTCAATATTTTTAGAGGAGACTGTATATACCATTAAGATACAGCCAGGCCACCATGGTTAAGTTATATATATCATCATATTTTTAAAAACAGAAATAAAGAAATAATTTAATTAAAACAGAAAGGCAAGACTAGGAACAACTGAGAAATAAAAATGTAAAACATTTCAAATACCCCACCTATATGTTACTGGTACAACAAGCATACATTTGAGGGCCAGTCCTTGTAATTATATCTTAACTTAAAGATATACATATACAGCGGTGGCCTAGTGGTTAGTGAGTTGGACCGTGGATCAGAAGATTTCCCTGAGGTACCCTTGACCAAGGTATAATATAGGGGCTATAAAATGAATAAGGCATAGTTTTGGACACCATTTGCAAAAACAATCAGCTCTTTTAACAGGATGGCTTTAAATTTACTAAATGAAAGTAAGTTTTTGTAATTACAAAACAAATCCATCATTAAAAATTTAAAGCATTCTGAAAAATGTCTGTGTTCTGATTGCAGATTTAATGCTGACATTCTTAAGAACAGTTTTTGGAGTGAGAACCTGATCATTATCGTTGCTCCATCTTAAAAAAAACACAGATTAGATATGAAATGGTCACAGCTTGTAAACACAGATCAGAGTTCAGATGGTGTGATTAGTAATTCAGCATAGCTAATCTCCCTCTGTAAGAACCTTTTTAAACAGTTCTGCATAAACACTTCACAACCCTCTCCTCCCTGCATGCTACTATAATTTTACATGGTAAAAGCATTCCCGCACTGCAGTTTGAAGGAAAGCTTCTTTACAAGCTCAGAATGAAATCTGGCACTAAAATGTGAGCTAATCAAGTATTAATGTATGTAAATGTCAAGTGAAAAATAGCCCTACCTTAAAATGTGTTCCTTTCTCAATAACAGGAACAGGTCTCATTATATTACCTGTGCAAATGTCAAGTCTTGCAATGGCGAGGGAGCACAGCTGTGAAAGATGGGAGAGAGAGGACAGAAGTCAGGGAGAAACAGTGCAATAGCGAAGGCACTGCTTGTTTTGTGATGGTGCATGTGCCTCTGGGGTTTTGCTCTTGGTTAGTCATATTTATGTGATTGAGGTGGTGACAAAAGTGAAGGGTTCAACTCTCGAAAACAGTACTGCTGGTCCAGAAAGGCCACTGCGTTAACACCAGCTCTACTTGAATTATGATTCTGTTTATCCAAGCTAATTTGCATTCTAGAGGGGGGCTTACTTTTGGACAGTCTGCAGTGATCAAGTTCAGAGGAATAAAACAGATGTGTGCAAATCCACTGTGCTGCCAACTGCTTGTTTATATATTTACCACACCAGCTGAGGTGAGATTTAAACACAATGCAGCATGAAGGTATATGTAAAAGAGCCCATGCCAGAGACTTCAAAATGTTTGATGGCTCTTCAGACACATGACCTTAAACAGAAGAGTACTGTGATCAGATCAGAAATCCATACCATGTTGAGCTTGTGACTATACTATAAAGTCAGCAAAGGGGGTTCCTAACAAACTTTTCAGTGGATGTAAGTGTCTGATTTAAGTGCCTTTATGTGGAAAATGCAAGAGATATTGTTAAGGCAATGATTATTTTCATCAATCAAATTCAAAAAGTGTTCTGTGGAGTTACATCATAGAGTAACTATTTCTGATGGATGGTTGAATGAGTGTGAAAAACCTTTAAAGAATCTTTAATTATTGCAAGGGCTGCATAGTGAATGTGTGTGTGTGTGTTTTTTTCCAAAAAATATTAAACCCTTTTCTGATTTGCTTACTTTTTGTTAAAAATCTTAGAAAATATTTTAGTTTCTGATCTCCAAAAATGTAGAACACCAACAAAAAGCAACCTAAATAAACCCAGCATAGAGTTATCAAATATTTTTGTGACTTTTTAAAAGACAAAAACTCACCAACACCTAAATGCACCCCAAAGCCAACTAAATACTTTCATGTGCTGCATTTAGCAGCAACAACCGCAATCAGCTGGTTCCAGGAACAGGGGGTCAGTGTTTGACATCACTCTGGATGTTTTGGCTCAGTGTTTTACACAAAATTGTTTTAATTTCATTCACATTGGAGGGTTTTAATCTTTTCTGATCCTTCCACAACATGTCAGTGTTGGTCTGCTGCATAACCCAATAATGCTAAAGCTTCAGAGCACAGTCTAATAACAGAGCATGCTTCTTTAGTACTTTCTGGAAGAGATCTGATTTCATCCTTTTGTATATTATGACAAGTCGCCTAGGCTCTAGAGCAGCAAAACATCCTCCCACCATCACACTACCGCCATCATGTTTGACTTTGAGCATGATGTTATTGTAGAAAGATTTATTATCTTTATGACACATGTAATGATTCTTCTTGCCTTAAGGTGGGTTTTGCCTTGTCACTCTCCCATGAATACCATTTTGAACAGTAACTATCTAATGGTAGAATCATGAACACTGATGTTCACTGACAGGTATTCTTTTGTGATTTCTCAGAGCAGACTGGGGGATTTACCACTGTTCCATCTTTTCTCTGCTTGGACATGATGGCTCTTATGGTGGTTTACTGGATTCCCAGAGTTTGTCTGATATTTTGTAATTCTTTCCTAACTGATACATCAGTATTGTTTTCCTTTTTCTTGTTTTCCTAGTTTTCTTGAATTTCACAGACACAGTGTACTGTTTGTTGAGAGCTTTAAGTTTACTGGAAAGTTTGCATCTTAGCGACGTCTAAATTCACGAGGGCTTGGTTAGTTTACCTTAATTGAATTTAAATTCACTGGAAGAATAAAAAACTAAAGGTGCAATTGCTTTTTCACATAGGTGATAAGGGTTGGTGATTTTTTGTCAGTTAAACAAAACCCCCAAAACAATAGATCAAAACATCTTTTGAAAATAGCGTGTTGTGTATACTCAAGTTGTCATCTCTATTATAAGTGGTTAACAGAACCTTTAACTTCTAACTCTAACTGAAAGTGAAACCCTTTAATAAAATGTATGAAGTTCATTTAGGATAACAAAAACTGTTATTCTTTTGAGTCACTTAAACTAATCCTTTTACTTTAAACCACAGGAAATATTATTGTTTCGTATTGTACCATAATTTTGTGAAAACATAAATTTAGTTGATTTTAGTATTTAGTATTTTAGTAGGTTTAGTAGGTTTTCCATATTAATAAAATTTTTAACATACATTCATTCATTTTTCAAGCTGCTAATCCAGGACTGAATTGCAGTGGTAGGTAACTGAGGAAATGAACCCCAAAGTCCCTTTCCCTGGCCACTTTCACTAGATCCTCCAGAGGGCTCCCAGGGCAACTCAAGATATGTAAACTTCCCAGCATGCCCTGTGTCTGCCCCGTGGTCTCCTCCCAGTTGGTCATTCCTAGAAACACCTCCACTGGGAGGACCATGAGAGGCATCCTAACCAGATGCCCAAACCACCTCAACTGGCTCCTTTTAATGCAGAGGAGCAGCAGCTCTACTCTGCAATCCTCCCAGTTGTCTGAACTCTTCCTCCTTACATTTACATTTTACACCTCCTTAATCTAAGGATGTGCCTAGTCACCCTTTGGAAACTAATTTCCGCTGTTTGTATTCGGGATCTTATTCTACCCAGAGCTAATGACCATAGGTGAGGGTTGGAACAAAGATCAACTGGTAAACTGAGAGATTTGCCTTTTTGGCTCAACCCCCTCTTTACCACAATGGTATGGTATAGCGAACGCATAACTGCTGTCTTTGACCCAATCCGTTGATCAATCTCTCGCTCCATTTTACCCTTACTCGTGAAGAAGATCCTGAGTTACCTAAACTCCTGCACTTGAAACAGTAACTTTTTCCCAACCCAGAGGAGACAAGCCATCTTTTTCCGGTGAAGAACCATGGCCATGGAATTTAGAGGTGCTGATCCTCATCCCTACCATTTCACACTCAGCTACAAAGCATTCCAATTCATGCTGGTCACAGCCTGATGAAGCCACTGAGAAAGGGCTTGATTTAATGCCAAGAATACAGGCTCAATGCGTTTATACAGGGGCTGAATGTATTGCAAAAGCACTCGGTACCCCATACTCCCACAACACCACCCACCTTTTCCAGATTCACAAACTGGTCTCTGGTTCCTTGACCAGGGCAGAAATTGCGTTGCGCCTCCTGAATCCTAGGTTCAACAATTGGATGGGGTCTCCTTTTCAGAACCCTGGCATAAACTTTTCCAGGAGTAATATCACAATTGGAGTGCATTCCCACCCCTTTGCCACACTGAAGAGGTGTGTCAGCCATGGCAACAATATCCAGAGACATTAACATTTCAGGATGCATCTCATCCACCCTAGCACCTTGTGGAGGAGTCCCCATTGATTATGACAGGACAGTAGCAGCAGACAAGCTATGCTATACGGTTTGAAGGTGGTGAAACTGATGAAACAAAAGACAGAAGAGCTGGAGTTGGTCCCAAAAAAATCCCAATAAGCATCATTTACAGTAGGATGCAGTGTTTCCCTGATGCTGATATTCCACTCTAATATTAAAAGCCAAACCGATATTACTGCAATACTCTAGGGCAGATAAAACCCTCTTTTCACTCTTGCCTGCTTCATATACATTATAACGCTCAGTAATCTTTTACAATGTATCTAAGGTTTGGATCTTTGTGAGTACCACTCACAGTGCTGCTGAGGGAAACCCTTGAATGGCATTCTTACTTGAATACCTCTCTGGCAGGTCAAATGCATTACTCTTCAAACAGAAGAGACAGTCGGCTCACAAATTGATTTGGATATGCGTTTACTCTGCTGTGGTCACATTAATATTTCCTGTGGCAAGTGTTTCCCCAGCAAAGTAAATACCAAATGTCTGTCTGCCGAAGATGACCTTGGGAAATATTTGTGGCAATGCAGGCTGGATGTGTATGGAAGTGTTTCAGATCACTATCGGCATCTCCGAAAAGAGATTAAAAGGAACAAAATGATAACAGTATTGAACTGACCACAGATCAATGGCTAACACGCCACTTCTAAATCTTTCCTGAAGTCCCCTCTTCAGACTATAGCACATACAAACACTCTCAGTGTAAAGCTGCAACTGTTTAATATAGCATGCAACATTTCCCTCCAGCATGACGCAATTCTTCAGCAGAGAATGTTAATCGCTCTCTTTCTCATGTGTCACAATGATGGATCTTATTGTTTTACTACTTTAAGCCTTTATCTTTCATTAAAGTGTGACATTTATTTCCCGGTGTTTTGCTGCATACAGATGCCCTCAGTCAACAGTGAGAAAAATAAAACCATTGAAATAGATGACTCCCCAATCAACACCAAGCCATGGTGGCAAGGAGAGATGTAGTCATTTTGAGAAGTCCCCCAAGACATTCCTGAAATAAATTACCAAGAATGATTTCTGTGTCACTGATGGAGTGGATGAGGGATTCCCCTTAAGGCATGATACAATAATTCTGGTGCAAAAAAAAATTAAATGTCATTACCATTATTTTATCTCTAGATTAAGCAACTAGATAATATATTACTCAGCTCATTTATGAGTTAGCTACTTTAAATTCTGTCCATTTCTCCAATGGCATAAAAATTTCAGGATTTGATGTCTCAACAAATCAAAATTAATAGCAAGAAAACTGAAACTTAAGATGAAAGATGGCTGTATCCAACCAGCAACATGTTTAGACATGTTTTGCTCAGAAGGAATTTCACCATTTTTGGTTTGTTCTCTCTTCCTGCCAGAAAACAACCAAAGCTGGTCTGACCTCAGAAGACTGTGTGTTAGTCAGCTCCAGGGTGATGCCTTTGTTTCCAGACTAATGATGCCTCAGTCATTGTTTTGCAAAGAAGTTCATCTTCATTTAGACATTTTATCCTCGTTAGGGTGTTAATTCTTCTCTCTGGTATGTACAACAGACCTAATTCAAGGCTTCTAATCTAATCTCAGCTATAAGGCTGCTTTGCGCTAAAGGGAACCGTGCTTTTGAGATGTTGAGAAAATCTGAATTCACAGGGAATTCAGGGTTTTATTACAGAACAAAATCAATAGGAGCTGCTATGATACTGCCCAATTTTGGTGAGCTGTCTGCAGGTAGTAGAGTTTGCTAGAAACTAAAATCCAGTAATATAGTAGGGAGGGAGCTGGTCGTTTTGGGGGCAGAAGGATGGGAGAGGGTGATACATTAAAAACTTAAGCATTGAACCAACCTGAAATATGAACAGGAATAAAGTTTATTCCATCAACCTAACTTTGCCTTTATTTTACTTACTACTGGCATTGATCATGTAAATTGAAAAGTTAACTTTACTTCTAATGAATGATTCTGTGTTAAGTAGCGCTCTTAAACAATAAGGAATTTGTGCTCAATTAATTCACATAAATTAAACAAACAATGATTGAGTACGTTCTAATGAGCTGGAATGTTTGTAGGAATTTCTACTTTGAGTAATTTGAGTTTGAGCAATTATAATGTAACAGCTAAACTGTTGCTGTACCTCCCAGAGATTAGATGATATTGCAGACACCGCTCAGCAGGTGAACACACACACATGATAAAATAATTTGCAAATATCTAGCGTCAGAAGCCTCAACAAGAACTCAACAAGAATAAATCAGAAATATTCGGTATTTCACAGAAATACCCCTGACACCCTAGTGATCAAACTGATTTAATCCAATAAAAGAGTCATTTCAGATTTTAAAGGGTAGTTGTGTTGATACAATATATTCAATTCCTATTTAATAAATGCAAAATGTGGAACACATTCCATTGAAGATTATTTAATGCATTACTTTTCTCTTCATAGGACCAGAAAAAGAGAGGAGAGGAGAGAGAGAGAGAGAGAGAGAGAGAGAGAGAGAGAGAGAGGGGTGACAAAATTTGACAAATACAAGACTAACAGAAGAACAATGGCTGTTAGCAGGAGGAGGAGCAAACTGGAGCCTTTATGGATTATTGATGCCACTGTGGCACTACACATGCAGTTCTGTTTGACTCTGTTTGACAGGAAGTCTGTAACTAATTCTAAGTCTGGAACAAAAAGACAATAAATGGCAGACAGGCGTAAGAGGCAGACAGAGAAGAGGCCGCTGATTCCAGGGCCACTTTTGTAGTCAGTGTGACAGCTCCATTAGCGTTAATGACAGAGTGTGATACTCCCTGAAACAGCTATACCTGAGAAAGTGAAGTAACATCAACAACAATGATGGAGGAGAACACTTCACTGAGCACCTCTTCCACTGTGATAATCTCCTTTGGGGAAGCCATCTAACTTGTTTTGAGGTGTTAACTGCTGCATATTAACAGGTTAGATGTGCAAATATACACATTTTTCAGTTTAATGTGATATTGAATAAGTAATGAAAAAGCTAACATTAAACAAAATCTAAGGTATTTACACTATATTTAGTTAGATGACAATGTGATTAAATGAGAGTAAATTGCTGAAAAACACCATTGGCCCAGTCATCTTGGCCCAGTGTCTTGCTACATAGTTTTTTTTTTGTCTTTTTGGCAAAGTGGGAGCCTAGAGCCAGTGCATCAGTGAATGAAACATGTTCTGATGAAAGGTGTCATGAATAAGTTTGTGCTATGCCAGAATCTGACACAGTGAAGAAGTACATTCAGTGTTTTTGTCTGCCCTGCAAACGGTAAACTTGGTGGGAAAAATTATGAATGACACTTAACAGCATTTTTTGACAAGAATGACAACAGTTTTTGCACAGTTGTCATAGCCATGATTTTATGCACAGCTAGTTTTCACCCTGCGGTGCTTGACAGAGGTTGATAAGTGGGATGTGGGATAAGCACAGCAGCGGGAGCATGAGCACACACTGCATATGCTGCATATATCAAGGGCAGAAATTTAAGTGGGTTTAAACATTGGCTCATTTCAGTGAAAGAAGTATGATGTGTGAACTGCTGTTCTTTGCATGTGTTTTCTTTCTGCAGATATCTGAATGTATCTAATTGTGCAGATCTCTTACAGGGCCAAAAAAAAAGAAAAAATCCGCAGATGTCCTTCAACAGACAACCAGACAAGACTTACTGGCTATTATTTTTCTCAAGCTGTAAGATCTCTGACTTTAAAGACCAACTAGAATCCGATTCATGCCCCAAGAAATCTGTTTCATGGCAATACTTAAATACGGCAAATATGCGATTTGCTGCTCTAGCACCCCAGTTTTGTGGCTTTGTAGATTATGCTTTTGTATTCAGTCTTGCTTGTGGCAATCTTTTGGAAGAACAAGATAGCTCTCTGTTTACAAGTGGGGGAAGCTGCAATGGGATACGGAGGGGTGGGGGTGGTAGTGGTTGAATTTGTTTGGGTTTCATCATGTTTAAACACTTCCTTTTGAGAAGGCATGACATAAACCACACTTTTAGCCTATACAAACAGATTCAGCTGTACATGGTTGTGTCTCTGCCAATGAAACATAAAAAGAGGTGTGTTCACTCATGAACTTGTTCCTTTAGGCTTATCTGACTGTCTGCCGTGGATTGAAAAGAAAAGATACACATGCATTTTTTCCCACTTATATTCTCTGCTTGGATTATATAAAAAAGAAAGAAATGAAGCAAATATCTTTCATAAAAAACACAGTGCTTTAAATAAAATGCTCAGAAGTATGAAACTGCCATCAGGGCTTGCTGTGAAGAGCACCAGGGCATTATCAACCTGTGTGAAGAAAAAACCCTCCCTAAAATGCTATTTGTATCTTTCTGTTATTCCTTATCAGGTGGCATTCCCTCTGACATGCATTATGACTGATTCTCCACTGTTGTCACTGATTAAATTTCCATTAGCCATGCTTACCAGTTGTTGTGGCACTGAGAACTGCTGAAAGATGTTATGCGAATGTGAAGGGAAGGGAGCAGAGGTGGGATAATGACACAGTAACATGATTTGAGGATGCGCACTGTGTGACAGCCCCCCCCTCCTCACACTCCCTTTTTTCTCCTTTTCTAGCTATCTTTCTTTCTCCAGTGTTTTGACTCCTCCTCTCATCTCCCAAGAACATGACAGTGAAGTCACAGAGCAAGAGACAGAAGGAGAGTTGCAAGTGGGGCACAGTACAGAGATCTATTTAAATCATGTGGGTCCCTGATAATGTATAAATAAATGATAACAGCTATCACCAGCCTTGCACATCTTTCCTCTCTAATTTAAAACCTACTAGACCCATCTTGGCACTTCCTCTCACGTGCCAGATCTGAATCCTCAGAGGTGCTCCTCTCATAGCCTGAAACATTTCAGTTCAGCATCCCACTCACACATGACATTCTACTTTTAGGAAGAAGCTGGCGATAGCTGTGAGCCTGGCCGTTAGCTCTAATGACCAGTAGGATTAATTAGTGCAAGTAGGATGGGCAGCACAGAGCGCACACTCTCCCTCATTAATCCGCTTGCAGGTGTTCTCCTGCCACTCTCTCCCTCTTTCCGTCTGCACACCAAGAAGATCAACGAGGAGCTAGCCCACACCAACTCAATCTTATTAGCCTTCGGCTGAAAACCTGCCACAGAGAGAACCTCCAGTTGAGGGCAGCTGGAAAGGGGTGCTACAAACAGAAGAGAAAGTATTAGGACTGTAGATCACACAGAAATGAAGAAATCGCATACATCTCTCCAGTACCTTTGATAGTTTTAAGGCCAGACCATCTCAACCAACAAACCAAACAACAAACCTGCCAATTAACCAACCAACCAACCAGCAGCACTGTCAAACAATTAATGAACTAAACTAACAGGCAGATGAGATGAGAGGGCATTATCAACTCCAAGAAGATGATAACAGAGCATGAATACTCTTTGAAAATAGAAATGGCTGATCCACATATGCCTCCAAATAGTTTTAAGATCAAACCACCTAGCAAACCAACCAACCAAACAACAAACCTGCCAATCAAACAACCAACCAACCAAAAAAGCTGCCAGTCAACCAACCAACCAAACAACAAACCTGCCAGTCCACCAATCAACCAAACAACAAACCTGCCAGTCCACCAACCAACCAAAAAACAAACCTGCCAGTCAACCAACCAACCAACCAAACACCAAAGCTACCAAACAACAAAGCTGCCAGTCAACCAACCAACCAAACAACAAACCAGCCAGTCAACCAAACAACAAACCTACCAGTCAACCAACCAACCAACAAACCTGCCCTTCAATTAACTAACAATGAACCCGCCAATCCACAAACCATGATGCAAACAGGAAACGTGCCAATCCACCAACCAACCAACCAACTAACCAAACAACAAACCTGGCAATCAATCAACCAACCAACTCACTTAAAAAATTATATTTTATAACATTTATATAACAATTATAACTTAAGAAAGTGGATATAAATCAACTCCATGGATGGAATAAGGATAGGGTGGCAGTGGTGTACTGGTAGCGTACTTGCCTATGGACCTCAAGAGGTCCCAGGTTCGATTCCCACCTCTAGCACTACCACCACTGGGTCTGAGCAAGACCCTTAACCCTGAGTTGTTCCAGAGGGGACTGTCCCTGCAATTAGGACATGGAAGTCGCTTTGGATAAGAGCATCTGCTAAATGCCGCAAATGTAAATGTAAATGAATAAGGATATGATTTGCCCTACAAAGGACTAATCAATATTCCCAAACAGAGGGGTAAAAAATATATCACCTCCAGATGTTTTCCATAGATGAAGTTTGGCTTAACAATCCGTTCTTAATTTCATTTTAAAAAATCAAGTAAGCCAAAGTACCTAATACAGTTTACAAATGGAGATTCCACTTATATACTTGCTTATTTATTTTATTTATTAGCATAACCAGTGCTTACTTATTGCCATATTTTACTGTAGGAAACATTGCCACACACTGCTACCCTAATTACTTGCCAAACTAATGACATGAGACCGAGATCACTGCATTAAACCTCAAAACAAACTAAGAAAATGAATTAAGTTTCTTATTTTAATGTTTTACATTGAGTGGTGCACAAGGACATACAGAATCTCACAAAAGTGAGTACACCCCTCACATTTTTGTTAATATTTTATTATACCTTTTCATGGGACAACACTGAAGTTATGGCACTTTGATACCATGCAAAATAGTCAGTGTACAGCTTGTAGAACAGTCTACATGTAGAGCAACAAATCTTTCTTCAGATCCTCAGAGTTCATTGTCATGAGGTACCATGTTGAACTTCCAGTGACCAGTATGAGAGAGTGTGAGAGCGATAACATCAGATTTAACACAACTGCTCCCCATTCACACCTGAGACCTTGTAACACTAATGAGTCACATGACACTGGAGGGAAAACGGCTAATTGGGCACAATGTGGACATTTTTCACTTAGGGGTGTACTCACTTTTGTTGCTAGTGGTTTAGACATTAAAGGCTGTGTGTTGAGTTATTTTGAGGGGACAGCAAATGTAAACTGCTATACAAGCTGTACACTGACTGCATTGTATTAAAGTGTCATATCTTTTTTTGTCCAATGAAAAGATATAATAAAATATTTACAAAAATATGAGAGGTGTACTCACTTTTTTGAGCTACTGTTTGCAAAAATGTAACTGGTTTTGCTTAAGTGCTAGTTATCCATTCCACATGCCATATTCAGTAAGACTTTGGACTATATTGGACGATAGACTGAATAACATTATGAAAAGCAGGTCAGAAGACATATTGAATTATTTTGGACTGATTAGATCTGCAACCATGGCAGATACTGCCCCCGACCCCCATCCTCCAAAAGTACATAAACAATCCAAAATTGCTTGTGAGACATAAAGACAATTCCTTTTAGCTGGGTATAATGTTTTGAAAAGTGCAAGTGATGAGAAACATTTGCAATATAATTGTAATTGGTAGATGTTGTATTTGTTCAGTGTTTCTCCAGAGCTGCAATTAACAACACTCAGCAGCAGCAGTGTCCTACTGACAAAAACCTGTTACCGCTTACATAAAACAGCTAAAGAAAAAAATGTAAAAAATTCTTTTTTTTCTTTTTTTTAAATATTCCTCTGCTTTCTAAAATTTAAATGTGTTCCCTCTTAAATGGCTGGAGACCAAGTGTTTTTGTTATAATGGAGGGAAAAAGAAGTTACTTGGCTTCCCATAAACTAGCTCAGGACTTTCAATTTTCTCCAAAACCGAGCTAGACTGTGGTTTGGTACTGGAACAAGCAATGTGGGGAATCGCAGAGATATGTGGCAGATTAACAATAGTCAGATTACACAAAACACACATTTGTTAAACATCACAGCTCCACATAAAAATGAATTTTTGTTGAAATGATTAAGGCATGCTAACTTTGGAATTTTTTTATTTTTTGATACATGTGATACAATTTCTCAGGTTGAAAAGGATTTTTGCAAACCTTTTATAAACTGTGTGCTAACTACCAAAGATGCCAGCAGTAGAGAGAATGCTCTGCTGGCCCACAAAAAATGGACATAAAAACTTGCATAAAAATGGGACAGAAGGATTAGCAATTTGTGCATCTGCTGGACAAAGTTGAGCTACATTAATATATCACTGGAGCCCAAACAATGGTTTTCTTGCACGCCATTCAACAATTTAGCTTTGTTTTATTAACATTAACATTAGCCCAGGTTTAGCATGTGAAGTTATCTTACTACTCCAGATATCAAATTTATACCAATAACACAGACAATGACAAGAATATAATTCTCAAATTTTGAAAAATAACTCTATTTTGAGTGTGGCAATTCTTGTGCATTAAAGGTTGATTCATGTTCAAACTGGCGAGGAAAGACAGCTTTTATAAAGCCTTGAATTTTTCATACAGGTAAGCAAATGGCCACTGTGCTGCTATTATTGTGTATGGCGAAGTACTAGTAGTGACCATGATGCTCTTTAGATAAGCATGCTTATTTATTTATTTTATTTTTCATTCATTCCTCTTTGTTGGACAAAGCCCCACTCATGATGTGGTCGATTAAATCATGCTTTTAGAGCACTGACAATGACCTGGGCAGATCTTCAAATGAAAAATAAATAAGCTGCAGGCAGGCCTTCCCTTGGAGGTAGGCGGTGGGCTCAGGACAGTAAATCACACTCCTGCAAACTTCGGATGAATGAATTAGCTTGAGATCATGGTGAGGTCATGCAGTACGACTTTGAAAGACATAGATACATAGATTGTACATAGATTCTAAAATAGGGAGCAGATGTGAACTTGCAGAGCTCTGCATTACTGTAGAATAGTACGGCATACCAGATTATAGCTAATACTCCAACAGGAGTAAACATCTAGAAAGGAGCGGGGACACTTACTTCCAAAACAGTGAACTTACTTCTTTTAAGTCAGCTATAAGAGAAATGATTCTTTTAGTGAAAAACTAAAAGAGTTTGTTTTTTTTTTTAGAAAAATAGTAATCAGGTACATAAAATGAAGTGAAAAGCTTATTCAGTTATTCATTACAATGACACTGGCCATGTATTATTTCTAAAAGCCAAAACCAATCCTGACATGGCCTCTAAATTTATGTTGGAATCTAATGAGTGATCTTTTCAAAAGTAAAAATGAAATTCACTTACAATATTTTACAATGATCAAGTTATACAGTCAACACTGAATCAAACCTGTTGGAGTTTGTGCGTTTAGAAAATAAATGTTTAAGATATAAACAAAAAACCATAAAAGAAACCTGTTTCATTCATTTCGCAAACCACGATTCACAGTTCCATCATCAACTTCCATTTATTAGTATCAAACCACTGCTACAAAATTACATCAAACATGATGAAAATGAACTTGCATACGTGCTATTCACAATGTAAGCTTTAAAGTAATTAAAGTATATGGTTCATTTTTTTCTCGACAAATATCAATATATATCAATACCACTTAAAGCCATATATGTCATTCCAGTGATCTAGAGCCTATAAATATACAACTATTTCCCTGGTGGCTGAAGTACCGCCATACACATTTAAGTAAAGATGACCATTTCAAATTTCTCGTCACAGAATTTTTCAGCATCATGATTCGATGAAAACAAAAACAAATTGGAAAACATAAAAAACAACAACTCAGGCCCCCAGGATATGTTTATTCATTCCACATGGTCGTTACCTTAAAAATAATAATAAATAAAATCAAACATATGTACAAAAAGAGTGTAGATACAGACTCTTTTCTCAGAAGGGGGTTGTAAATGGAGGGGCCTTTAAAGTTTGTCAAATTATAGTACTGGCTGCTTCTTCCCCCAGATAAGAAAAAAATGGTTATTAGTAAAGATGAGTTTAATGCATCTATGTAAGTTCCCCCTGCCTTTCTACTAAACTAAAGACCAACTGACACTTGTTGCAACTCAGCAGAGAGAGACAATGACACTGTAGTTACTGAGTGTTTTTGAACCGTTCACGTTTCTTATTAAATGCCAATTTATTCCATTTCACATAAATGTTTGCGAGAAAACAGCCTCATACATTTTGTACAGCGCTTGGGTTTAGATAGCTCAGTTAAGAACTTATCGTTACCTGACTTATTTTCCAGCTCCCTGAAAATAATGAGTGGATAGAGGGACAAACGTAGAAAAAAACCTTTAGAAGCCACACATTCTCATTTGGCAGCTACTTTATTGTCCAGATGAATATAGTACCAATGAATGAATCTAAACACTTAAATACATTCATGCCATTCAAGTCAGTCATCACATATGAAACCATATGAAAGTCACATGAGATTGAAAGCTGTTAGCCATCTGTGTTTCAGGAACTGATGAAGCTTAATGGATATTTGAGCTTGACGTATGGAGTCAATCGGAAACTAATATGTAGACTGGCATGTAAAATCATCTAATCGATATATACATCCCTAATCTTAAAATCATTTTTAGAATATTCATTCATTATTAAATAAAATTATAAATGTTCATTATTAAATTAAAATCAATAAAATCAAGCAAGCTACTTTCCCCATTTTAAATGAAATTGTAACGTCACTATCTGAAAAACGGGGCAGCAGTGGCCTAGTGGTTTGGGCGTTGACCCCCGGATTGGAAAATCATAGGTTTGAATCCCAGACCAGTAGGTTGCTGCAAGGTAACCTTAAGCAAGGTACCGTCTCCGTCACTGCTCCCCGGGTGCTTTCAATAGCTGCCCCCTGCTGCACTTTGTGTTCATGGTCACTTTCAACTTCAAATGTTGCTTGCATTATTTCTCAAAACATCATCGGAAACATCTTAATGGAGTTTATTTTTGCATCATGAGATTTCTGAGCATCACGGAGGTCTCTGCAGTAGCTAAGGTTTTAGTGCAGTGATAGGTGGGGTGGTGGGAGAAGAAGGTGAATAATATTATTGGTTAATATTATTTGTCCCCACGCCGGTGCACAGTGATATATTCAAAATCAGAAGATGTTTTAGAGGTTGGCAAAGGTCATATTTTCATGGAAGATTAAGAGAAACAAGGAATGTCAAGGTATAAAAGGTCAGTTTTCTTTTAAAAAGGTGTTAAAATTCTTACTACAGTTTCATTCTGAGAAAATATTACAGACTAGATTTCAAATGCCAAGATTTTTTGCCATGTACCGGCAGATCTTAGGACAGACTTTAACCTGCAAAACTAGAGCAGTAATAACATTTCCTCTGATACGGCAGAATGTTGGAGTGCTGCTGAGAGAGTGAACGCTCACGGCCGGTTAAGGCAGCACCCTCCGGCACTCTGCGAAATCCTCAACCAAAAACTGACAAAGGCACAGGAAGGACTTTATTAACCGCCGGGTCAGAAGAATCTCCCCTCCTGACCACACACAAAGCCCTCTGCAAACTGACTCGCAGAAAGATGCCTGGCCCAGCGAGGCGAGATCCACATGGAGCTGACAATGTTTTTAATTCTGTTCTGGCAGCAACAGCTCAGCTTGCTGTGAGACATGATGCATTTCATATTGGAGTTTATTTTTTTTAAAGAAGCTAATAGTGTGCGGCAGCAACAGCAGTCCAGTCTATCGCTGTGGATCTTGAGGTTATAAAGAATGATCTGATGTCTGTTACAAGCACAACTGTAGGTACTAAAACGACACAGCACTGCTCAGTCATTCATAACATATGTATTAAATGAACTATGCGGTGCGTGTGCATTATTGAAAGAGTGCTGAATTGTTTCCAGTGCACTGAAGTGGTTTAAAAATAGCAAGAGCTCATGAGGTTTTTATGATTACTTAGATACAGTGAAGAGAGATGTGCAGACTCTGTGCAAGTTTAATCTCTGAAACTGTGTATTTCAGGTTAATGAGGAAAACTGTGAGCGCTTAGACAAAAGCAAGCAATTAAAAAAAAATCTTTGAATATTAATGCATGCCCAAAATGTAATTATCAAGTCATTAGATGTTCTGAAAGTAAATGTGTAGCACATTTACCTGTTATTTACATACTCTTTTGTGAAGTCTTAACTTTCAGAGTAATTATGCATGCATGAGTACCCTCTGGCTGTTTTGGTGTCCTGTTTTTCACTTGATATCCACTTAGGCAATGTTAATGAAGTCTTCAATGATATTTCATTCTGAATACTTAACAAAAGAATTTGTGCTAAATTATTTGATGAGATATTTATAACAGTGAAAAATTTGTTGATAGCTCATTTTGCCACAATGTATACTGCATACATTTTAGATGTAAAATTACTAAACAAAGTCATCATTACGGCAAAACACTGCTTTTGATCCTACTGTATCTATAGCAAGCTAAAAAAAATGAGGCTATTGTATGGTATTCAACAGATCACTTAATACGTTAAAAGGCACATTTTATACAGTACTTTTCCCCCAAAGTATCATTCTTGAATGATAATGAAATGCAACCTATTTACTATTCAATATGCTGACTGTTAGTCTATTGGTCTGAATTATAAAAGGTTTTTGTCACAAGCAAATTGATTAGCTTGAGCAAAATGAATAAAGCAGTGACTGAGCGAGGACTTCATTATGAACCCATTATGTATTAGGTTTATAGAACCGCACATGCTATTCTGACATGTGCTTATACAATATGGTAATGTTATGTTAATGTCCTTAATCTAAGCTTTCATGTTGGTCTACGGTTTAGTGCACACTTTGATATCACCTATAATACTGCAATTGCAAAGCTTGCAAGTAAGAGCCAGGTCATGGCCTGATCGCAATCAAGGGGCTGTCTTTTAAACGTTTCCCTCATCTGAAGTTTGAGGCTTTAAAGAGGCTTTTTGCAGAGAAAAACGAACACAGGAACAGGCTGCCTCATCAAATGTGGGGGAATAACTGAGATTGTGTCAAGGTATCTTGATTCGGTACAAAATGCGCCCTATACCATCCTTTCAGTTCAAGTGTAGGTCACAAAAAAATAAATAAATCTAAAAAATCAAAAGGTAATTCAGTTTCACAATAGATCCCAGTTGTGCTGAATTTGCAAACTTTCAATTTCATGACATTTAAATACCTGGATGGCAACAATAATTATGCTAGAAGTTTAATTACTTTTAGCATAATTTAAAAATGCGTCAATTATAAGAAATGAAACATTCTGGGCAAAACAAAATGTGGACAAATAGCATGTTGATTTTAGAAAAATAGTACAGGTCATTAGGTTTTCCCAGTGATAATCACAAAAGTAAACTACAGGTCAATAGAAAATCCATGTAAATGCCTCCTGGGAGTCATTTTGGACTATTGTGCAATATCAACAGAATATTTATGAAATTTAGTTGGAGGACATTTATGGAATTACTTGGAGGATGTGCTGTATTATTATTTAATTCAGTGTGACAAAATGAGTTAAAACAGCCTTGAAACTGGTTTTGTACTCAAAAGGTATTGATTTATGGTCATTGGCCACCTTAACGTACATACTCATTTGACATGCAGCACAATCATTATTTCTGCACATCATAATACACAAACGTGTGTGGAAACTAGGGTAGAGGTTAAACTAAACCTAGACACAGGCTCTACCAATAATATAAAATTCTACTTTCTCCAAATACACACACGACTTATCTTCTATAATATCATGTAACTGGTTCACACCCTCTGAGTTAAAAAGTAGATTATCTGATTATAAACTGTTGCTTTTTTTTCTTTTTTAATTGAATCTATTTGTTGGACAAGAATCAACAACAGATATGGCATCTAAACTCAAAGACAACATTGTAAACTATGCCATACTGCAGACTTCTTTCAAATCATATTCATTGATATACTGAAAACCACGTCATACCATACTGCCCTCACTAGGGAAGTGAATGGAGCTTTTTTCTTCTTCCCTAACTGAAACAATTTCACACGGACTGAAGCAAAGCAGGGAGTACATATGATGCAATAATACATTATAAAAATCCTGTACAAATTAAAATGATAATAAAATAGAACTTAATCTACTTAATGAAAGAAAAATTAGAACAACACATTAAAAATCAAACCAAAAAAAACCAACAAAAAATTAGGCGTTTAGACAATTTCTCTTTGAAACGGTCAGTGCTGCCCCCAGACTAAGCCATGTAGGACATCCAAACATGATTTTATAAAGAGACACATTACGTGGACTGCAAAAATTAAACCCATAATTTCAATAAATGTAAGAGATTCAAAATCCATCATCATCATAATTAGGATTGGTAATCAACTGGTAATCATTTTTTGCATACTATTATTTTGTAAACATCAGAAAAAATTTGACAGTGCATAAAAACGGATTCTCTATAGTGTCTTTACACATACATTATATTCACATTACTTATTTAAATACACTTTATATTAATTTTTGTTCACAGCACATAGTTTCCATGGTCTGTGGCTCTTTCTGGCCTAAAAGAAGGTATATAATTGTTACACATAACCAGAATCATATGTTGTGTGGGTAAATAGAAATTAGAACATCTAATCCAGCTTGTTAGTTATTTAGGAAGCCAATAATGGAAAAATGTTTCCATCTTTCTATCATGCATGATATGACTGTCAAATTGTTATGGCAGACAAGGCATTCTGATTATGGTGAATAAGCAAAAAGACTGCTACTTTTTTCACTGTTGTCTATCTGGGGATAAAAAAGCCTCTATAGCATAATGTGCTAAATCATTGAATTATGGCTGTAATTTTGGTCCACTAAACATTACAATTCTTCTTCAGTGAAATACTCAACCCATCAAATCTGTGTCAGCAGATTTAGCTTGTCATTTGCTATACAATTGTGATCATTTCAGCATCTTAGAATGTTCCCTTTTCAAAGCTTTTTGTTGGCATAATGTAACTGGATTTCAATCAGCTAGTCAGACCCTGGAACCTGAATGGTTTCCCATTGTGACTATGTGGAAGTGTGATGTAGCAGCACTCTGATGGAGGTGGCACACTAGTGGCACTCAGCCTTTTACAACAACAAAGCCTCTAATGTCGCCCATTCCAGCCCCCCACCCCACCCCACCCCAAAATGCGACTAATTTCGAAGCTTTCCAAAAGAGGACAATGTGAGCTGATTCACAAAGTGGGCAATCAAGAAAATAAAATAAGAGGGAAAAACTAAATTGTACGTATTTACATGATGAGAAATTCCACAGGACAAAAAAAAAAAAAAAAAAAAACACCATCCCAAACATAAGTACTGCTGATTAAAATCCCTTGCTGCTTCCCAAACAAACAGTACCAGATTGGATCCAGTCACCAGCGATGTCAAAGGATTTGCAAATGCTCGAAAGGGTTCTTTACAGTCATTGTGTATGGCTGTCTGCAGGACTAGTAAACGCAGAGCAGGGAGAAGAGCGCCAGAAGCAGGTATGGGCAGGCCAGCAGGACCTCGGCTCCTCCTGTACTTCCATACGGAGCCGTGTTGGGGGCTGTGAACAAGAAAGGAGAGAAAGACACACACACTGATTACCGGATTCTCAATATCCAGGCAGAAAGTCGTGCTCTCACTCAACCAGCTCTACTTTTCTCTTAACATTTTTTTTGCAGTGCTCATTGTGATGAGCCATGAACACCAGAATGCAAGCGAAAAAAAAAAATCAAACTTTTGTTACCATCTGAATCAGGATTTGGCCTAATAACTTTTTATTTATTTTATTATTATATCCATTCTTGTTTGAGAGATGCACCAGAGGTGCATATTTATGCACAAACTTTGGGGAAAAAATTATGGAATTTCCCCCCCAAACACCCTTCCCATGTTGCTCAGATCAAGAGTGACATTAGTATTTGCCTCCTTAGTAAACAGTATACAGTGGTGTATGCACAGTCTGTGCTGTGTTCAGGTACATTCACATTTTCGCTGTGAGTCGGCACAGATCTCAGTGGAGGAACTCATCAGGTCTATCTCCAGAGTAACACTACTTGAGTGTAGTGCTCAAGAGAGGTGCTTCAGAGCAGGTGTGAGAGTCTACGGTTATTCATCTTCACAAAGGTTTACACAGCTCTGTTAATGACAGGCACTGCCCTACCTAAGGAGATTAGCGCTGTATACACACACACACACACACACACACACACACACACACACACACACACACACACACACACACACACACGCACACACAGACACTCATTAATGGGATAGATTTTCAGTCTTAGTTTTATGTAAATGAATTTGACTGCATGTAGTTCATGGATTTTTTAAAACAAACATTTACCTGCACTTGAAAACTACACAAGCCTGAATCTACTATCTAAAACCTCTATAAAACCTATCTGGCTGGCCTATCTATCTTTGCATGCCAAATAAACACAGGCTTACTAGTAGCTGCAATAAATAAAGCTAAATTACAACTTAAGTGCACAAGATCTATATCTCCATTTTTCATGTCCATTTCCACTGTTTTTGGCCCTTAAATGGTTGGGATAGATTACACATGCTTCTTACTCCGTTAAAAGGCACAGCATTACAGGTCTGAACATGCTGGCTGGGCTGCATGAGGAGTGGGGGCTGAAATGAGCAAGGGCCTGGAAAAATGGAGCAAATTGGGATGATGTGTGCAAGATGCATGGCCAGGCTCGGGGAGAGAGCAGAGAGGAAGCGGCCCGGCAGACTGCGCCTTCATTCGGCCTCTATCCACAGCACCGGATAATGACACAGTTTTTGCTAGGCAGCGGGAGTAGGGTTTGTAACCATGGAAACAGCTCACATCCTGCATTGGCCCCTTTGCCAGAGTTGGAAAGTGTGCACAAAGCTGCCGATGGAACAAAATCATTGGGGCCATACGCACCTGCTACAACATCTAATCGTGCATTCATTGTTCAAAAAGTATGCACCCCCCCCCCCAAAAAAAAAAAGAATGAACCATATGGTTAAAGTAAAAAGGAGCGATTCATCCCTGCTACAGTTTTATTTTAGGGTGGTCCCATCTGAATAATGTCTTCAACAGTGCCAGTGTTGATTCAAAGTGGTGCAAGAAAGAAATATTCATCCCGCACTCAGAGTAATTAAGGAAAGAACCAACATTACCTGCTTGGTTGCAGTGAAGAAGTTGGGGGCTTGTTTAATATCCCACTGGGTCTAAATCATTCCCCGTTGTTGTGACGGTGCAGGATGTTGGTGCACTTGCTGTTTTAATTAACTTTACCCCTCCCTACATGCACGCATGCATGCACGTGCATGTGCGTGTGCACACACACACACACAAACACACACACACACAAGAGAATACCTAGCTCTTGATTACTCCCCTTTCTGTGTAAAATAATATGGAGTGGAAGAAAGATATTGCAGTGGCTGCTGCAACACTCCTGGGTTAAGGCTATGGATTTTACTGCACTTAGTAATACAGGTTACCTGTGATGTTGCTGATATTTCTGAATGAACAAAAGAAAAAAGTAAATTTTGATGAATGATCTTAACAGTTACAAGACAACCCAGCATAAGCACTTAATCATGTATTTACATATACAAATCAAGGCCACACACTGACCTGAATGAAGCATGCAAACAGTCCCTTTTCACATAAAAACACATCAGCTGTGATTTTTGCACAATAAGCAAAAAAAGTCTTTAAGCTAAGAGGAAAATTCCATTAAGCGCACTGAACGCTGGCAACATAACGAGAGGCTTGTTATGTGAAGAGTAAATTCCAGCTAGTATTGGTGTTAGAAATAGAGTCTCATCTCTTTTCATACCCCTTCATTGTATATTTGTTTTGCTCAATTTAGTCAGCTACTTAAATCTTTTTAGGCATGGTGGTCTTAATGGAAAGGAGCTGCAGGAAAAACCAGCGTAGGATGAAAGGTAGGGATGACGGCCCCTCAATCAGCAGGGCAGTTTTAATCCCACCAGTCCTGTTGACTGGCACAAGACTCTTCGTTAAGCTGCTTAATGAATTCTGCTACTCCATTCAACCTTTTCTTTCTTCATGCAAGTCAACTGACTTTTACCATTCCCTATGCATAAACCCACAGAGTTACAGAGCCACTGAGCAAATGGATTTATTTAAACACAGATTATTTGTAGAGCCGATATGCACAATATTTTCAGTGTTAATTGTGTCTATTAACTCTGACATTATTTCATGAAGACAGAAAGGAGAGGAAAAACATTATTGCAGTCATAATAGAGATAAAGCTTAATATATGAATCTCAGAACCTGCTATGGCTGCACTATATATCAGATATGCAACAAAGATTTTGCGACTGCAAAAATTTAGTCCGGAAATGGCAAAAAGAAAAGAAACAAGAGAAGAAACAAGGCTAAACAAAGTGCACAAAGGATGCAGAAATGCTTATCCATATATATATCACTTCCCGGATCCATCATTGCAATGCTTTGTTCATTGGTCTCCCAGCTAAATGTATTACTCGTCAACAGTAAATCCAAAATTCTGCTGCTAAAGTTCTCACCCACACAAATGTTCATCACACATTACTCTTGTTGTCTTGACTGACCCCCTGTTCACTACCACATTCAGTTTCAAAATACTCCTTTTTACATTTACAGCCCTTCATGGCCTTGCTTGCTATAATCTTTCAGAATTACTTCAGCCATATGCTCTCTCTCACAAACTTAGATCGTCTTCTTCCAGCCTGCTGTCTCTCCCTAAATTCAGAATGAGCATGATGGGCTCTAGAGCATTTAGCTCTGTAGCCCCCCAAGCTGTGGAACTCTCTTCCACAGAACCTTTGTGGAATCACCACTCTCTCCACGTTCAAAACCCAATTAGAGACCTATCTATTCTCTCTGCTACTCCTCCCCTTCTGATACTTGGTGTTACCTGATTTTTTTTCTCGCTCCCCATTGAAAGGCTCATTGGGCCTGTGAAAGGTGCTATATAAATAAACTTGTTGGTGAAAACTTAAAAAGTCATTTGAATGATTATGATTGATAATGCTTAAAAATGTCCTTATCCTTGTCAGGACAGACAAGCAACAAGTCTTCAGAAACATATAAATAAACATATAAACTAATTTTTTTTTTAAAATTCTTAAGATTAAATTAAAACTTTTTATTAAAACAGTTAAATCAAATTGTGAATTTTAAATTGAGTCAATTATTTTCTTGACTCGGCAGCACCACAATATATTGTTTTATCTATAAATATTTATTTATTGTTACAGCAAAACGCTTGTATACTGATAAAGGCAGAAGCTGCAACGTGCAAATGCCTTAAAACCTTAAAAAAAATCACTCTATGTTGGGTTTGGTTGGGTGCACCTATATAAACCTTTGAAAGCCCGATTGAAATTTTAGGGATCTAAATAAATTAAGGCATCCTAACCAAGTCTAGCATTCAAATGATTTCTTTTGAAAATATGAAGACACAATTATAGCAGAATAAATAGCAAAGCAATGAGAAATTTAATATTACGTTTTTTTTTTCATTTTATAGCTCAAACATCTTAGATCAAAGTACTTTCATTGAGTTCAAAAGAAGAAAGGTTCAATTATGATTTTATTATTATTTGCTTGGAATGAAATATGAAGAAACATTTTTGCCACTGCTTGATATGAAAAAAAAAGTGTAATGTATTATGTAAAACAAATATATAATGTAATTACATTTTATTATATTTGTAAAAAAAAGACAGTTTTGCAAGGGATTTCCATTTTACATCCATGTCCCATCATGCATGTTTTTACTATGTCACAACTAACTGTCTTTGTCCTTGTTGTTTAATTTTACAATCTACCCTCATTTATGACCTCAGATTCTTTCCCTTCACAGACACAGCTGGTTGCAGCACAACAGCTAAAACGTGGCTCAATGAATGCAACTTCCAATATAGAAGTTTAATGTTATGACTGTATTTTCAGGTAATCTGCCAAATTGATGGCTGGCTGCATCCCTTCCCCCATGAGGCAGGTCCTCTCTGGCCTTGAGAGAGAAGTTCAATGTCCTTGGCCATCAATCAGTGGCCTATTGTTCCCTTTGCTGCCTCAAGAGAAAAGGGGAAAAAATCACACCTAACAGAACTAAGCCTCCTCACAATCTAAAGCAAACTGGAGCAAAACCTGCATCTACAATAATCCATAGTGTCTGATAAATATATTTCTTAAATCTCCCGAGCTACATTTGTTCTCCATAGGTGGGCACCATACCTCTCTGAAGACTCAATCCCCAACCTAATGGAACAAACATGAGGAAAAGCTGTTATTTCTTTTTTAGCTTTACTTAAAGATTAGCACTGAGCATGCCTCAATCATTATTAAGTGCACTTCATGAAGGGAGCAGGTAAAATAGACCTACAATTTTTTGCTCTCCCCTTTCCTGCAACTGCATTGTCGATGGTAAGAATGGCCTTTTCAAATGCACTGCCAAAAAGGCAATGTACCGAGTTTACAAACCAGCAATGTGAAAAGGAAACCTGCAGATGTGGTTGCGCGTCTAGGACTATTGAATAGAACATGAAGCTTGTCAATAATGTTTTTGTGCATGGATTTGCCATTTAATGGATGCAACCAATCTGAGCAGATATGGGGAATATTTAGTGTGTTTCCGTCAGACTTGCATAGAGGTAGACTATCCTAGGACACACAATTTCAACCCACTGTGTGTGGCCAAAAAAACAGACACTTTAAATAAACTTCATATGGTTCATTTCACTGTAGCAATGTTTCAACTGGCACACTGTTTGTGAACTCACCTCATTGGTATTTCTGACTGGCCTTGTTGTTCACTTTACAACTATCACAGCAGGAGTGCCTAAAGACATGAGACAATTACATCAGCCAATGGAAATGCTGGAGGATAGTGGCAGGCACCTTTCACTTCAAATGTTAGACGCTTTTTGTCGGAACAGAGTGTTTTTATCTGCTTCAAAATGCTGCTTAACGCTCTTGCTAGCTAATGCTTTCTAAAACACATTACTTCCTCACATTTAATTCAATGCTAAGGAAAAAAAGTTTAGTTGTTTCCTGTAATCGAATCGACCTAAACAAGCATTGATTGATCATTACAGCAGTGTTTTAAGCATCACCATTTCCAAGACGCCTGAGGGGCTTTGATTAAGCTGTAAAAGCCTAGAAACTTCATTATGCATGAGGGAAGAACACAAATAAAACCTTCTGGGTGACATGCAGTAAAATCACTGAAATCAAGACTATCTGCAGCTGTCTTTGTCCTTCAACCCTGGAGGAAAGTTAGTGGGGATGCAATGAAAAGCTCTGCAGCATGGTTAAAATAACGTGGGCAAGTCATCACTGATGCATGCATATTCATGATCTAAACACATTCCAAATTCAATATGGTGCACAAGTTTAAGGCACTGAGAAAATTATTATAAGAAGGCTGGACAGTAATCATTTCATTGCTCAGAAAAAAAAACCTGACATTTTACATAGAATAAATGAAACTAAAAAGTAGTGATTTTATGATTGTTATTATGCAAATGTAACTTTTTAAATGTCTCCTCTTTGCAGTCTAGCACTATTTGGCTTTAAAATCCAGTCCTTGGTTTGGCCTAATTAATGCTTAATTTATTTAAATCAAGTGCACTGCTAATGGAATTTAACAAATTCTTTTGATGCCATCAAGGAGAAAAAAAAGCAAACTTTGTTCTTCCAACGAGCTCACAAAATACTTACTAATAGATATATGATATATAGTGTTTTTGAAAACAAAAAACACACTTATTGCCAAAACAAATCATTTTAATCAGTTTGCTTTATGCAGGACTTTACATTGCAATGAAACGTCTCTCAATGGCTTGCTTAGAGAAAAGAAGAGTTAATGTTAACATTTAATGATTTAACAATGTCTCACTTTTAAATGTTTTTTTCTTTAATGTCATTGTGATATATTTGAATTCATTGTTAATAATAACAACACCTCACATAGTAGGGAAAATATAAAAAAATTCGATTGAAACTTTGAGCGTATTCACAAACATTTTAACTGGATTTTTATAAAGTCTCTGCTATTCCCGTAATGCAAAACAAACTTACTTTGTTGCAGTCCGACTCAGAAGAGGAAAGAAAATCTCAATAATGGATGCCTGAAGTCATAACTTTATGAGGTGTCTAGAGATTCCCATTTTAATATTTACCACTGTTGTATTCACTCCCTTCTTATGTTAACAATACATCTTCATTGTACATGCAATCACTCCCAATGTACTCTGTAACACTATTCCCTTTACAAAAAAATGCAACTGCAATTAATGCTTATTTTCTCAAAACCCCTCGGATAAATTTTGCAAGTCAGTCTAACTTAAACTATTTGCATTTTCTTACTGATCACTACCACCTTGCCCCATGTACGAGAAGTTATTCTTCCCAATGGTTCAAATATTTGTCCTTTACAAAGAGCCATAACCCTGGGTTTTAAACTGTGTCCAGTTTTGTAGTCACTAACCAGTTATGCAAAGCAAAGGCATTGTATCCTGAAGCAAGCTATATTCATTCAACACCCTGCTTACTTTATGCGCTGCCTGGAGGCTACCGTTCATCCCTAGAATACTAAAAATCTATTCAATATGTGTATGAGGGCTCTATACTCTCCACCTTTGGCAGGGATCATTTTATAAACATTTCTTAATACCGCAAGGCCGAGGAGCAGCACTTAAATACCATGGTCACGACACGCTAGTTTGAGTTATTAAGAATTTCCCTGCCGTTGCCTTGAATTCCTCATCAGTTATTAGACCATTAAAGGCTTTGGATTGGCACTAAAGACCTTGAATCTGTTGTAATTTACAAAAGAGGATGCAATCACACATGTCTGAGGACAGACTGTAATATTAAATGCACTCTCTTTTCTGCATAGCAGTGACACTATTTATCCTGCTGGTATTTTCACATCAAGCCCAATGTAGTCAGGTTCACAGGCTGTAGTGGGTGGTGAGGCTGTTAAATGCAGACAGTCTAACAGAAACGGAATTCTCTTTCTATGACCAGCATCAACCACAAGTTTTAGGGCAAGCAAACACACACACACACACACACACACACATACACATATACACACTGACACTAAAAAAAAACTCTTTCAAATGTTATCACCATCAAAATCCACTCTATCCTTTCTTCCACTGCTCCATCCTTTCAGCCACTTTGACACTATCTGTGGGACTTACACAACTGCATAAATACCAAATCCCCACTAGTGACACATGCACTTTAGCATGATATGGATGCTGTCAAGCTCCCGCAGCTTCAGGCCAGGAAATGTTTTATACCTTTGTGTTGCAGCCTTTCTATGCGAGGGTAAAAAATTATTGATCATGGTCTTACTTGATGATTCCTAACAAATTAGGACTGGATATTGACCCTTTCATATGGCCCCCCTCTGGCAGCTGTGACACAAATTAGACCGCTGCACTGACTGAAATCCATCCAGCTCATGGAAAACATTAGGACTGAATGCTGAGCTACTAGCCTGCGCAGCAGCTTGCATCGGCAGTACAGGCTTTCCAAGCAGGCAAAAATGGCCTCATTCAAGCTGTCAACCTGCTACTTCATAATGAATTGAGTTACAGGGGACGGTAGTTTTGCTGATTAGATTACATTTCTGTTTAGAAATCAGGGTAGCTGATCTCTGGGTAGCTGAGAGTGGCATTTCGTTCCAGTGTGGTTCAGTCATTGCTTTTAAACAGCTGTCCTGACATTATTTGGAACAGAGCATTACAATATTTTCTTTTAAAATTGTTACTGTGATAGCTTCTCCTACAATATTTAGATTTCAGAATTTGGCAGAATGCAAATGAAACAAAAAAAAAAAAAAAGAACTACAAATTCTACCAACTTGCTATTTGTAAATGGCTTTGTGTTTGTTACAGTGAATTCCATACATGCCGTTTTTGCTGCTTTGTTCCCATGTTTGGATTATATGGACTGGGGTGTGTGTTTTGAAACATAATGCATTAAAATAATAAAAATAATTTAAAAATAGCATATTTTCTTCATATCAATCTGATAAGTATTGTTTAGCATTAGTTACAAGATAACTGTTATTTATTATATCTGATCATAAATGTTTAAAAAGTTATTGTTTTCATAGTTTATTCATCAAATTATGAGCATCGGGGCAGCGGTGGCCTAGTGGTTAGGGAGTTGCCCCGCATCAGAAGATTGTGGGTTCAATTCCCTCACAAGTAGGTTGCCCTGAGGTACCCCTGAGCAAGGTACCGTCCCAGTCACTGCTCCCTGGGCGCTTTCAATAGCCCACTGCTGCACGGTGTTTGTGTGCATGGGTTAAAAGCAGAGGTCCAATTTCGTTGTGGTTCACGCTTGCTGTGCTGTGACCTCACAATGACAAGGGTTGTCACTTTCACTTTTTCACTTTCATTTAAATACAATTGTGGAACAGACCAAGCTACTTTAAACAGAACTGTTCACCTGCATTTACATTTATGTAAATCAAACCACCTTAACAAATATAATTATCTAGAGCAATTTACAAAAGTAGGTGAAGTGAACAACTCTTCCGAGCATATTTTTGTTGATTAAGTAAACAATGCATTTGTGTATCCGATTAAAATTGCAATTTCTACATGCTAACAATTATAACTTTATAAAAAACACCCAAAAAATTGCCATAATATGTTTTAACAATTATTGTTCCCCAGTTTGAAATCATGTGCCAGGCCATGCTATAACTTCAGAAATATTAAGGCCAGGAAATGGCCAAATTAAATATAATAATAGTAGTGCTGACAGCAATATCTTTAGTGGGGTTTAAGGCCTTCTTGAAACTGCAACTGCCTCCCAAAGTGAGTATTAGGTCTCGGAGCCAATTAGAAATTGTTATGAAGTGGGTAAAAAAAGCTTCCAAAAAGTCATTTGAATAAAGAAATGATGGTGGATAAATCTGAACACATGTTCACAGTATACTGGAAAAGTGAGTAAATCAAACATTTAAGATTTCATAAACTGCATGAAAAGCACAGGAATCTTTTGTGAAAAAGAATGACTAATTGAACTGAACTGCAATGTGCAAAATACTACATGGAAGCATAAATCTATGAATATTAATATTGCTGTGTGCTTTATTATAAACAAAGCAAAGCACTAAAAGGCCACTGGAAACGACTCCAGTGACCTGCCAAATTGCAAACAAATGAACGTTCACCAGCGCTTCAGAAATACCTTTCCACATTACAAAGAAAGGCCAGTATCATTGTGGCTTATTGTCAGTTGACAAGCCATTTAAAGTAACAATCCTGAAACTTGTAAGATATTCCATCCTTCCTCTCCAAACTGTCATCAATGAGCTCTGAAATGCGACCTGTTTCTCAAAATGGAAAATGATTTTAATCGTGAGTTTAAAAATGATATTCCTCTCACACTCTTCTGCACAGAAATCTCTAAAGACTGAAAGGACTATTGAGTTTAATTCACTCTTCCTTGAACTCAAAAAGGATACTAGTACAAACACTACAGCAGTCAACTGGTAAAGTGTAGCTTTCTTTTATAACATTTTTTGCTTTAACCGCCTTGAATGCCTTGCTCTTTTTTTCAAAGACTCAAAGAGAATTTAATCTTGATTTATGGTCAGGTAGAACCATGCTAATCATGAAGTTCAATTTCTTAATGTTTCACGTATTTCAGCAGAGAGCCTTGGTTTTAAGGAAAATTGCCAATACTCCAGGTCACGGCATATTCATGCTTTGTTTTTTAAACATCTCAAACATACTTTAGAAAAGAACATCTAAAATCAATTTGTAATAAAAAAACTTTAGGAGTACTTTACTACTGTCTGTCTATTATGGTTCGCTTATGCTTATTAATGCTGCCGTCTTTACTAGCATTTCCAGCATCTAGGTACATCATGCAGCAGCTAATTAACATGTCAAAACATAATACATTCTCCCTTGGATGCATTACTTAGTCTCTGTCTAGCTTCTATCACAAACAACTTTTAATGGAGAAAGCCAAAAATATGCAAAATGTGAACAAACATAAACATGACATTGACTGAAATCTGGGAGAATGGTATTAAGCAGAATGGTTTGATATAAGCAGAAAAAACAGGTTCTATGTTATTTCTAACATTAAGTACTTGTGTATATGCAAATTTAATCGAATGATAATTTTGGCATCAGAGAGCGCTAAAAACACCTGTAAACACAACAACGATTATATTGTTTGTACTATAAATATGAACATTTCATGTTTAGGTTATATCTGTGGTTACAGAACCTTAACAAATCAACAGGAATAAATCATTTGTTATTTAAAACATATATGTTGTATATACATGTACCTGTTCTGTAACAGTTTAATTTGTATTTTAGAGATATTAAGAGATAAGGCCAAATTCTCTGCAGGAAAGCTTTATATTCAGTGTTTTTATACTCAGTGAACACTAGTTCAAGATAATGAGACACACTTGTCATCCTCCTCACTCTACAACATTTAATATAACTGGCTATCAAAATAACAAATATAAACTTATTGAACTAAACTGAATCTTTGAATTAAGAAAAAAATCCTTTTTATTGTATTGTATTTTTAGTGTATTTTAAAATATCACAATATTTAGTTATTTCCTCCATTTCTTCTCTGTATGACCTTCATTTTGAAACACTGCAGCAATGACTTCTCCTAAACTAAAAAAATACTTGCAAATTAGAAAGCAAAGTCATAACTCAAGGCAACAAATCTTCTTTTTCACTGTTGAGGATATTTTTTTCTGCTTATTATACAAAAAATAAATTGCCTACCATTTGCCTAATATAGCAATTTACAGTTTCAAATCTTATTTTCAGATTATATTCTCTACTTTCTCTACTTAAATCTTTTTTTTTAGACTTTAAAAGATTAATAAAATGTGTTTTTAAATGTAAAGCATTAAAAGATTGAAGAACACAAATAGATCTTTTTCCTGCAGGAAGAGCCTACCTGACCCAGTTTCAACTTTTAGGCAAAGGAAGCAAACTTTTTACATTAAAAAGCCCATGATGCTCTATATCATAACAAGAACAAACAGCCCTAAAACATCACAGATTATTTACTATACTTAAAGCCCATACTAATTTTCATGATCATCTTCTATTATCAATAGTTTTTGTTATTAATCTATGGTGAAAACTAACAGAAAACCTCATGGAATATTTGTACGATTTGAGTTGGGTTAGGGGTGTTTTATATTTGAATAAATGTTACAGTTCTTGAATGCTCTGAGTGAGAAGTGATCAAGAATTAAGGTGCCTCGTTTTTATACCTCAGTACACCTAACCACTTAAGATCCAATACAGACCCCCAAAGCTGCCAATTCTATTATCTTAACTGCAGACACCCATCCTGGCTAGTGTCTTGAGGAGAGATGGGGAGAGTGAGGGTCACCAAGAGAGCAAATCCACTGCTGGCCACATATGGCTGTGGCATCGTCAACATTGATTAAACTTCCAGTCTCTTGATTGGGCTCTTGATGGGGCCAAACTGCTCAAATGAATGGAGACAAACAGTAGAAACAGAAAGTCTCTTAACTGAACAGTTTTCCTGCTATTTTAGCCAAACTCGCATCAGTTCTCAAACATCTCAGTTCTCAGTGAGACCTGCTATTCATCCACAGAATAAACCCACATCAATCACCCAAATGTCAACAAAGAAAGCAAAGGACAGACTATCAAAAACTAATCTCATGGAAGACATGTACAACCTATTGAAATAAAAGAACTGAGGGAGTAAATATATCTCTGTAAGAAAAAAAAACAACCTCACCAGAACTGCCATCATGCATTGACAGGAGAAGTCAAGGATTTAATATTCCTGCATTTTGCTCTGGAGGAAAGCTGCATGAACGTGGGCCACCAAGGTAACGCAGTAACGTTTAAAAGGTTCCGCGACAGTACAACATTATAAAAATGAGAGCAAAGCAAACAGACTAATCCTCTTTTCTCAAAGCAGCTCAGACAAAAGTGCCTGCCATTCCTCTGCATACAAATTGGCATCCTTAGTGCATACAGGATGTAAGATGGGACTTATTAAAGTGGATTGATTGTTGTGTTGTGTTAACTCTAATGGGATTCTAAAATGTGCGTTTAGAAGTTCAGAGCAGGTTTTGCCCTGGGGTGCATGCCCTTAGATTCTGTGCCAAAGGCATTGCACTGGCCTCCTTAATCTTTCCCACACACGGAGAGCAAATGAAAGCTCAAAGTAGCTTTGCAAAGGCCTATACATCATCTAACCAACCTCAGATGCATTTACGTGTTCAGATACGTTCGGCCTCTGGGAGTGTCCCCCAGGGCATGCTTCTTAATTTGAAGTCAAAAATACATTTACAGCACAAGAGGAGGTAAGACATGGGATGTGTGATTAAAGAGATGATTACAGATTCTATCCATTCCTGAGAGAGAGAAGGGGAAGAGTGAGAGATAGATAGAGTGATAAAGTATGAGAGAGAGAGAGAGAGAGAGAGAGAGAGAGAGAGCGCGCTGGGAGAGAAGTGAGTGAGGGAGCAAGCAGATGACTGACTGTGTAGCTGAAGGGGAAAAAGATCAATAGATCCATTGGTAGAATTAGAGAATCTGTAATCAGAAGAAATACTGAATTCTGAGGATCACTTGTATATACTTGAGACATCACATTTGGTAGATTAGATTTGTAAGCTGATGGCAACTATTGGCTTCACGTTGCACAATAACTAGGGTAAGATCCTGTGAGCTTCAGGAACTTGCTAAATGGACGCAAGTCCTGCACTGGCCCTGAAAAACAGTGACATTTGTGAATGTCATGACCTTTTGTAAGCAGATTTTAAAAATCCTAAAGGTTTTATTTGACAGTATAAACAGCAAAACAGCTATCATGGCAAAATCTGACCTTGATTGTATAATATTAGGAAATGTCATAATATGGCATATTACATGCTAAAAGAGTAAATAGAAGGCAGTGAGCAGCTGAGAAAGAGTGAAGGCAAAAGATGAGTGATGGAGGTTAGGACATGTCCAGAGGAGTGCACAGCTTTCCTCCATGGGTGTAAGGGATAATTGGGTGCCAGAATAAGAAACAGCCCAGCCATGCTCTGTTGCAAGTGAGTTTATTCCACTCCAGAGTTCAGGCTAATGACATCAAGTTGACAAAACGTAAAAGGTAGAGCAACAACAAAATGTTTCATTCAAGCTGAGAACAATTTGTACAACAAAAGGGTGAGAAAGCTTTAGAAAAAGGCCCCACATGACTCAATGTAATTATCAGATAACAGACTATAGTTTAATGATGTTACTTATGCGGCAATTAGCAATATTGGTGCTAGAAATAAAACAGGAAAAATGTATCGGTACCTGGAACTGTGTCAACCATATAGGAGTTTTAGGGATCTATGTTTCGTAGATTAAACAGACAATGTTTATTAGTTGCCCAAGAAAAACACTGAACTTTGCTTTGGTGCCTGCTTTGCAATTGGTGTAAGGACAAAAACTCTATAATATAGAGTTAACAGCCCCTCATTCTGAAGCACACAGAAATCCAATCCTCTGAACATGTAAATTGGTAGATAAAAGATTCTCTTGTAAGTAAAAGCCCTGAGGTTGGGAGGCCATTAGGGACACAGAGAGACAACAAGGGCCTTGTTGGCATGACAACCCGAAAGTCTGAATCTAACTCTAATCTCTTAGCTGCCAGTTGTCAAAGAAAATCTTATGAACACGAGAGGCAGAGGAGTCTTTGTCCAAAAGGCTCAGAGGAGCAACCAGCCACTCTCCTCTGCAAAATCATCCCAATTAAAATGCCAATTAATAGATTCACAATTGAAGACTATATCAGTAACTCAATGGCAGGCTTACTCCCAAAGCTAAAAGGTGCAGATAAATGATTTAGTGATACATTTGGAAACAACTGCTGCTACTTGACCAGCATGACAGGAAATATTCATAAACCCATGGATCAAATTGAGTAGCACACTCAATACAGTATAGCATAGCAGGCATTATAGCAGGCACTAGCAACCTCCAATTTCAGGTCTTACCATGCCTACAATATGTTCCCTACCTGTTTTGACCCTTGCCTAAGTGAGGTAAGCATAAAATAATTCAAAGTTATAATTATTATTTAGAATTTTTTATACAAAATATGTTAACTGCTCTTCTAGTTATTGTTATTCTTCTTCAAATCATGCCCAAAGTATATAATTCCACCTTTTAACTCATTCATATAAAGTAGCACTGCAAACCAACTTTCTAATGATAGAAACCTCTTAAAGATAATCTGATTTGCATTTTAAATTTGCTGGTTACGATTTCCCACATTTGGAATCACACTGTATTGCCATATCAGGATTGTGTGAAAAAAGTTTGAGATGCAGGGCCAAGGCATTCGCTTTGATCATGCAGTCAAATAATATAAATAATTATGTATATTTATATATAGATAGAGTGAGAGAGAGGTAATGTTGGAGATGGGATTGAAATGGGACGGACAAGATAAAAGCGCTGCCGAGATCAAGAGCAGAGATGAGAGGAGGGAGGAGGGAATTAGCAGATAAGAGAGGGAAGAGACAGGACCCTGTCAAAACAAAGAACGATTCACGCAACTTCACATCAGCCGCCTGCAAGAGCAAGCGCTGGTTCCAATAACGTTCAGCTCTTTTAAGATCAAGCTATGGCAGGTGAAATGGAAGGAAAAGGACGATACCTGGACCACCTGGTTGTAGAATATCTAGGATGGAGGTACCTCATAGGTTGAGTATGGGAATAAACTAATTGTTTTTACAAGTATTTCTTGTGTAAACATTTAATCTTAGTGTCAGTGAGCCAGAAACAATTTACACCACATTACTGGAGCTGTTATGCAAAAACGGTATAACATGGCAAGTAATATCCCCTGAAATCTAACTGAACTATCTATTATTTCCCAAATTTTGAGAATGTAAGAACATTACTAAATTATGTAACTTTGTCTTATTGTATTTGTTGGCTATTTCAACAAATCATACAGGGAATGTAGCTTTTATAAAGAAATAATAATTAAATCCAGCAACATTGTCAATATAAAAAATAAACTAATTCAAACTAAAAAAAAAGAAAAAAGTTAACTGTTCTTAAAATATTCTTACATTAGTTTTCACCATATTTTTAAAAGCAAGCTATAAAGGAACATTTCAAAGAACCGAGGGATTCAGTCCTGCAAAATCTGTTTTAATATGAAATTTTGAAGTATATCAAGCCTCTGATGTAACATGTAAAGCTTTTTTCAGTTCTGTTATAGAAAAGAGAAATCTTGATATAAGAACAGCAATGCACGTTCTGGCCCTCCAGTGCCTGCTGTCTCAGTGGGTTGCTTGGTGCTGAGGAGTTTGCTGGTGTGGGAGGGAAAGAGTGTGGAAAAGCTGTGGATGGCTTTTAATGGACAGCCCAGAGAAGGAGCACCAGAGTGGGAGAGATAATCAGAGCGAGAGTGCATGTAGGAGAAGCAACTGATAATAGAGTGTAAGAGGGGAAAAGCGTGGGGGGGTAGCTAGGAGTACAGACTTGGTCTGAATGATCTGTTGCTATTGCCTATTTGTAGCCGTACATGACAACTCAGAGAATTCCAAGAGCCCATGGTAAAAGATTAATCTGTAGCCCAGGCAGAGGTCAGAGGATTTGAGGTGTGCTTTGGAGTCCATGAAAAATACATGTGTTTCTGTTGCCGTTTTTGTAACAAACACAAAAATGGCAGAGCTAGAACTATCCTAAGTCTTGTGATGGGGTCTAAGAGCTATATTAATGTAGCTTACCTTACTGAACGGTGAAGTGTGGGAAACAATGACAAACAAATCAGAGAAACAGAGAATTCAACTCTTATGGAGTGATACAGCCATGCTCTTCTATTTCGTCTTATTTCCAAAAAAGAACTGCATTTACATACACAATTTTCATAGAAATATTTTACATGATGAGATGTGGGAGTTGATGAAGTGGCCCATAAGTAATATGTATGCATTTTAATGTTTGTGTCTTAGATGAATATAGCGAAAACAAGAGGTAATTGTTCCGTAACTAACAACCCTGTAACACGCTTCTCAACCTGGAATCTATACAGAACTAATCTGTATGCAGAGCAGGGAGCACTATTGATTTTTGAGCTATTCCGGGGCTCATGTAAACACAGGATCATTTAGATTGTGAATGTCTTCAACAAAAGCACACAGCAGCCTCCAGTTGACCAGGATGAATCTAAGCACGAGGGCTCAACCTCATGCCTGTTTAGAATCTAGAGGTCAAGTATGATATACGACGTACCATGTGCTTATCATCCACAAGCAGATTTTTATTTCTCCTGCATGCAGCAGAATGAAGGTCGGCTAGTACGTACTGGGGGGATCTCCTCTCTTGATCCTCTTCTTCCTGATATGTGATAAATCTGATAAGCGTACCTGAGAGAATTGCTAAACAGGATTATGGCCCGACAGGCCATCATGGCCCATGTTGCCAACTCTGAGACAGAATTCTGAGGAGGGTCACAGAAGGCCTTGGAACACCATTTGAAATAAAAAGATTCAATGCTCTGAATCCTTAACCAGTTTATGATTCAATAATCATTACTGTGATGATGTAATAGTGCATGTTGTAAATGGTCACAATTCATTTGGCTTGCGAGAAAAGGCTATGGAGGCTTGTCAGTCTCTAAACTGGTAAACATGTGGAGTCTTTTCATTTATTAATTTGCAATAAAAAATTTAATCTTTGCACTGCTACTCAAATCCACCTGTGAAAGTCACTGCTGAGTACTGCAAGTATTCCAGCTGTAATGACGGGAGTTGCACCTTTATCGCACATTATTGGCCTTAAGAGTACAAATATGAAAAAAAGGGTAAATGGTAGTTAAAATAGAGTTACTTTAACACATGCATAGCAGAAAAAAATGAAATAAAAGTCCTTGGAACTCTAGTCTGGGTGTACAATACTGTGGTACAAGACAAGTATCTTTTCTTATGATTTTTCGATTATCAGGTTAAGATTTGATTTGTGATTTTCATAATGTCTAGGTTTTGCAAACTTTTAAATATAAAGTGACCATACTGGTCTGAAATACTGAGACATGTCAAAGCCTGTCATGCCATCCCTCTAACAACCCCAACAACAACAAACCTATAAGTCCCTAAAAGGGGGACAGCCATTAGAATGTAGAAGGGAAAAGAGTCCAGTGATTTAAGCATAGATATGTGTACAGCAATAAGTCCCTTATCCTCTCGTCCCACGACTCAGAATGGATGCCCTCCTGTCATTTTTTATCATTGTTTACAATGGTTTCCATGAAAGACAGATCCTTACATGAGTGTTTAACTTTTCTTTTTTTTAAACTATGTTGAAATGCTTACAAACTTATTAGACAAGAAAATGGGACGATTTTCCCCCTGTGACTGTCCCTGAAAAAAAAAACAACCAAAAGGACTGCAAGTAGGTAAATTGTTAATTGTTACTGAGATATTGCAATCATAACAATGCTGATTTTGCAAAAGTCTACATTATCCAAATAAGTTTTTTTTTTCAGTTTGGGCAACATAAGGTAAACTAATCTTTATCATAACATCATAAGAGTTAAAGTTAGCTACACCTAAAAATAGCGATAATTAAAATGGAATTGCAGTATGTTACATTGTCCTTAGCATGCAGTGTTTGAAACAAAGGTTTGGAAGGTACATGTAGTAAAAAATGTATCATTCCTTCACATGTTGGATGTCCACACTCTAAAAATAAAGATGCCGCATACGGCTCTTTGAGCGAAGTCATACAACAGGAGTGCCCCAGTCCAGTCCTGGAGAGTCTGTGTTAAAGATCATTTAGTAGTTCCCCTTCTCAAACACAGTCACTATATCTGGCAGTAAAAAGATGATATGAATGAGGTCTGTACCGGACCAGAGGGTACCCCTGCCATAGAAGCACTATTTCTGTTTACATAAAGATTCTTCACATAATGTACACGTACTTAACCAATTTAAAGATTCTTCCCAGAACCTTTAAATTTTGTGGAAGTTCAAGAAGCTTTAAAAAGATTATTTTTTTCTTTACGTTTTAGAAAATATCCCTTTTAAGATGTATCTTTTAAAAGGTTATTCTGGTGTCTTTCTGTCAGCCTTATTTTTAAGAATGTGGGGAAATATGGCAGAGACACTGATGAAAGACAAAGACAAAAGGCAGTCACTGTCTCTTTCACTTTATATCTACTATACATTTTCCTAGTGCAGTGCTTCTTGTTTTCAGTAGGGGTAAACTGTACATCTGTATGTTAATGACTCAAACAGTACCTGCTCTGCGCTACCATGCTGTGATCAAAGAGAAGGTGAAAAAACAGATTAAACAAAAAAAAAAACAAAAAAAAAAACAGATTAAACAAACTATCATATACTGTCTGTTCTTTTGTAGAGGTTATTATAGGCAAACGACCCAATTATGACTGCATTTCCATTCTAAATAAGCTTATGACCATGGTCAATAGCTCTCTTATGTGAGGACACTTTGGTTTGGTCTAAAATGGCCCAGTATTTGCAATAATAATCAGTATTCAGGCACCACGCATGCTTGGCATATGCTCCACCATATGTTTGGAATCTACTGCAAGGTTTTTTTTTTTTTGTACGCACTGTTACACGGCTGATGGAAAAACACCATTCCATCCTGTTTGCCAGGTCAGTTTAAAATTGTGCTTTTTTCTTCAATATTCTCACATAATTTTCCAAGAATGAGAGGAAAAGTATTTTGCAAGCTAATTCTGAGTCTGTGTAATTATCTGCTTTGGTAGTTGAGACAACATAAGTGGCGTGTATTTCTAAGGAAAACACAATGTCAAGTTAATGACATCCAGCTCATAGTGATGGTGAATAAGGCACAGTTGCATGGAATATCAAAGCCAAAGCATTGAACTTTAAACATTGAACACTGAAACGTGATTAAGCCCTGTAACTAAGCTCATTTGGAAGTATTTGAAGGATGGGATGAAAAAGGCCCAATTAGATGTGGACAAAATGCCATCCAGCTGTTCTCACAAAGCCATGTGCAAAACAGTTTTTCAGAACCTTTATGTATCAGTTGCATTCAATTTTTATTAAGTCAAGCAGTTGCAGAATAAAGTAAGTCTTATTGTGACAGAGGGATAAATGTGAATTCAACCAAAAAATCAAATCTAATTACATCACATCACATCAAATCAGCCTAATGGTTTGCTGATGCAGTCATACAATAATGCCACCAAATGAAAAAGCTACCAATTTAAAAAACCTTGTGAAAAGGCAGGCCAATGCAGCATCTAATCTAAAACAGATGCTAGTCTAATCAGTGAATAATTACATTAAAGGTCCTGAAAGGAGAAAAAGAGCTGATGTTCTCTTCATAATTAAATCATCATAATTATTCACAAAATGCTGATCATTCAAAATTTTCTGCCAATGTACAACTTTGTTGACAATGTACATTATAACATGAATAACTGCATAATGACTGCAGCTTTGCAAATCGACCAAACCACAGTATATCTAATTAAACACAAAGTGCAAAAAGCCCAACGAAACACGCCCTTCACACCTGCTCTGGTTAAGTCTGTCTAAATTGTGCTCTACAAGTGGCTGTGGTCTTTGTTAGTAGGATTATGTAAAAGAGACAGGCAGGTCAGGCTTTAAAGGGACCCAGGAGAATGTGAATGCATCTGTCATTTCAGCATGCGGTGCACCACGGAAGCCCGTGTTTTTTGGGGTATGTGTGGGGAAAATCACTGAGTGCGTGCGACTCATGGATTGATTTTCACAGCTATTAAACCAGTTACTTTCTGGGCAGTTTTTTTGTGGAATGCAGAGAAAACCCTACCATTTCACACATTGGTCAATGACTCAAAAAATACCTAATAGCTGTATACTGCTGACAGGTATCTGTTCACAGCTCAAGAGTTCATGAAGCCTCTATTTTTGTTCCCAGTTCTAGAAGCTTCCCACTTGAGTGTGAGAGGTGAAAATGGCAATTTATTTAGTTAAGTGGAATATATGATATGTGTGTCTCAGTTTTTAGTTCAAACTCCTGACCAAGACACAAGGACTGAGGACATTGCCAACTGTGGATATTTATGGATTGCACAATGAATAAACACTTGGCAATGTGCTTATTGATACAGTGACACCTGTATTCATATGTCTGAATTTCCTCCTACACAGTAAGTTAATAAACTAAACACTGACACTATAATGAAAATCTGAGAGTCTATTGCTTACAATATACAACGCTACAATTCGCTATGACAGGTTGTTGCTTTTAAATTTTTTTTAAAGGGCTGCATTTGAGAGAAAAATGTTTGAACCATCTGAACTTTGCATATTGAAAACAAAAGTTAATTCATTAATAGATTGCTTGTTATTGTTTATGTGAATGAAATGCATATATTTTTGGTTGAATATTGTTAGGACATGGTTTTTGTTAGTTGTGTCATGGGGTTAGTTGCACTTTCAGAGGCAATGTCTATTATGAGGTTGAATGGATCTATTAGTTAATGGCTTACTGTGATTAGAGAATAGCTTTTAGCATTTTAGTTACATTTGTAGTACCACCTGCATGCTGCAGCCTGTGATTATGCCCTGACCCCAGATAATATATTCTTCCCCACATTATTCCCTCTATATGTTTGCTTTTCCTAAACATAGGGTAATGTAAACATTGATTTAAAAATGCATCTCCCAACCTCATTTATTAGAAGGTGGATGAAAAAGTGTATCTTTAGTGTATGTAAGATAAACATTATATAGCTACATCTTTTATCATTGTATTTATGTATTATATGATATCATAAACTCCTTGGGAGAGTTGGTTGGAAGCCTTTTTTTATTTATTTCTCTATAATGTCCTTAAAGATTTTTAAAGCTGAATGCTGTGTGATCACAGCTGCAACAGTATCAAATTTGGATCAGTTGCATGTGAGCAAAATCCAGTCCACTTAGTAAGGCCGGTGTCTGGGATAGCCACATCACTGTTTGAGACTTTTTCTGCAGTAAAAAAATATCCAAACTGAAAGCTTAAATCTCTATCCCCCATAATCCACTGGCACAATTATGTCAGAAGATAATTAACCACCTTCTAATTTATTTACATACTTGTGCCACCTGTTGCCAGGAATGTAAAACTACTCACCCAAGCGTCTTGTCTAAGACAGTGCAAAATTAACTAGAAATACAATTTGGAACTCTGAACAAAACAAGAGCAGTAGGACGCCGAGCCAGTTTATCTTGCCGATTGATACTGCTACTGTTGCAGTGGACCATGAAATTGTCATTTGTTCTGCAAGCCTTACGTCAAATCAAAGTTAAGGGGCTACACGTTGGCAGAAGGACTGATTCCTGCAAGCAGGGACAGAATCTCATGGCTAATTATATCAATTCCAAACAAACAGATAAAGGAGTAGAAAAGAGCACCTGCTAATGCCTAGTAGCATCTCTGTAAAATGGAGCATGAAAATGTCTACAGATCTGCGACGCTGAATGATAAACTCGCAGCGGTCGTCCAGTACACAAGCACACACATACTCACACACACAGACACAAACGCAGCACGTTCCCGGCACCACATACACACTCGCGCATAATGTGGATTTTCTGTGTGCACGTTGCCCTTGTGTGTGGTAATGTTGAATGGGGCTGAAGAGGAAGCATTACAGGGAAGTAATGTAACCCATTTGAGAGATTACATTTTTTTGAACAGGCTTTCAGAGAACATCCCAAACCAAATACACACACACACACACCCACCATCCCTCCCCACCCCAAAAATAAGATTACTATGAGCTGTGATTTTCAAAGGAGCACAACACTGAAAACACAGCAACGCCATAAAGAGCAGAGAGAGGGAAAGAGGGTTTGGAGGTGGTGCGAGTCAGTCTGCTGCTTAGTTGGAAAGAAAATGGCTGTGCAGACAACAAATAAAAAAAAAAAGGAGAGAGGAGAGGAGTTGAGGAGGCGTATTATCAATATCCTGCCCTTCATGCAGACTGCACTAAAGCAGAAGATGGGGAAGCCAAGAGAGAGAAGCGGTCAGCCACTCGGCCCCAGCGCTACACATGACAGTACCATTAGGCCACAGCGATCGCTAGAGGAGGGGTCAGTGCTCGACTGTGCAAATAGCCACAAGTCAAAGAAAAAAAAACTAAAACGGACGCAACAAATGAGAGGAAATCAAAATGATAAGAAAAGACACACAAAAAGCTGTACGCCAGCAGGCATCTCATCCAGTCGAAGAAGGGAAAGATTTGCGATGAAGAGGAGGTTATTTATATATTTATTTATTTATTTTGGTTAGTGTAGCGTCGGAGGAATCCCTTACTGATTTGCGTACAGCGCGATGACATATACTGACCTGGACTTGAGACAGCACTAGTTGTGGTGGGTTCAATAATCACTACAGGGGGAAAAAAGGAGAGAAGGAAAAAAGAGGACATTCATACATTATTAGGAAAAAATAACCATTACAGAAAATGGAAAAGAAGAAATGAATGCCAACTAAAACAAAAAAGAAAAGAAAAAGAACACATGCATGGACCGGAGAATGGGGTATGGGACTGCACCATAGCAGTGTGTCTGTTTACTGTATTTATTTGCATTTATATTTGCATTTTAGTTTAGTCTACTCACTTAAGCACCAGTTTTGCAAAGACAGGTTCCTCACACATAGAAGTGTGCATGGCCAGTGAATTTTCAATCAGAAATTAGCCAAGAGGAGCCATGTTCTCCTCCGGTCATTCCGGCTATCAAGCTGTCTCTTCCCCCCAAAACTCAAACAGAAAGGATCCCCAGCCATGATCTAATAAAATCTGTCCTAGTGTAATGTTCAAAATCGTTTTGATGAGTTCGTTTTTATGTTCAGAAGGGAGTTCGCCCGAGTCAGTTTCAAATCACATTATGATTGCTGATGCTTGATACTAGTAATCAAAAATGAAGCTTCTGATCATCACTCAATTCAATGGAATGGAGCTCAGCTCAATTAACACATAGAATTAAATTTGCACCAAGAAGACAACCATTTAATCATGACTATGTAATATGCTCCTTCATTTCATTAATAAATATCACACTCTCCTGACTGTCCTGGCTCCACTTTTGGGACGTGCTGAAACCAGAGCTTAAATTTAAATCTGGATTTTGATTGCTTGCTCTCCATAATCGATTTTGGCACTGATTAAATTTCCAACTTCTCTATCTCAAGAGGAAATCTCCAGAAAGGATATTCCCTCCTCTGCAAAAGGGGTTTTCTTTTATAAAAGAAATATTCAGCATTGTGTTAGAATGTATTTTTATAATACTGATTAAGTCCACTTTGAATTATTCAGGCCATGCCTTACCTCCAACAGCCAATTATAAAGTGACTGATAATATCTGGGAACCATACCAAAATTCATATAATGGCCCAATTTTAAATCATCATCATTATCATAAGACATTTGCAGAAATACTGTTAACATTAAAGCAAATGTCAATATACAGTCCTCTTTAAAATGATCGACACAGCATCTAATTAGTTGCTGATTAGTTGCGCTTTGCACTGAGGACAACTGGTTTTGACATCACAAGATGACTATGAGATGAGGGATCAGATTTTCAGCTTTAAATATCAAGATGTGAGCACCAAGTTTTTCAATTGAGCAAAAGTATTGCAAGCAAGGGTTTTTTAGCATTACTACCTGTTGTTACATTTAGAAATGTTAAATTACACAGAGCATAGCGTTTTTTTTGCACTTGAATACCCAGTTTTTTAAGTGAGCAAAGGAATTGGATCACGAGTGGATGACAGGTGCCTGTTGTTACACAGGTGTTTATGACAATGTATAAATTTTAATAAATAGCTCTCGATATCTACTGTCAGTTGAAGTTCTAGATTACACCTGCGAAGACTGAATATTAAAAAAAGTTCAGATTTGAAGAAGTTAAAAACAGAAAACCAAAGTGGAGAACAGATGGCTGTCTATGAGAAATTAGGGAAAATCCATTAGAAGCATTTTAGAAATTGGACACAACCAGTACAACTATTTTGAATGTTCTGAAAAAGAGGAAAACCACTGGCAAATCTAGCAACAGACATTAAACTGGTTGGTGAAATAAAGCAACAGCAGCTAATGACAGACAAATTGTTGAAGCAGTACAAGAAAAACAAAACAACTGCCAGTGACATTCTGAGCAACCTCCACATAGTCAGGGTGTAGTTAACACATTTCATTTATTTGAAGGATAAGAAAGCCAAACACAGAGGCCAAACGGCCAGACGCAAACCACTCGGCAGCAGTAAGAGTCAGAGAACAAGATTGACATTTACAAAAGTACAAATGCTTTTGGAAAACAGTTTTATTCTTTTCCAGAAAGGCCCAAGTATGCAAAAACAAACAAGAAAAAAAGGATTGAGACTTGGCATGGGCATGATCCAGAACAAAAAAGCTCCTCTGTAAAGCATGGTAGAGGTGGTGTCACACAGGGCTGTTTCTGGGATAGGCTCATTAATCATTACTGATGATGTAACCTTTCCTGGTTCAATTCAAACTTGACCAATGGTTTTCAGTTTGTAAGAATAAACAATGAAGTGCCAGTTATAGTCCATTACTTGTTCAGTTATTGTGAACGTGATAAATGATAAGTAATCAAATATGTGTAATTTATTTTTATTAACTTCATAAATGTCTTTTCTTGTACTTCTGTGAAAAACTGTGATCAGATACAATTTCTATATAACATTTCTAGATTTAAATACCAGGAAATGAAAACGAGATAAATAAAAATCTCATTAATCATCTCATGTTTTGAACTCAAATCTAAATGGTTTTGGTGTGTTCTTGTTGTTACAATAGAGTGGGCTTTAAATGTATGTCTTTATGGCTCAGTGGTGCATTTGCTTTAAAATCCTTCATCTAAGTTAAATAATCACTTCAGCAGCAGATTTACTCCACTAAACAATTTTATTAATTATGATCTTTGGTGTAACTTTCAATTGCAGTAGTTATTCTTGGTAAACAACAAGCAGGGCTGAACAGAAAAAGAAACCACATGTGGTGTTTCATTAAACACACCTCTACCACTTTCACCAAAAGCACTGTACATGTTTTGCACACAAGCGCATAACCAGGGACTAGTTTCCCATCCACCTGAATTAACCTGGGAAAATAAAGACAAGCCTGGAGAAAAATTACACTTTACACATGAAGGTGTAAAACAAAATTAAACAAAAAAAAAACAGCAGAAAGTTTCAGAGATTGTCAACACATTTAGCTTGGCTGAGTCATCGTAAGAACTCATCTTAGAGGGAACAATTTTTCCTATCTATCTACTGCACAGTGGGGGACACGATCCATGGCATTCTGCAGTACATTGTGTGCACAATTATTAGACAAGTGAGTATTTTGAAAATTAATTTCAGTATGGAACAAATCCAGTGCCATCAGTCAATCCAGAATGTTAATAACCTGAAAGTTTCACAAAGGAAATGTGAGTGTGAACATTCTCAGGGGAATTCATATGTATGCACAATTATTAGGTAACTATTAGTGTACAGCATTATTATCCAACTAAATGAAAAAAAACTAAATTTTCCCATCTCACTTCTTTATTTTCATGTGTTAAAGTGAGTATAATAAACAAATCCAAAAAGGGTCTTTTAAAAACTGGCAGTAGGTCTGGGAGTTGATTTTGAGTCCATCTTCAACTGAAAAATGTCCAACTAGCTCATCTTTAATAATACCAGCACATACCAGTACTCTAGTAAAGTGAAGCTCTGTGCCTGTTACTGGTCCAGCCACAGTCCATCTGCTCTGTCAAGAGTCACTCTCATCTCATCAGTCCATAAAACCTTTGAAAAATCTGTGTTGAGATATTTCTTGGCCCAGTCTTAACGTTTCAGCTTTCAGTCTTGTCCAGTGGTGGTCGGGTTTTAGCCTTCCTTACTTTGGCCATGCCTCTGAGCACTGAACACCTTGTACTTCTGGATACCCCAGTTAGGTTCGGTTCTGGAATATGACAGCACTGGAGAATCATGGCTTCTTGGTAGCTTGGTAGTTTCTTGAGACCCTGTTGATTATTTGCAACAAACTGTTTGATGGTTCCGTGATCATGCCCTTATATCTTAGCAATTTCAAGAGTGCTGCATCTCTCTGAAAGACTTTGTACAATTCTTGACTTTTCAGAGTCAGTTATATCACTTTTTTGGCCCATTTTGCTTGAGGAAGAAAAGAAGCTGCTTAATAATTACACATCTTAACAAATGCACATCTTAACCCAGCCACTAGGGATGCACAAGCCAGTGTATTTCTTAGTGCCAGTCTCAAGCCTGGATAAATGGGGAGGGTTACGACAGGAAGGGCATCCGGTGTAAAACTTTTCCATACCGGATCGGTCGAGGCCCGGGTTAACAATGACCACCACCAGTGCTGTTAGCCTACAGGGTGCTGGTGGAAATTGGACTACTGTTGGCCAAAGGAGAAGAAGAAGAAGAGGAGGAAGAGAGAAAGAAGGGGCGGAGAGTGGAAGTAAGGGTAGGGACTTTGAATGTTGGCAGCATGACTGGTAAAGGTAGAGAACTAGCTGATATGATGGAGTGAAGGAAGGTTGACATTTTGTGTGTGCAGTAGACTAGATGGAAGGGTAGTAAGGCCAGGTGTATTGGAGGAGGGTTTAAACTGTTCTACCATGGTGTGGATAGAAGGAGGAATGGGGTAGGTGTTATCCTGAAGGAAAAGTATGTGAAGAGTGTTTTGGAGGTGAAGAGGGTGTCAGGGAGGGTGATGAATTGGAGTTGAGCTGGAAGTTGAAGGTGTGATAATGAATGTTGTTAATGCTTACGCAGCACAAGTTGGTTGTGAGATGGAAGAGAAAGAAGAATTCTGAAGTGATAGAGCGGGTACCCAGGGGAGAGAGAGTGGTGAATGGTGCAAATTTTAATGGTCATGTTGGTGAAGGGAACGAAGGTGATGAGGAGGTGATGGGTAGGCATGGTGTCAAGGAGAGGAATGCTGAAGGTCAGATGGTTGTAGATTTTGCAAAAAGGATGGAAATTACTATAGTTAATACTTATTTTAAGAAGAGGGAGGAGCAAAGGGTGACATATAAGAGTGGAGGAAGATGCACACAAGTGTATTATATCCTTTGCAGGAGGGTCAGTCTGAAGGAGATTGGAGACTGCAAAGTAGTGACATGGGAGAGTGTAGCTAAACAGCATAAGATGTTGGTCTGTAGGATTACCTTGGAGGTCAAGAAGAGGAGGAAAGTGATGGCAGAGTTGAGAATCAAGTGGTGGAAGCTGAAGAAGGAGGACTGGTGAGCAAGGTGAAATTCAGGCAAGAGTTAACATGGGCACTGGGAGGTGTTGAGGAGCTACTGGACTGCTGGGAAACTACTGCAGAAGTGATGAGGCAGATGGCTAGAAATGTACTTGGTGTGACATCAGGAAGGAAGAAGGAGGATAAGGAAACCTGGTGGTGGAACACAGGAGTGTATACAGAAGAAGAGGGAAGCAAAGAAGAAGTGGGACAGTCAGAGAGATGAAGAAAGTAGACAAGTGTACAAGGAGATGAACTCCAGGGTGAATAAAGCAGTGGCAAAGGCCAAAGATAAGGTGTTTGTTGAACTGTATGAGAGGTTGGACAGTAAAGAGGGAGAAAAGCAGCTTGAGGAGATCCTGGAGAGATACTAGATACTCTAGAGAGGAGAAGAATGAAAGTGAGTAGGTCAAAGGCAAAATGCATGAGTGTGAATGTAAGGGTGGAAAGTGGAGTGGTTAGGATGCAGGGAGTAGAGGTGACATAGGTGGAGGAGTATAAATACTTGGGATCAACAGTTCAGTATAACGGCGAGTGTGGAAGAGAGTAAATGTGTCTTCAATCTAGTTAATATTTTTAGATTTATTTTGCCAAACCCTGTTATAATTTTTTTTTTAATTAGGGGTTATGCAGTCTAATATTACATATTATTTACATTAACTCCAGCTATTCTAATACTTTTGCTCTGTTGCAGTATTTTTTATCACTTAATGCCTTGCTGCATGATAAAGTAGCTCCTGATTTGTTTGGATGGATTTCTCTAAACTGGCAGGCAAAACTTTCCTGTAGACTCCAGAATTCATTCAGCTGCTACCAATGTGAGTTATGCTATCATTAAATAATTTTAAGCCTGTTCAGGAAAAAGCCATGCAAGCCCAAGTTATAACGCTAGCTCCTTCGTGTTTAACAGATGAGCTTTTATTTCTGGGAACATGAACATATTCTTTACTTCTCCTCACTTTAACCATCATCTTTGTCTCACAAGTCCATTTTACTTTGTTCCAGAAACAGTTTACTGCCCATGTGTATACTATTATTTTTGGTTTTCTGATTCTTATTGCTGATATATGATTCACATTTATTGGTATGGCCTCTATTTTCTTGCTCTTGAAAACTACTTCTCTTGAATAAATCTTGACCCTTTAGACATTCTTGATGTCACGGGTAAATGTTTTGGGGTTTTTCTTTACCAACTTTACAATTAATTTTTTCATTAGCTGCTGTTATTTTCCTTGACTGACCAGTTCAGTTGCTCAATGCACCAGTGGTTTCTTCTTTTTCAGGACATTTTCAAATACGTATACTGGCTATACTTAACATTTATGATATGTTTCTAATGGATTTTTCAACCTCAAAAAAGGCATGCTTAATAGGTCAGACAGCTATCTGGTCTAAATCAAAAGCTATTTATATTTTAAACAATCAGTCTAAAAGGAAAAAACTGTGTACACCTGTCAGTCGCTCATGTTTCAGTATTTTTGCTCACTTCCAAAACCGGTTGGTCAGGTAAAATGGGTGGATTTTTAATATAATGTAACATATCTAGATGTATGTAAATACCAGAAAATAATAAATGGCCTTCTGCAATGGGACAACATTCATTCATCATTTATTTCTAGTTATAGATTAGCTCAACATGGCAATACAGTTTGACAAAACCTAATTCCTTTTCAAACTGCAGTATTCCCTCCGTCGACACCCATTAGAGTTTGGGACAATTTTTTGACACGCAATCTTCTTGAGGCCTGGAAACAGGGCAATGGAGCAAGTAACATTGTATTCCATAATAGTGGGCTTGCGTGGATGCTGAGCGACCTCTGTTCTCACTTGCAAGACAAAACACATTATGGAGTGAAGATTTGCATTTCATTCTGTAATAACATCACGTTTTTTTCCCTTGCCAAGCAGCGGCCGAAGAAAATGTGCAACTTCTACACAATCCATGGCAGCATAAATTGCAAAGACAGGAGAAGGAGTGCTATGTACTGTGCGCTGTCAGATTCTTTTATGAATATTGCATTAACATGTGACAATGAGTGTTGGACACTGGATTCCTTTCTCTTACGCTTTTCTCCTAATGTTGCATAAGAAAATGTGAAGGTCATGTGATGAGTCATTTAATGGGACTAATTCACTCTCATCTGGAGAAACACAATGGAAAGTACAGACTGAAAAGTGTTGGCTGTATCCTTGACTGAATGATTCTTCCTGCCCACAGGCAGGGCTAGCACTCGCTACAGGGCTAGCCTATTTCTCCAGGCTGTTATAACTGCATGCCTCGTTAATGATCGAGTGGCAGGTGTTTTATAGCTGAAGCAAGGCACAAACCATCTTTGCGTCACATGTATCATTTTCAGGTGTGCCTATCCTCTATAAGCACTAGCATCTCCACTGTAGTTTCTGTCAGCTGAAAAGCAGCAAAACCGTATCTTTTAAAGCACCACCACATCAAACTGATGTGCTGGAATATGAGACTCAAATCAATGAGACAAATGAGTGCCACCCCTCCTGCTGTTCAGCCATCTTTTTGTCGGCTGCTATGGATTTTATTAAGGTTTGAAAGCTACAACAAATGAAGATCCAAAGCACAACAACGTTCCTGGTAAAATCACACAAAGATATTAAAGTAAGTTTTCAAACGGAAAGTAATAAAAAAACAAAAAAACAAAAAACAACAAAAAAAAAACATAAAACGCTATGAAGCCACCAGAATTGGATCACTGATCATATCCTGAACACAATAACTTGAACATGTACTGATTAAGCTTTATACCAAGTGAACAATCTCTAAATAAAGAGATGAACTGATATAAAAGAGTTTGTGATCACTTTTTGGTAGCTGTCTTTTGAGAATCCAAGGATGCTTGGGGTGGGGTGGTGGGTGGTAACAAATCAGGGCCAATCTGATCCATGATTGATGAGGGAACAAAAATAGAAGCTGGAGTGGAACACACATGCTAGGATGGATGCAAGGAGCTTTCAGAGAACAAGGGAGTGGCCCTTTTCCAGTTATGTGGAAAAGAAACAGGAAAAAAATTGAGGAAAAAAAAACACCATTCATGCGAATGAATTCACATCATGCCTATTCTATTTCACCTTCCATTTCATCCCTCCTTTCATGTCCCTGGCCTGTGACTCAGGTGCGATCACACTACGGTAACCACGACAACATCACTGATGGCTAAAGCCAGGGTAGCAGGAGGTAGCCAGGATGACAAGAGGGATAGAGGACATGAAAGGATGACACCAGTGTTGTGATTGATTAGAATGGTAAATTGAACAAATGCCTCCATTCGCAGGAACCTTCCAAGGGTGTAGAGGCTTTTTCCAGAGGAGCCTCAGCTTTTGTTAGGCCAGGAGCGTTTGGCATCCTATTCCAGGCTTAGCATGTTGCGAGGCAAGTAAAGCTGGGCTATAAGCAAAATAAAGTGGGTGGGGAAGATGTCACGACTTGCTGAGCTGAAGAAAGCTACTCATTTACTCAAGCTGGCTCATCATTGCAAAGATGCTTTTGCTATATAAACTGCATGGGAACATTCTGACTGACCATAATGCTCAGGGAGAGGAAAAATTGCACCAACTGATATAGGTTCAATCTAGAGCACTTGATGCAAACAAATTAAACAAAAAAACACTAATAAACAAAAATGTTTTATCATGAATTATTTGACAGGCAAATGGAGATATGCTCATGGCCTTAATAGCTTGCAGCTCCATGAAATATAAGCCAAGTCTTATATAAAGCAAAGCAAACTCCAAGTCAATTTCTTTGCTATTAACACAAAATATATGTATTCATTCGCTCAGTGTATTCCATTCACTATCTATTGCTTCATTTCCCAAAACAGCCACAAAACGTGTTTAGTGTTAAAATAATCAACATACATTAAACAAATTCTATTAAATTATTTTAAACACATCAATTTCTTCCAACTTGAGTAAAGGAATTCTTTTGCAACCATTCAGTGGGGGGAAAATATATGGCCTGCGATCTTTGAGGCATGGACTTCACTAATAAAAAACAAAATTCTCCGTCAAGCTGGGGACAAGGAAGAGCCTTGTCACCTGCATTTTTTATTTAACAAAAAATGTTCAATCTGTCTGAGATTAGGACTGTTTGCTAGCGATGTCATTGAGTTAAAATGCCTTTCCTGAAGAAAAGCTTTAACACTCTTTGCTCTGTGGCAAGATACATTATCATCCTGAAAAATGGCTTCATCACCACCAAACCTATTTTCTATTGATGGAATGGGAAAAGTGTCCAACATGTCAGTGTACACCTGTGCATTGCCTGTTGAGATAGTGATTTCGATTTCCCTTTACCTGAAATGCAACTTCAGATGATAACTGACTGTGAAATCTGATTGTTCAGGGATTCATGATTAAGTTTTATTACAACAGTAGAGCTAAAGGTTCCAGCATCATCTCTTTGCAGATTCAAGGTTCATCATCAAAAATCACTTTCATCAAATCTTCCACAGTCTGCTCTTGCTACTCTTAAGCCACTATAACCGAATTTTTTTGTGTTTAGGTGTCAGTGCTGTTTTTTTTTGGGGCTTTTCTGGATGTAAATTCTAGTCCTTTTAGCAAAAAGTCACAAAAATGACTCCTGTTTACACCCAATTGCTTTTCATTTGTTTTGATGGATCCTGTTGGATCTCCTTCTTTAAGAAGTTTTAAAATGCTTTCCGTTATTTCAATAGACAACTCGGCCATGTTTCCTTTCAATTAGTTATGTCCAACACCTTGTTAAAGTCTGCAAGCACTCTCTTTTAATGGCTGACCGATTTGCTTTTTTAGATTTTAACCCAAATTAAGTTTAATATTTTTTTTATCCAAGACAGAATTATAATGCATTTTTTCCTCTACTTGATCTGGGAAAGTAGGCCATTAATTAAAATAATAATTTCATGTGTCTGAAATATGCTTAACAAATCTAAAATGTTATGCTATTAATTTATTTTTGTTTTTTTATTTGCGATAAAAAAAACCAAAAAAAAAACACTTGGCAAACATTCTCTAGGTTTGGTAATTCCATAATTTCAAGGACAGTATGGCAAAACAGTAATATCACATAAGACATTTCCACAATATACAGGACGTGTACATATCTTTCTGTTTGAGATTTGATAAGCAGAAAAATACACAATGCATCAAAAACTCATGCTTCAGCTGCTGTGCAGCACAAAATAAAATTAGGAAAGCCCAATTATGCTTCTAAATGACCAGCATTGCCAGGACAAAAATCATTATTTCCCAAAAACAGCACAAAACCTTACAGGTTATTATAAACCTTCTTTAAATAAAACATGCAATTGGCCATTGTTGTATCAGCACAAGAAATGTTAACTGTGACATAATGATATCGTTAGATATCAACCACCGCTATGCACCAAAGAACACTTTGTCTTCGGAGACAAAATCTTTGGAAAGATATGCTGTAGGTTAGGCTGTGGGTAGCCACAAGCAGGAATTTACATGCTACAAATATATAAACATGGATTTTCCTGCAGCACACTGGGTCTGCAATTAACACCTTAAAACATATACCATGTATGGCAAATGACAGTAATGATCAAAAAAAGGCTAGAAACTACCAGCAGTGTCAGGACTCCTCATGCTCAGAAGAACACAGACTAACATGCTATTACTTTAATTCCCACTCCAAACTATGTGTGCAATTCGAGGCTCTCCATTAAACATAAATGAGTTCCTGGGTCCACTTTAGGTTCATCAATACCTATTGATTGATATTATAATTGCAATTTGGTCATCGGTAATGATGGCTGCCTTTTGGATTTGTGATTTTCACAATTGTGGCAGTATTTGTTGCACAGGAATTGCTTGCCATTTCTTATTAGAAGGACAGTGGAATGGGTTTTCTTTTCATTAGCGTTCATGATAAAGAGAAGCAGAGCACCTTGCAGGCAGGGAGAGACACAGTGAGTGAGTGAGAGAGAGAGAGAAAGAGAGAGAGAGAGAGAGAGAGAGAGAGAGAGAGGGAGAGAGAGAGAGAGAGGGCAGATAGCAGGTGAGGAAAAAGAGAGGTGGGGAAAGAGGTGAGGAGAAAAGAAAGCCTGTTGGCCTCTTCTCACTTTTCCCTGCATCACAGTCACTGAATCTTCAGCAGAACGTGAACGATTTTTCAGGCTCCCACATCTCTTTAATGTGCTTCATTTAAAAGTAGGGGACTCGAGTGGCTCTTCCCATCTGTCAACTTTAAAACTATCTGCCTCCTTTTAAATTTTTTATTTCTTTTTTTACATGCATCTGAGTTGATTTGTTTACCTTGTTAGCAGCCTACTTTCATTATTGACTCTGGAACCTCAAAATCAAAGAGATGACTAATGATGTCAAAATGGCTGCAGAAAGAAAGCAGTGCATGTTTTAAGAAAGCTACTTCTCTGAAATACTTCAAAATCACATAAAAGAGGCATATTTTACCATATACAAAAAAACAAACCATGCATTGTTTTTCCTCTCTACCTGAAAAATGATAATTCATATGTACAGACTTTTCTGAATGTGAAGCGATATCCAAATCATTTGCAGAAAAAAAAAAACGAAAAAAAAAAACCTCTGAGCTTTAATGAGGCCCGGGAGGACAAAAATGCTTGTTACTTACGAATCAGAGGCACACTGGCATTGGCTGCTCCCAACCTGTTGGTGGCCACACAGGTGTAGTTTCCATAGCGATCTTCTGTCATGTTGCTCACCGTAAGGACTGATCTAGAACTGAGGTTCTTGATGTCAATGCCAGCTTGGCCCTTGCTAAGCCTAGAAATATAGAGGAAAAGATATTGTATTACTACTGGAATTCTTAATACAAAAATACAACTAGTATCATTTGGTAATTACAATTCCTTAGGTTTAATGGTTAACCATTTCTGGATAGGAATCCTAGAAAGCACGGGATCCCAGCATGGGTCTCAGCTGATGCAACAGAATTGATGGTCAGCATTCTCTTATACATCATACAGTTTTAGTGGAATCATGGGATGGGAAGAGTCCTAGTAAGTGGGTGGAATTGGAAATTATTAAATTGGGCAGAAAATCAGGACAAAAAAAGAAATCCTCTTTGCAAAAGCTGTTCCCAGTGTGAGGTGAAAATGCAGCCAACTACAAAAACAGTGGTATGTATTTACTGGTTGTGTTATAAACTGTTCGTGTCTGGAGGACTATTTTTATTTTTCATATAATGTAGTGTAGTGTAAGAAACCTCTGTGCCCGTACAGTACTGTTCAGCCTGAAGCCACTCTTCATTTCTTTATATCTTGCTAGGGAATCATCTTGGTGGTACATAAATACTGCTTTGTGCCAGTGAAGCTGTTTTATCTTTTGCATATTGAGTAGATTCAATTAAAGAAATGGGAACAAATGTTTTACTGCATTTCGATGCCGATCAGAAGCTACAATTTGAAACAAGACTATGAACTGTTACAAAGAACACTTTATCAGTGAAGCTGATGATGGGATGATGTAGCTTTAATACACATGCTCCTATTGTTACTAATATGCATTTTACATGCATTTTTGGTATTATAATAATGCTCAAACTAAAACTATTAGGCAGCTAACACAATCTTATTGGTAATACTACAGTTCATAGTGTCTGTTCATACTGACACTTATATGCAGCTAGCAATATCTGTTTATATAATACTAATGCTCATACTAATATGTCTCTAATATGCAGCTAGGGCACTCAGCTTGAAGACTCAATAATGAAGAACAACAAGGGCATTTGCATACCAAGATCAAGTCAGTTTTTTTTATAGCATACTTTATATAAAATCACTCAGAGACATTTGTATATTCAAAAGTATGGTCAAGACCTTGTCCTAAGAATACCAGTCAATTAACTATTCCATGTGGCTGTGAAGATGCCCTGAGAATTAGTCTTCTCTGGATTAAACAGAGAATGATTCTTCCCTCCAAGCAACTGGGATTCCTGAAGACCATACTGGGATTTTTCGCTGAGTGATGCCCAAATGCAGCATTACTCTAGTAAACATCTTAAAAATACACATTTTTTAATCTATTGAGAAAAATAGGGCAATATGAGAAGAAGAGATGCACCACACCTGATTTAATCAATTTTCTTTACAGTCAAATCACCCAACTTTGGTTAGTGTTTTCTAGACAATGTTTTCAAAAACATTAACAGTGTTTATCTGATATTTACCTGAAGTTCATATTTTGGAATCTAAATGAATGTAGTGATATAAAATACATAACCTGGAAAAACATATGCACTGATGTTTATGCACCTCATTAAAATGCAGTTTGAGGGTGCTTACTTTTAACATGTCATAAAATTATTTATTACGAAAATCATATTATAGATAAATAATACTGAAAAAAACAAGCCCCTGTAAATTTGTGCTGTGAGAAAATAACAGCATTGATGAACTACAATAAAGCACAAATACAGCAGTAGTACATGCAAATATGCAAGTATTGCTGATGCAAAGAGAGGTCCCTTAAAGCTGCGGTTTTTGGGTTGTCATCAATGTTGTACAAGGGTTGCATGTCTGACAAGCTCTGAATCTAAGGTGAAACTCCCTTGCCCTTACAGTGCAGTGGCTCCCTAAACACATTTGAATTGATGGACTATCCATGTTCCTCTCTGAGCTGAGAAGATGCGCCTGACCTTATGTCCAGCAAATCTCTAAGCAGCTGTTGTTTGCTCTCCTACTGAGATTTGCTCAAATGTTAGCAAAAGGTTTTGCAGGGACGATCACTGCAAAAGGGAGCAGAAGCTACTAGTCTGAACAACACCCACAAACACAACAGGAGAACCACAGTGGCATTTGCAAAAGTAATTAAAAACTGCAATGATAAAATATTTGGCATTTTAATTATAAAGCAGTCTGTCATAACAAAAGAAATCTAATACTATATCTTAAACACCACACCTTACATTACCTTTAAACTAATCACAGAATACTATGTGGAAGGCTATGTGTATGTAAAGATGAAGAGTTTGTGATGCTAATAATGCTGTATGCTTTCTACTGCTCCATGAGAAAGCAAGAAAAAAATGGTGGTTTATGAAGAATAACAAATGTAAAGTCTTAAATTAGGCATACCCTAGAACCAGTGCCAATGCCTCCTTAGCAATTTGAATAAATTGACTGAAGCCTATAATTACAATTAGCACAGTGTGAACTGCTGATTCAGATCGTACTCAGACAGAGTGGGTAAATGACGGGTAATGGGGTAATTTGGTATTTAAATTCAAGAACCACCACTTGAGTCGACACTGATTGATGCAGAAACTGGAAATGCTCTTTACTGGTGGTGAGGTTATGCAAACATTTAATTAAAATTCAAGGTTAAGCCTTATAGTGTAAGATTTCTCAATAGTGGCTTTCACCAATTCATAGCATGACTTCTGAGTTTAGTGGAATGATGAAAGCTAAAAGCTATAAATAGAGGTGCTGAATTTTATATGTGTCGGGGCGCAAAAAAAAAAATCATACAGAAAGCATATGATTCTGAGACTGTAAGCATGAAGAACAGATTTGAATATTCATCTAAGTGGTGGTGGTGGTCTAGTGGTAGGGTACTTGCCTACAGCCCTATAGATCAAAAGGTCCTAGCTTCGAATCTCACCTCTGGCACTACCACCACTGGGTCCCTGAGCAAGACCCTTAACCCTGAATTGCTCCAGGGGGACTGTCCCTGTTATTACGACATGGAAGTCGCTCTGGATAAGAGTGTCTACTAAATGCCGTAAATGTAAATGTAAATCTAAAAATCAGCAGGAGGAAGCATTTTAACTCCTATGCTTCCCTGTAGCAGTAAGACAAGAAATTATTTTATCTGGTTCCTCTGTTCACCTAGTTATTTGGCCTGAATATTTACAAGAATATAGATTATATCGCTGGCCTACTATCCTCAAAGGCACACTTTACTCAACAGAAAAAAAAAACAGCTGGCATACATCTTCATTGAGGTCAGGCTTGAATCAAGGATGAACTGACTTATAATGCATGATAATGTAAGGGGAGAAAAAAAATTTATCAATTCTGGCAAGAAAAAAGACATCACAGATAAAATCACAGGCTTTTTTCCATCCTGCCTTTCATCCCTACCTCTTCTCCCCCTTGTACCACTCAAAGACAGGAGAGGGGACTGCAGCTGCCTCGCACCTCAGCAGTGCCGTGTAACCAGGTCGGACCCCATGACTCTTCATTTCATGAATGGATGGTGGAACTGTAAAAAAGAAAAGGCTGTTTAAACTTTCTTGAACAACAATGTGTTTATGCGATAAGTTTCAAATTGTTCTGAAAATATTAATTGCTAAATGTACATTTACAGTGCCTTGCAAAAGTATTCACCTGCCTTGGCATTTTTCATGTTTTGTTGCCTCACAACCTGGAATTAAAATGGATTGTTTGAGTTTGCACCATTTCATTTACAGAACTTGCCTACAACTTTGAAGATGTATTTTTTTTTTTATTGCGAAGCAAACATCAAATAGGACAAAATAACAGAAAACTTCAGCGTGCATAACTATTCACAGCCCCTAAAGTCAGTACTTTGTAGAGCCACTTTTTGCAGTAATTACAGCTGCAAGTTGCTTTGTATAAGTCTCTATGAGCTTGCCACATCTTGCCACTGGGATGTTTGCCTATTCCTCAAGGCAAAACTGCTCCAGCTCCTTCATATTGGATAGTTTTTGCTTGTGAACAGCAATCTCCACAGCATGATGCTGCCACCACCATGTTTAACTGTGGTGATGGTATTCTTCGGGTTATGGGATATGTTGGGTTTGCGCCATTTTCCTTGGTGGCCAAAAAGTTCAATTTTAGTCTCATCTGACCAGAGCACCTTCCTCCATACATTTGGGGAGTCACCCGCATGCCTTTTGGCAAACTCAAAATGTGCCACCTTCTTTTAATGTTAAGTAATGGCTTTTCTCTTGCCACTCTTCCATAAAGCCCAGCTCTATGGAGCGTACGGCTTATTGTGGTCCTATGGACAGATACTCTAGCTGTGAAACTCTGTAACTTCTTCAGGGTTACCTTGGGTCTCTGTGCTGCCTCTCTGATTAATGCCCTCCTTGCCTGGTCTATGAGTTTTGGTGGGTGGCCCTCTCTTGGCAGGTTTGTTGTGGTACCATGTTCTTTCAATTGCAGATGATGGATTTGATGGTGCTCTGGGGGATCATCAAAGATTTGGATATTTTTTAATAACCCAACCCTGACTTGTACTTCTCAACAACTTTGTCCCTGAGCTCCTTGGTCTTCGTGGTGTGATGCCTCTTGCTTAGTGGTGTTGCAACTTCTGGGGCCTTTCAGAAAAGGTTATACTGACAGATCATGTGACACTTAGATTGCACACAGGTGGACTTCATTTCCCTAATTACGTGACTTTTAAAGGTAATTGGTGGCACCAGGACTTTTTAGGGGCTTCATGGCATTGAGTGAATACATATGCACATGCCAATTTTTAGTTTTTAATTTTTTTTATTATTTTTTATATTTTTTTTCTCAATTCACTTCACCAACTTAGACTATTTTGTATAGATCCATCACATAAAATAAGATTAAGAAACATTTAAATTACAGGTTAGAATGTAACAAAATAGGTAAAAAGCCAATACTTCTGAATACTTTTGCAAGGCACTGTAAATAGTTTATGATGATCATAGAACAGATCTGCCTTCCTTTACCATTTCATATGCCATATAACTTCTCCTTTTAGCTGCTCCCTTTAGGGGTCACCAGCATGGATCTACTGTTTAAATTTCTTTTCGTACTCTGCATTTTCCTCCTGCCTGCATGTCATTTCCCACAACATCCATAAACCACCTCTTTGGCCTTCCTTTTTTCCTCTTTCCTGCCAGCTCCATCCTCAACATCCTTCTTCTATATAATTCTTGTCTGTTCCCTGTACATGTCCAAATCAACGCAACCTTTCTTCTCTGACTTTTCTATACCAGTACACTTCTCCACTCCTCAGGCGTCCTCTCACTTTCTCACTCTCATGAAAAACCTTGTTAGGAACTCCACTGCCATCTCTCTTAAACACCTCCATGCTTCCACAGGTGTGTAATTTGAACCAACAGCCTTTCCATTCTTCATCCTCTTCATCTCTGTCCATACTTCCAGCTTGCTAATTTGCTGCACTTCCTGGTTCACTAATCTTCTCTCACTCTCATTCTCTTCATTCATCAGTCCCTCGAAGTACTCTTTCTATCTGCTCAACACACTCTGATCACTTATGTTTCCATTTCTATCCTTTATCTCCCTGACCTGCTGCACAGCTTTCCCAGCTCTGTCTCTCTGGCTAGCTAATTGGTATAGGTTCCTTTTCTCCTTCCTTACTGTCCAAACTTTCATTCAATTCACCAAACACCTTATCTTTCACCTTCACCACTGCTTTCTTCGCCCTGTACTTCATCTCCTTGTACTCCTGTCTATTTTCTTTAACTCTCTGACTATCCCATTTCTTCTTCACTAACATTTTCTTCTGTATACACTCCTGAACTTCTGTGTTCCACCACCAGGTTTCCTTATGCGCCTTCTTCTTTCCAGATGTCACATAAAGTACCTTTCTAGCTGAGTGCCTGACCACTTCTGCAGTAGTTTCCCAGAAATCCTTTAGCTCATCAGTGTCTCCCAGTGCCTGTGTTAACTCCTGTCTGAATTCCACATTGCAGACATCCTTCTTCAGTTTATACCATTTTATCCTCAAATCTGCCCTCACTTTCCTCCTCTCCTCGATGTCTAAGGTCATCCTACAGACCACTATCTTATATTGTTTAGCTACACTCTTCCCATCACTACTTTGCAGTCTCCAATCTCCTTCAGACTGATCCTCCTGTAAAAGATATAATCCACCTGTGTACAACTTCCTCCACTCTTGTATGTCACCTTGGGCTCCTCCCTCTTCTTAAAATAAGTATTAACTACAGCCATTTCCATTCTTTTAGAAACATCTACAACCACCTGACCTTCAGCATTCCTCTCCTTGACACCATACCTACCCATCACCTCCTCATCACCTCTGTTCCCTTCACCAACATGTCCATTAAAGTCTGCACCAATCACCACTCTCTCTCACCCCTGCGTACATTCTCTATCACTTCATCTAACTCACTCCAGAATTCTTCTTTCGCCTCCATCTCACAACCAACTTGTGGAGCATATACATTAAAAACATTAGTCATCACACCTTCAGGTTAAAGCTTCAAACTTATCACCTTAGCTGACATTCTCTTCACCTCCAAAACACTCTTCACATATTCTTCCTTCAGGATAGCACCTACCCCATTCCTCCTTCCATCCACACCATGGTAAAACAATCTAAACCTTCCTCAAATACACCTGGCCTTACTACCCTTCCATCTACTCTCTTGTGCACACAAAATACCAAACTTTCTTCTCTCATATCATATCAGCGAGTTCTCTACCTTTACCACTCATGCTGCCAACATTAAAAAGCCTCAACCAATCCGGTATGGAAATCAGTTTTGTTATCTGCATACTGGTTTGACAAAGATTTTACATTGGATGCTCTTCCTGATGTAACCCTCCCCATTTATCCAAGATTGGTACTGGCCTGAAGAAATACATTGGCTTGTATATCCCTATTGGCTGGGTTATATGCCATATAACAGAAATGTAAAAAGGAGGAATTTAGAAAGATGTTCAGAAAAGAAGAGGGAATGCACAAAAACTTTTTACTTAAACAGGGTAACCTATTTTTGGTGTAATCTGCTCTAATAAGAAATGTTACAAGTGAACAACAATAACATTGCAGGCACTTTTGGAGTGGTCAAAGCATAAAAAGTAATGTTTCTAGTGTGGTGCAGAGAAATACTATTCATCCCCAGGGTTGGAGAAATGAAATGAATTGCACAGTGATAAACTGCTTAATAGAAGTTCAAAGGCTGAATAGCAGAGGCAGGTTCTGTGAATATGAAATGAGGGTTCTTTCATGTTCTCAAGCATTGTGCTAGTCTATTTGCCAGTGTCAGAGAGCCCGCTGTAACTAGGGGCCACTTTATTCCAGGCTGCCAATGGAAAAAAAAGAAGACGGTTTTCAAGTACATATGAAATCATTTCTTTAGTATGTCAGCTTGATTCTTTCAACCAAACAGGCACATTACAAAGCATGAATTACATAAATCTTTAAAATTAAACATGAATGAACAGAAAATATCACCTTTAAACGATGCATTCTGTCTTTAGAAAGACATTTTCTCCCTAAGAGAGAGGAAATGGTTCGAGAATCGGACCATATTTTTCAGAGGCACACGAATACAGTGCAAAAGAGAATGAGGGACAAAAAATAGAAGCGCAGAAAATAACTGGCACAATTGTACTTCCTTCAGGAGTGTGATCCACTTATGTCTTTCTGGCTAGCGTTAAATTGCTTGCTATGTCTGAATTTGAGTGGGGGTGCATTTATATTCCAGGCAACCTACTGCTTGAAAATCACCTGCAAGTCATTGAAGTGCAAGGCTGTGTTCACAATTTTTTTTTCCTATTTGTTTTTCTCCATAACTTCATGGCTGAAATTGAGGATACCAAACTAAAAGCTACTGTTGTGCCTACTAAACGTCAGATTCTCAAAAAAGAAAAGAACCTCCTTGGGCCTTCCCACAGACACCAAGCAAACGTTTTGTTACGCTCATGCTATAGGAGTTCCTAGTGGTCTGATTTTTCAGTGTTATGTGGCAAACCACAAAAAATATGACGCAAAAGACAGCTTGTGACACACCATCTATTTGCAGTTTAAAATGTCATCCATCTTAAAAAGCTGTTTTAGGATAAACATTCAACTACTTACACTCTGAGGCAACGTTCTTTCTTTGCCACTTTAAGCTCATGCCGCTTTTACATTGAACATGTTTAAATGCCTCCCTTGCTTCTCTCATTCTGCTGGAGCCTCCATCTGAGACTGAAAGCCTGTTTAAAACAGATTATTTTTTTTTATTATTTCTCCAATGCATGCTCTCCAGGGAAAGCTTGAAAATAACTGTATGACAGTCGAACACAGCATGAATGCAGAGTTTTGCCAATTTTATGAGGAGTTTCTTCTCTTTTGAAAAAGCAGCAATTGATGGCCACGGCCTGCGACATACAGTACAGTCACCAGCCCATTTAAAAGCTCATGAACCGTTACATAATCGCAACGGGGCTTAACAGGGCAGAAGAGGAGTAAACTGTTTATGTACTCGGCTGAGATTTATGGATAAAATAACAGATTAAACGGATGCTTTTGCGGACGTTTTTGCAACCGTTAATGTGAACTTTATGAAAATTCAAAAGTACATAACGCACATCAGGAACATTTTGCATGACAGATGCTGCAGTTCACATTGTGCAATAATATGCTGGGCAAGAAGAGAGTGCAACCCAGTGTAATAGCCATGCAGTGTGAGGAAATCCAACGTGGTATGATTTGACATTTAAAAAGCCTTCCATTTTGGTCTTTGTTGCTTGGTACTGTAGTCTGTGCAAAGCGTAATGTATAATTAACCATCCTTACAAGACAGTTTAGATTAACAATCCTCACCAAACAATTGCTTAGAAGTTGTGCAGGGGTCTTAAAACTGTAGGCCACAGCCCCCGAGTGGGCTGTTGCGGAACTGTTGGGGGGGATTTTGGCTGTGAGCACTCACTTTAATTCCTTTTGCAGTGCAAGTTATTGTAAAGCATGTTGCCATTTGACCATAATACTGTATCACAGATAAATAGCAGGAAAAAAACCCCAGAAAATATCTGCAATATTTTATGCTGTTTATTATCTGCAGTGTTAAAATTAAAAATGAAAAATGTTTCATTTATTTCAGGGTTATATCTTTTTAAAAGTACTGGTTGATTACATCTAAAAATCTGAACACATCACACCATTCTCTACAAACTTCACTGGCTGCCCACATCAAATTGTATTCAATACAAGCTGCTTCTCTTCACATTAAAAGCTCTTCATGGAGCTGCTCCTTCATACCTCACTGAATCTCTCCATTCAAACACTCCCACCTGTTCACTGCGCTCCTCAGGTACCGGTTTCCCGACAGTCCCTAAATTCAGGTTATCTACCATGGGTGGTACATCGTTTAGTGCTGCTGCCCCTAAACTCCCTGAAAACTTGTTTCTAACATCCTCTCTGTCTCTCTTCACAACTTTGGTCTGTGCTATTCCACTTCTTCTTGATTTCTTCTACTACATTGTCTTTACTGCTTCGCTTTTAAAATTGTGCTGTTTGTTTTGTCACTGCCTTTGTGTTTGTTCGTTAACTGTTTTGATTTATAATTTTTATTTACTTATTTTGTGCTCTGTAAAATGACCTTGGATTTGAGAAAAATGCTATATAAACATAAGTAATTATTATTATTATTATTATTATTATTATTAGCCTCCTCTTGCAGGCAGGGTTTTTCCCTTTTTTAGAGCTAATGTTAACAATTATTTAACCACAGGGCCATAAATCTGAGTGTTTCCCAGAAAAAGTACAAACAATTCTTTGAAACTTCTGGTAACAGCTCTGAATGACGATGAAAGAAAAAATGTGATTTCTAGATTACTGAGCTTCTGAGCTGAGATGAGGTAAATAACACCTGTAACTGCTGGTTGTTCCAATTTTAAAAAAACTAACTGCCTTCACAGGCCATTAACAGGTTGAACACACTGAACAGAATCTGGCAAGCTTCCAGTTTTCAGCAGAAAAGAGACAATCCTACTTTTGGCTAGTTCTTTTTTAATGCTTTGACCATCAAACTGCACTACTGCAGATATTTAGAAATTTCAGCCCGGAGAAAGAATGACTTCCTGTAAATTTTAAGAAATCGTTCTACATCGTGAATTGTTGATCTTAAGTAGTGCACATTATGTGTTCACTAGTCTTACAGTGCATTATGGCTACCAATCTAGTGAATTATAAATGGAAACTGAATTATCCAGTGAAATTTGGACTGCACTAAGTAGAATACTATTTGAACACAATTTGATTTTAGACACAGCAAATGTCATGCGTTTTAATATTCTGCAGCTGAAAGTCTACCATTTAAGGCAGCAATGAAAAACAGACTTTGTTTACATCAAACATTTGGCACATTAGGTGACATTTTGACTGTGGGGATGTCAAAATATTTAACATTTCCTCTGGCATTTTAATCAGAGTCAGCTTACTTTACTCAAACTGTGACACTTTTTGGGAATGAAGGATTTTCAGCAAGCATGTGTAGGAGCATGAACAACAAGCATGTGCAGGCACTAAATCGAAGATGCAGCACACAATGGTCTGAAATGCTCCTCAGTGTTGCAGGAATGCACAATAATCTCTCATCCATTTACACTGTCCATGCTTGCGTGAAGAACTGAGGCGGAGGTGAAATCCTGGATACGTGAGAGATGGCAATGGGCTGCTTCAGGTCATTCATCACTGAGATTCGGGCAGTATTGTGCGCTATTGGCAGGTCTCGGCAGAAACCTAATAACATGCGGCTAGCTGGCTGTGACAGATATCCACACAGCTAACTCCCAGTCTCTATCAAACCAGTGTATCTATCAGCGCTAAGGGATGATCCGCTTAATTACTAACCGTATTAGCAGCAACAATGTGAGGAGAATTGATAAAGAGCTATTGCGACAACTTTCACAACAATTCAAAGAAATAAACAACAATATACGACAGAGGTGAGATTTTGTAGTTCTGCTGGGTATAGAGGAAAGAAATGAGGATTTAAAAGAGTTTGGTTTCTGAATCAAACATTTCTAATTATGAGACAGCGAAACAGATTACTTCACATTTGGACACATTCGACAGCCTTAACTGCTTATGTGTTTAAATGCAAGTTGCTAACATGAGCTCATTTTAACATACATCAGATTTTAAAGCACTAGCAAGGAAAATCGTTTTGTAGAAAATTAAAGTTTCCATAAAGTATGAAAGCTGTTCACTCTTACTGTATTTTCTTGTCAAGGTAATGCTTTGTTTTTTTGCTCTATGACATACTTGCTAATGCAAAAAAGTACTCAGGAGACACTGAGCTGAGACTCATGGCAGCATAAAGAGCAGGCTTAATAGAGATTATGCAGCTTCAAAAAAGGATTAATATTTGTGTACAACTCAGGAGTCTACTCAAAAGTGAACACAACCCCAACAAACCCAAACTAAGAATGAGAGCAGTTCAGTGAAATATTCAGTGTTAAATGCACATTCATTACAAAGTTCTCAGATTCAATTATATTGGTCCTCTAAGGCATCATCTCTACTGGCAGCATAGTCCAGGGTTGGCTAATGCAAAGTAGCAGTGTAAAAATCATGAAAGCCCAATAATCCTAGCAATTTACAGGCTCCATAACAGAAGAGTGCAATTGTAAATCATCTGTGAGTTCCTAAGCCCCCCACCAGATGGGAGGACCTGGAAATAGCACAGTTGCTGTGAAAAATGTGTGCTGCAGGGCTTAGTGTTTGACAAATTTGCCAGTTGCAGCTTGATCACAAATGCAAATTAAACTGACAAGACCAAAATGCTGCCTGAAAATACATAGGTGCACAGCATCTCACTGAGAATGTTCAAAAGGAGATTTCTGTTTCTTTTACTCAAAAAAATAAGCATTAACAAAGACTGCTCAGACTTTAGTTCATAGCATTATGCATGAATGCTATCCTGATCAAGGACAAATGAGTATATCTAGGACTAAGAGTACATCAGTTAGATGGTAAGAACAAATATAGGCTTATTTGATGTGTGTGCTTTGCACGGTCCATTACTGCATTGCAAAGGTCACTGGTTAAATAGAAATTATATACTAATCCAGTTCCCTTTGTTCATCCCTTAAATGTCATTCTGATAGCTACAGTACTTGCGTGTCCATTGATACAAACCATTCATTTGGCTCAGTGTACTGTGCTCCTTGTGCCGACACATTAAATGATTAATTGGTATATCTCTTAGAGAAAAAAAGATTTATTTAGTCTGAGTGTATTATTCCACCAACAAGTGTGGGGTGTAGTTTTTTTTTTCCATTTAAAAGATCAATTAATAATCCACCTCTTCAGACCCACAGTCGAGAATGAGTTTTCTCCACAATTAAGAAATGGACTCATCATTCCATGACTTATCAGCTTACAAACAGAAAGACTGCTTCAACTGCTTTTTCTACCTCATTGTCCTATTCTGTCCGCCAGCACTGGGGTTTTAGCAGCCAAGATTTATTAATTCATTAAGATTTCCATTTACATTTCAAGAATAACATCATGTTCTTTCTCTAATACAGCCAATCCTTATAAATAACAGTCATGCTATGAGGAAACACAGACTGTGCAAGGCCCAAAGAGAATAGTGGGCAAGGGAGAAATGTATTCCACTGAATGAAATCATTAACCACTGAATCGCAAATCTTTGTAAATAGACAAATTAGCTTCTGGCGTATCAAATTGAAGAACACATTCCATTCTGCACAGTGCAGTGAAGATGGACAATCAAGACTATATGTTATTTGTCTGTTGGGCCTTGTAATGTCGATATGCCATAATTACAGAGGCCATCATGAAAATGTATGAGGCGGTTTTAAAGGCGTATAAAGGGGTCTTTATGAAAATGTATAAGGGGTAAAGCTCTGACATAAGAATGCTTTCATCAGATACATAGTTTCCCCTTTTTCTTGACCCCAGGCGTAGCAGCCTAATCAATGGAGGCCTTTTAAGGGTTGGATAATGTATATTATTTGAGTCAATAGTCAACAAGTATCATTACATCCTCATTCCTAGATCCATTATGCACAGCAAAGTACATTAAAATATGTCAAATTACATAAAAATATGTCAATTTAGTGTGCTGAGTACTACTAAGTTTAAATTGAAGCTATTACCGACATGGTGATTTTACTAAATCTTAAAAGCCCGCTCCCATTGTTGGTTAAAATAGTATAGAATTGAATTTGAAATATTAACTGGCAAAGCTCCTATATAATTTATTTTTTTAATTTGGAATCAGGGACCTAAAAACATGCACTGCTTCAATTTTCTGTCATTCCAATCCATTCCATTCATGCATTGCTTGGGACATTTTCTCTAAATCTGCATTACTACCCTCTTTCTGGAAAATCAGCCAAAACATCTGAGCAACAGTTCCAGTCAAATGGAAATTAAGGGTCACTGGGTAACTGTGCCCAGTAACAGAGCGCTATTGTTGGAATCTGAAAAATTACAGTGATCACTATAGAGGCCAGTATTTGAGACACATATAAGAGTTAGGAAGACTGTGTATAATATACAGCTAACAATCAATTAAATATTACAACAAAATGCAGTAACAAACACACCTTGAGGTTTCACATTAATTACCAGGAAAAAAAGGCAGATTCTGCTCTGCACTGCTGTTTTTAGAGGCAGACTTGCTCGTGGCAGTGACAATATAATGTCAAGAAAAGTGAAAGACACATGCTTTATGCATTACTCCATTAAGGTTCATTAAAACCCAGTGCCTATTTCCAGGTTTTCAATTTTAATGGGGGGCCTTACATAACATGGTCAAATCAGTCCCTCTCTAGGCCTCGCCTGCACACAGACCGAAGAAAAGAGTAGATGTTTAGTGCAGATGCTAAGTGTTGGCACTTTTTTCTAACTAAGCCAAGTGGTTGTTACAGCCCACATTAAACCAGAATGCATTCTGACAGAATGACACATGAAGCAAAAGCCCTGTGTTGCCTCTAGAAAGCTGAAGCAGTTGTGTTTTGCATCAACATTCTCACCATCTGCAGAGCTACATGACATCACCTAATCCGTCATGTTTATATATTTATTTCCCATGATGTGTGTAGAGGCAGCGCTTGAGTGGAGCATGGATGAAAGAAAGGAGGAAAACAAAGCTAAACATCTGGTGTAACTTGCAATAGCAATGAGACAAAGCTTTAGTAAATACTACCATCTCATGAGATTCAAACAGTGCTTCGTTGCATTGCTCTGCAAAATCCAAACAGTTATTATCTTCCGGTATATACAGAAACAAAACAAAACAAAACAAAAAAAACAAATGTGTTTGAACTGGCCATGACAAGTCGGTGGGGTTTTTGTGTGAATTCGGTCCTATTTTGATTCAGCTCAGGCTCACAGGCTTTAGGTGTTTGAAGAGAATTGCAAAGCTCCAGCTTTCCAGTAATTAGTTTGTTTGCTGAATCAGCCTGAGCCAACTATTGTTGGAACAGTGTGTTATCTTCACACTGCAATCAATCGCAGGCTGAAAGAGGAGTGTTTGCATAGGGTAAAGGTTATACATAAAGGGTAGGCTAAATATTTCAGTTTATTTACAGTAGTTACATGTTCTGGGTGCAAATGTTAACCACCCTGGCTCTGTCTGATCTACATGACATTCCAAATGTGCTGACCGCAGACATTGAGGGGTCCCTCATAGGGAGCAGTAGAGCGCCTTTTGTAATGCTGAAGTAACACTAAGAATAAAATGATTGGATGTCTGTCAAGTATAAATCTATACTCACTTGAGCGCACACCATGAACTGGCTTTTAATATGCTTATGGGTTCAGCCTGCTTTCTTCAGCCACCATCCAGACGTGCACACTACAGTGCTGTTAAACGGTTGCTGATCTTTTTCAAGGGTACCATTTCAGCACCCCTGGAGAAATTTCGAGTGCAAGTGTCTTGCCCAAGGGCACAACAGCAGTGGTGGGGGAAAGGCTGAAACAGCAGAACCAAGAACCCTCTGGTGCCCAGCATCTAGTGGCTTCCATAAAATTTACAACAGCTTGCTTACATGGAGCTGTTTTCACTGTGCTGAAGCAATTAAGGAGATTGGTGGCGGTCATTGAACTGCAATGGGAGACGACATCTTGCTTTAATATATTGAACACTTATGTAAAACTTTATTAAATGTATTAATGCACACATGAAAGTAATTTGTTTTCAACAAATAAATTTGCTTATTCCAATTAGTGGTCATAATCTGCAATTAGCCCAGAGGTCAGTTCTGCTCTTACCTAAAAGCTGTAATTATTTTCAAAGGGGAATGAGATTATTTTGCTGTGTATTTAATTATACTGATTACCCTTGAAATGTCAAGTCACATTATCTGTAGTCATGTTAGGCTAATGCAATGTCAAGTGTGAAGCTACATGCTTTGGTTGTACTGGTAAATAAAGTAGAACAATGAGAACACATTCAGCATTTTTGTACTAAGGTAGATTTGTTTAAAGTCCTCAGTCAGTTCTTACATTATATCTGCTGTGATCTCAACCACATTCTTGTGCCAGTGCTTTCATTTGCTTCTTTTTTTCTAAATTTGAACTGCTTTACATGTTTTAACACCACATCTCAGCCCTTTCTGTCACATGACTTTAATCAAAGTGAAGCTTTAGCAAGAGTTCCCAACCCTGGTCCTGGTGGCCCCTGTGCTCTACTCATTTTAGTATTTTTCTTTCTCTTAACACCACTTATCTGAGTAATTAAAAAGCTATACCTGGGTTGAAGTGGGTGGGAAACATTTAATGTGCTGGGCAACAGCAGTTTGAAAACCATGGAGCAAACACATTAGCTTGAGAATATCCTTCAGCTCAATTTTATCCCATTCATTGGGAAGTGATGCATGAACTTTTTTTGATTCAAGTGTTTTTGTCTTTCTCACAAAGAAATTGGGGCCTCCCTACTTAAACTGGTGGTACTACTGGGTAATAAGGTTATTAATCCTGGATAGACTTGGGTACCCAAGGAGAAAGCAGCTGAATTCTAGTGAGTATTCATTTTTCCCATGTGTTCGGCTTAACAGTGCATAACTGATAACTTTGTTTGAAGTGGTAAAACAAGGCTTAATGTGTTTAAGCCTTGTTTTACCACTTCAAATTAAGTTTTTAGGGTTAGACTTAGGCTTACTAGCTAAACTATTTTAGCTATAGCATTGATTGTTATTTGTCTCCACGCTGTATTTAATAAAATCAACGTTCAACTGTCTGGAACTGTTCCAGACATTTGTCATGAGGGTTGATGAATATCAAACAAAACCCAAGGTTTTCTAGCAGTTGTCCCTTTTAGCTTCTACAGAGTTACTAAACAGATATCTCATTACTTCACAAATTATCTGGTAAATTGGAGCTAAATGAAATCATTAAAAGAGAAACAGTTTGGTAATAATGCTACTATACATATAAGTACAACAAAAAGTCAAATTCAACTACCTTTAGAAGCCCCTTCATCTGATTTGGCATCCCTTTTGACCCATTACTCTACACTAGATGGTTTCATGAGTCCCATGCTTTAATAACACTTTGTATCTGTTAAAACTGAAATAAACCTGTGTGACTACAAAAAAGCAATTCAATGTCTCCCAGAACAAACATTTATGATAAGAACCATTGAAGAACCTTTATTTGTAAATGTCAGCAAACTGAAAGACAAAATGTGATAAATACAGCAACTTCAGCACATCACTTTTCACACTTTTCTTGACAGTGAGGATGTGGATTGGCAGAGCAGTCTTCCAGCCTCTCTCACACGTTCTTATTTTAGGACATGGCAAGGTAACACCTTTTCTAATTCCAGTGTTGGCACCTGTTTTCCACTCTATTTTTTTCTAGGAGCCTGAAGCAACCTCCTGTGATTGATCAGTGTTGCTCAAATGATAGATTGTGATTATGAGCAGCTCCTACACAGGAACCGTTTTACACTGGAACGTTTCAAAGGCAGAAAGGACTATAGGAACTGTTCATGTCATCTGCAGCAGTAAATCATGTTCGTGTCTCCTCACAGTGCCACCCTATCCACATACATTGAAAGAAAAATCAGTCCTTGCAAACCAACTGGAAAGCAAGCATTGAAAACAATACTGCCAGTGCTGTTAGTGGAGCCAAGGTAGAGAGCTTGGCATCCAGCGGCTGATCTTTTCTGCTTTGTTTCTCATTAGAGCATGTCAATAGAATCGACTGGGTGGAGCCGGGATGTGAGTTATGACACCGGAGCCGTCACTGGCCTGCCCTCGGTGATGTGCTGACATTTCCATGTGGCTATCTGCCCATTAGTCTTTGTTGGGGCGATAGTAAAAGGAGGCAGCGGTTGATGGGCCTGCACTGTGCGTTTTCAGCTACAAGAATCCACATATCTGATTTATGCGCTCCTGCTCTGCTGTGATTCAGCATATGGTATCAACTGAGACAAAGAGACTAATGATCCCTGTGACCGCAAATGAGACGAAACGTCTTAAAAGAGAAAAAGAAGGGAAAGAAAAATCGTCAAGTGTCCTTCCCCTTCATTCTGGGGGAGCCAGATCCTCGCTATAAGCATGATGAGTAAAGTCAGTATAATTCATTAATGCGTGGAGTGCTCATTACTGTCTTTTCACACTTTTTGAGAGACTCATTACCTGCATAATAGAAGAGTCCTTATAACATTGAGACCATTCCTCACTGGAAATTAATCATCTCGGCCCAGACAAAAAAGGGGATTCTCTTGTTAAATATTAAAAAACTTCCACACAATGAATTCTATTCTAATTTCCAACCCGACAGTGCTGTTGCCTCTCCAAGTAAGTCAGTATCTCCACTAAAAGGAGGAAAAAAAGGAAAAAGGGACGTCATTGTGCATGTGCAGCATCAGCCAGCAGAAAGATGAGTACAAAGGTAAAGAGATATACTCACAGTTCACTGTGACTCTCACAGTCCTGGTGTCAGGAGAGGCTATGTCGTTCACAGCGCCACATTCATAGTCCCCTGCTGCATCCCGAGTTATAGCAGTTATGTTCAAATTTTCTCCAGTCCCAAACTTCTTTGCTGTAAGAAAGAGAAAGAAACACATGTATCAGTATTTACAAGAAAAATCCCAAAAAAGCAGGTGCTAATTTATAGCTGAGGCCTTCAGGCTCGGATGTTGTTCCATCACACCTTCTAGCGTTGAAAAGCATTAATACAAGCAGGCAATATTAACAAAACAGAACAATACTCATTCTTAAAACTATGCATAATGCAATTTAGCTTTCAAAAAGGCAAATAATTACTTTGTAGGCCAGAATTCCAGAAATAAGTATTTTTCCTCTGAGGCATAATTTGCACAGAGAGATTACTGGCATCAAATACCATGAGCTAATCAGAGTAGTGCCAATATGGCACATATGACTGGAGGTCCTTGAGTAATGAATGGCAATATAACACAACAGGAGGCTGCCACGCTGCTACTGGACAAAAAAAAAACTCCCTGGAGTTTCCCAAGACTAGGAGGCATCTTTATTGCACTATTGCTCAATGAAATCTATTTATATCCTACTTTACAGAAAGGAGAATCTGTCTTATAGCGAACAGAGGTAAACTCTGGCATACAGATGAGGAAGCTCTGAGTCAGCGAGAGCCCCAGTGAATGAACAAAAGGCAAAACAAAATTGAGGATTTACTAGAGGTTGGGCCTGCCTTGGTTCTAACGTCCTAACACTGTAGGGAAATGTGTCATATACCTAAATCAAAGCCTCAGTGGAAAACAATTTGCAGCACTGTCAGAAAGTTTTATTTTGGTCAACATTAAGCAGCACTGACACTGAATTACAAACCATCCCTATAGGGAGAAGTGTTTGATCGTCCTGAAAAGTAGCAATGACATTATGATAAAATCACTAAAGCTGAATTATTCTTCCACTTCTGTAATTTGCATACATATTTGTGGCTTGCACAAAAACAATGACATCCTTATAGAGGGAAACAAACAACAATTTAGGGCCCTTTTGAGCTATTAAGGAACTGGCTTCGGTGTTTATCTTGGCTGACAAGGTGCTATTTAACTTTTACTGCTTTGCAAATGAATCAAACCAAACTATTTGCTAAGTAATGTTCCCAAATTGTATTCATATAACATGGCACAGTGTGTATTACCTTTTAAGTTATAATCAAATGCAGGGGGCTTTATATACAGTATCATCTGAAGAGCTGAAACAAGATCTACAGAAATAAGTGAGCATTTTTTCTAACAAGATTAGATATGCATCGTGCATTGGTAATCTATAAATGCAAGAGCAGCAGTATCCTGGTTAAAAAGCAGCTGAGGGACCTTTCAATCTATTTCCTCTGCACTTCAAAGGGTAAATCAAAATTTCCAGGAGGACCTACTTAAAGGCTGCAGGAAGGTATACAGTCATATGTGTTTTAGTTAAGAGTAGCCACTTAAATATATATATATATATATATATATATATATATATATATATATATATATTACACTTTTGTATTAATTAGTATTGACATAGCCTGCTTTGTTGTGTTGTGGCCTCAACTAGTAAGATCATTATATGTGATTAACTTGGCATGTTATTTTCTAGGCTCATGGAGTTACCTTTTTTCTCCTTTCACAATGAACCATCACTTGCCATTGTCACTGAGTAAAAGAGGAAATTACCATGGGATCTCAGCATGTAATCAAAAGGCAGCAGCTTGACCTTAGAAACGGCAAGCTGAGTGTTTGAACTGCAATGCTTATGAAATGCACAAAGCTGGCTGGTACACCTTAAGAGTAATGCATTGTCAGTAAAGGAACATTGATTATTCACAGAAAATGTATTCCAACACAAACCCCCTCCTTATCATAAGCCATCTTAAATGGCCCCTGAATTGTACTGGAAAATATATGTTGAGAGTTATTTTGAAAAGCTCAAGTGCAGCTCGTCATAGCTCCAGGGACATGCCGCTCCAACCAAATTAGGCAAATCAGAGCAAGGTTAATCTATGATTCCACATTGCTCTGTGTTAAGTGCAGTCACAGTAAGCAATTTCCCACATTGTGTGGAGAGCACACAGTACATTTCCTTGAGGTCTGCCTGCTGCTGATAGGATGAGTGCTGGTGGAGAATACATTATAGAGCGAGGCAATAGCTCTCTATGCATTTCTACAGTTAACCCCTGAGAGAATACAGCGGCAGTCTAAATGTTGTATGAGTGGCTTCCCCCAGGCATTCATTGAGCTGTCAGCCATGAATCACACCCCCCCACCCATCCCACACACAAATGCCCACACACACGCCACTTCTCTTTCTCTTACAATTGTACCTCCCCTTAACCCTGGCAGCATTTACTTTGCCCCAAGATGCTAACAAACAATTGCTTTAAACTCTGACTTTACACCTTTAAGGAAATGACAAATTCAGAGAAAATCTGCCATGTTCAGTAAAGATACCACAGCGCTATTGTTCAAGTCACAATACCTCAGAGCAAAGACAATTCAGTCTGGTTGAGGCCTCAACAAAGCATTGTCACAGGAGCAGAAAACGCTTCAGCACACCTCTATCATTTGAAAAAATCAAATCTTAGTACTTTAAGTCAGCTATTTTCAAAGGTCACAGCTGTGTATATACAGCGGCTTTGAAGCACAATAGAAAAAGCTTATGAAAGCATGCTTGGATCAGTATTGCTTATACAGGCCATTCACACACACACACAGGGAGATGGTGGACCATACATTGCCTTTGACCCCACACTGTGCCCATTACAGAAACCCCCTGGTCATCAAGAGCTGTTGAAAAAGTATCTTTAAATAAAAATGATGAATGCTTCCCATTTTGAAAGTACTTTGCTTTGCAATATGGCTGATTGCAGCCAAAAGGTCGACACTGTTCGAAGTGATAGTTTTTTGGTTGTCATGATGATGAAAGAAATAGATGCCAATCTTTAAGGGTAATTTATCTTGGATAGTGAAATGGCCACATCCAGTGCAGGCTCATACATAGGAATTGGGATAAAGTATGAATCAGTTTTTTGGTACAGTCATGTGGTTATGCTGTAGGTCAAAAGAGGTCCATTCCTTGTAGATATTTTCAGTAAAACAACACACCTTCTTGAACAATTCCAGCCTTTAGCCTCTATTCTAACACTGTAATTGAGGAAAGGCATTCATTAACAGCAACATAAAACCTTTCCAGATGTTAAAAGCTGTACTGTACTGTCACCAAACCAATGTTGCTCTTCTCAGACAGCCTTACAGTCTGAGTGCTAACACCCTTAAATGTTATAATGGCCATCCAGTTGAGGATTCTCTCCTTTTCTGCCTCAATAACTTGTTACAAACTGGCAGCCATTGTCCTGCAGTATGATGCCGACATATGGTCTGGAGGTGCACAACTTTGTGAACTTCTGAGGTCGTTTTTTTATTGTTACAGCCATGATTCATTCCATTAATAAAGATGAGAAATGCCGTTGCAGCTGATCATGGGCTAGCTGATGACAGTATAACTGCTTATAATGGTGTTGTGGGTTGGACCGGACATAGGCGTGGAGTCGGGTCCAGTTTAATTAAACATAGACATGAACATGCAGTCCCACAAGCACTAAACTAAATGTGTTACTCACACATATGAACAGGAATACAGAAAGACTGACGCGCTGCTCTGACTCATTGAGCTTTTTATGCTGTTGTGCCAATGAGGCACACCTAATGTCATATTGAGGCTCCAGATGCACCCAGTCAGGGAAGGGTGCCGCAAACCATTACACTGCTGTTAACTTCCATGCATCCATGTCCATCAAGAGTTAACAGTCAGTCAGCTTAATGTTTCTGGCTTTAAACAGTCCATAAATCAGAAGTGTCTTAGAAACTTATGTCTTCTATTATCCTGAAATCCATAAGCAATCCTAGTACCTTCAAAGCGTATAGAAGCACAAGAAACATGGAACAGCCTACACAATTGCTAGTTTTGCAGTGTGATATATCGCATGGAAATCAAATATCAACTGCATTTGCATTTATAATTATGGTGGGATGTGCTGCACTCACCTTTAACATTGTAAAAGAAGCTTTCGATTGCCTGCAACCTTGTCTAATAAGCTCCTTCAGGGCAACTGTTAAACAGCAAAGGGTCGTGCTAAGGTCACGTCAATTAACAGTTTACTGAATATGACCAGCAGCAGCTAGTCAGTCATGCATGTATAAATCCTTGCACTATCCTCACCATGTTTCACAGACTCTGGACCATCAAATGGTGTTCCCTTCCAGAGATCATAGCTCATATCGCCACTTTGACATGTTTTCTGTTATATTATTTCTGCGGATGGAAGATATGCATGCTTCATTCCAGCCTTTTTAACACAACTGTGAAAAACTGATGCAATAAATGGTGAAACCTTCAACCTCTACTGTGGATATTGTTGGTGATTTTACTTTCTTCACAGCTTTAATAATTCTTTCATTATCCAGTGCAGCTGTTTTTCTCTGTGGCAGCTGATTAGCAAGTGGTTTCCATCTTTTCAAGACATTTCAAATGCAAGAGTTAATGCACTGTTCTGATTGAATTCTTCTTTCCTTTTGAACAACCAAATTGCATGTTTCCTTTCACAGACAGCTGTTTCTGCTTGGCACAGACCAGCTGACTTTAAAGACATTTAAGGAAAAAAAAAAGGGAATTTTAAAATTCATCACTATGCTCTAACAACGCTGTTATATGTGTTGTTATAACAGAATAGCCGTAGCCATTAATGATAAACGCTCATGCCTGTTCAAAGCAGATAGTACGAAAAAATATTTAAACATGGAATAAAAAATAAAAAGAAGTACCCAGAAACAAATTGTGTTCATTTACTTCTTTCTATTTCTTTTCTGTTCAGGCATTAGCTGCTGTACGCTGTTTATCAAATATTTAACTGTAGAAACGTATTCAGGCTTTTATGCAGGATTCAGCAAAAGGGACACCGTCTGTTTTTGTGTTATGAATAAAACTGAAGCTCAAGCCTAAACTTCTTAATTAAGTTTCATGCAGTTGAAAAAGGGCAATATACATATGTTTTTGAAGTAGGATCTTACAAATGTGGGAGGCTGTGCAAAAATATGTAAATATTAAATATTGCATGTAGGGTTTATGACATATTTAATTAGATCTTCTAAAGTATGGGCAGTTAACAGAATTGCTTGTCTGGCACATTACTGGGAGAGCTCCTTTAACCAGAGCAGCAGTCACAACAGCAGATTATTGGTTAAAAGGATGAATAAATGGGTGAATATACAGTATAGCATATTTACCAAAGAATAATACTATTTAAATATATTTTAAATATAACTCATTTAAATATTCATCAAATCACTTGCATTTTTTGGTTTGTTTTAAGCAGGTTGAAGACTCCTTCATTGCAAAACTCCTTTCAAACCCCGTGCTGCATAAGAACAGCACATTCAGAAGGCGGCCTTACAGGATTAGCAACAGCTTGCCCTGTAATATCCACAGTGTTCATTAAACAATTAAACATGCAGCACTGCGCAAAAGTGAGCCAATGCTCATTTCTTCCTACTTTGCTAGAAAAATGACACAATGAGTAAATATATTGATTAAAACAATTGCAAATATACATTTTTAATTCTTACTTTTACTTTTAAAGCCAGCATTTGGTATGACCCAAGTTATATTTCCACAGCATGAACCACCTTAGGCAGGTTTTCTTATAATTTTAAGTAGTCTTCAGTAATCATTTTCCAAGCTTTTTGAAGAACATTCCAAAGCAGGCTTTGTTATACTTGAATAAATCATACGTAGGTGTCACGGTTTGGGTATGTTTTGTTCATGGTAGAGGGCGCTCTGTTCTGACTGAGCACACCTGAGCTCATGAAGGCACAAGTGTGCTTCATAGGGGCTGACTATTTAAGCACCGGTTCATTCACTAGGGAAAGCCTTAGGTTACTGGAGGTTATGTTTTGGTCTTGTGTCTTGTTTTGGTCACTTTCTGGAATAAAGTGTGATGTCTTGGATCACAGGCTCTGGGCAAACATCCTTCCCGCACCCTGCCACCGTGACAGAAATGAACCGCCAAACTTTGGACGTCGCGAGCCTTGAAAGTTGGTGTGAGGAGCACGAGCAGACACTCAAAGCCACGGTAGTGGTCCTCAGGGCGGAGCTACAGCGTCTGAAGACCTTCGCGCCAGCAGGGCTGGCTGCGTGTTTGCCGGAGCCCCGTGAGCAGAGCGGAGGAGCACAGAGTGCAACCGCCACGAAGCTCTCACAACGCTTGGACCTGCTTGTGCGCTCAATCCGGCTCGCCTCCTCGCTGGAGCCCAACAAGCGGCTGGAGGAGTACGGCCGGTTAAGCAGGCACTGATGGCTGTAGTGGCAGTTATGGGGCGGGCCCTCGACCTGCTGGAGGAAGAGGCTTCGCTCGCACACCCTTCCACTCCGTCTGTCCCCAGCTCCTCACCAACTACAACGCGGGATGTTGGCGGAAACCGCCCCCTGCGTCAATCATAGCGTAAAAAAGGTAGAGAACACGCCTTGCATGAATCCACACGGGAAGACGGCAGGGAACGTGCCCTACGTGAAACACACCGGAAAAATGACGGAGAACGTGCCCTGCGTCATCCACGGTGGAGAGATGGCGGAGAACGCACCCTGCGTCATTCACAGCAGAGAGATGGCGGAGAACACATTCTGCATCTTTCAACACGGGACATAAGCAGAGAAGGCCACCCGCGACAGGGAAAGCGGGACATTGGCAAAGAAGGCTGGCAGAAAATGCCCCCTGTGTCGTGCATTGAGGGAGGTCGACCAAGAAGGCCCTTCACAGCATGAAACGTGGCATAAAGGAGTCAACCTCCAAACCCAGCGCCACTAACCCGTCTGACAGGCAGAGGGCAGAGAAGCAGCAGCTATAGGTTAGTGAGAAAGATGGAATAATCAGTGAACTGACTTTGAGAATTCAGAGATTGGAACAAACACTTCAGGAATCTGATAATGTGTGGCTGTCTGTTCTGGGTGAAGAAAGACAGGCCAAGAATGTTCTTGCTGCGCAGTTCCAAGAGATGGAGGCTGAACTCAACACCAAGGACCATGAAATTTGTGCATGGAACCAGGATCTTGATGTTTTAAAGGTAAAGTTAAGGGATGTTACACTGGTCAATTTTCAAGTCTCAGAGAAGATTCAGGAGACAGAATTAGAGGCGAAAGAACTGGAGGCTAAATGTAAGTGATCGGAAGATGAAAACATCTCCTGCCAGGCCAGGAATCACTAGCTGCAGGAAAGCAACCAGTCTGAGGTATGTTCTCTTCAGGAGAATTTGGCTAAAGTTAGATGGGAGCTTGAGGAGAAGCAGGCTGGGTATCTAGAAGATTAAAAGAACCAGAGAGAACAGATTATGTGGTTAACTGAAAGCTTGAACAGTGTCCAGGAGAAACTAAGGGTTGAATCAGAAAAGCTCAGTCAGGCCAATGTAAACCGCGATGCACTTCTCATGGACATTCACCAAAGAGATGAACCGATCAGCTGCATGAACATTCAGATCACTCAACAGGAGGAGCTGCTGACCAAGCTCAACCAGCAGCTGACAGAGAAAGAAGCCTCCGTGCAACAGGTGAATGCTTCGGTCACAAACAAAAGACTGAAAACTGAGGAAAGGATCACCAATCTGCTTTCACAACTTGAGGAGACCAAGGGCCTCTTGTCTCTTTGTCAGAGGGAAATCGAACCCAGAGAAACCGAAGGAAGAGCTCTGGCTCAGGACTATGGTGATCTTCAAGGAGAAGTCAGTAAACTCATGAAAGAGAATGAGGTCCTGAGAAAGCTGCAAGCTGTGATTATGGTCCAAAGGGAATGGCTGAATAAAACGGAGGAACAGAAGAACCAAACCGCATGCACTGCATCAAGGGGAGTAGAGATTCCAACCTTGCAGGAGAAACTGGAGAATAAAGTGGCTGATGTGGAAAAACAACTGAACCAGCCCAGGGCAGAGCTGAAGCAGGTACGGGACAACAGTGTTGTTCTGCAGGCAGAACTAGAAGAAGCCCGGAGGGAGGCCAGTAAACTCACAGAGCTCCAAGAGCATGTCAGAGGTATGGGAGCAGTATTAGAGACCTGGTGCTCAGAAGTGAAGGTCTTGAAATCACAACTTGCTCAGCAGACCCAAGTGCAAGCTAGAACCCTGGTGGAGAGCTCCAAAGTGGAGCAGTGGAGGAACAGTCTGACGGACGAGGAGGGAAGAGAAGAAAATCAACATTGAACTTGAGCCTTTAAATCCCATCTATACCTCACTTTATCTCCGTAATGACTTTCACACCGAGTCTCCTATAGCCTTGTTGTCTAACAGCAAGTTAAGCTTCATCATGATCGAGGGTAGCAGTGTGCGATATGGGACATCACAGGGCAACACTAGAGAAGTGCTACAAAAGGTTACAGTGGACCCTCCCATGGAGCCTGTCCGAGGAAGGCAGTTTGCACACAGTTTTGCATGTTTGAGAATGGAAAAGAAGCCAATAAGTTGCTGTATTTATGAGAACCTGAACACCAGGAGATTATTCTTGCAATTACAAGGGGTAGAGAGCCACAGGGCAGAGATAGACAAGACCATTTGTCTGATATCCAAGCGGGCAAAGGATAGGTCTCACATTGCAGACAAGGGGACAGGACAAGAGTATGAACAGAGTAAGTGTATGCCTATGTTGAAATGGTTTGCCAAGAAATTTCAGAAATTTGGTGCCCCTCTGGAGATCATCAGCAGCAATCAGAAGGAGGTACAAAGCCCAAAAGAACACAAGCCAACCTCCTTTCAAAAGGAGGTCATGAACACTATATCTTCAGTTTTCCCGGACGTTTCAGTGGACTCGACACAGAGTAACTGGCTGTGGAATGCACTGCATGCCCAGAGCAGTCAGCACGAAGCATCTTTCAGTGAAACCAAGAGCGAGGCTCCTGTTCTGGAGGATGTACTCACCTTGGAGACCGTGCAGGTTTGTGGTAGGGATTATATGCCCGAGATTGTGAGCAACGCTCATGTTCAGGATTATGCACTAATTTCGGAGATCGGAATTTCTGAGAATGCCCAAAGTGATGGAGAGGACTGCAAGAAGGGTGCCAAGGAAGATGCATGTGAAAGCCAGTGCCACGAGGAATGTCTTCAGTATACCCAAGGTAAGAAGTGTATCTGGCAAAGGAAGGTGGGTGATGAAATCCCTTATGTTCAAGTTTGCAAACTGCTTTTGTCTGTCGGAGGATTGCGACCAGCACAGTGGTGACTGCAGAAGCCAGTGCCCTCCCAGGAACATGGTCTGGGATGGTAAAGAGGACTGCATGGATAGCACAGATAACATTGGCTGAGCTCCAAGAGAGACGTCTCAATGCACCAGTGACAGGTGCATGTCCATGAAGTCCCGCTCTGATGGCCCAACAGACTGCCACGATCACTCGGAGGAGAAGGACAGTAGCAAACCTCCACAGCGTGCCCAGCGTGAACATCGGGCTTCTAGGTATGATTCCTTATTGAAAGATCGGTTCCGGTTCAGACACATAGACCGCAGTGATGGGTCTGAGGAAATGACCTCAGTGTTCCTGCCATCACCACAATCTCCAATTCCCACACCTTCACCAAGAACACTCAGACCGTTTTACGGACTGGATTTACGCAAATTTCTTGAAGGGTGCATTCACAGGTACAGAAGATCAGAAACACCCTGGAATCAGACAACATGTGGAGGATCATGTCTTAAAGGTATGGTCTGTATTACTTCACAGTCGGGATAGCTGCAATGCCAAGGGCAGTTCCTATGATCATGGAACTCTGAACTGGACAGGGACTTTGGGGTACCCCTTGCCACCACCAGCAGCCCTGGACGTGGCTGTGGTGGGTCAGGGCCCCTCTTTAGTTGGTTTTTGTTTTTGTAAACCTGGCCATATGCCCCATTAAGGGGGCTGCTTATGCTTGATGGTTTGTTAACCTCCTCCGAGGGTCTGGCTCTGGGGAGCGCCCCAGGAGTGGCGTCTTTAGAGGGGGGTTATGTCACGGTTTGGGTATGTTTTGTTCACAGTAGAGGGCGCTCTGTTCTGACTGAGCACACCTGAGCTCATGAAGGCACAGGTTTGCTTCATTGGGGCTTACTATTTAAGCCCCAATGAGCCAGAACAGAGCGTGGTTCATTCACTAGGCAAAGCCTTAGGTTACGGGTGGTTCTGTTTTGGTGTCTTGTGTCTTGTTTTGGGGACTTTCTGGAATAAAGTTATGTCTTGGATCACTGGCTCTGCGCAGACGTCCTTCCCGCACCCCGCCACTGTGACAGTAGGTCACTACGTAAACAAACAACAAATAAAAAAGGCCCTCTGAAACTGGTCAGGTACAGGGAATGGACTGAAAATGAGAGACAAATCCTTTTATAAGAAAGCCTGGAGAGCTATTTCTTAACAACACATAAAAGTCTACCTCTTTGGACAATATTAAGAAATAAAAGGTGGTTTAAGACTATTGCACAGTACTTTATTTTTGCCCAAATGTTTGTACAACTGTTGCTTTAATTGCATGCACACGAATAAGCATGGACTGTTAAGAGTGAACGTGCCTTCATGCCGAGCATAAAATGTTTGAATTTTGCCTCTTGATCAAGCACCTTCCATCTGGGGGGCACATATAAGAGTACATAACAAAAAAACATGGCTTTCTAGAGAACACAGACTTAAAGTTTGAAGCCTTTCTAGTACATTCCACTGAAATTGTATCAAGTTTTCATTTTTGGTAGTTTTTAATGTGTGGAGAAGCTTCTTCTAAAGCTCAATCTGCCCATATTCTCTTCAAAAGGTTTTTATTCTTCAAATAATTCTGCTTTTGGTAAATACTTTTATGATTCACTGAAGATTTTAGAACTGGAAAAAGTGTTCCATAGCAGAAACTCACAAGAGAAGAAATATGACAGTCCTGAGATAAGTGAGGCTGCCTCATCTTATTAGATAAGTGCAACATGCATCTTCATAAAATAAAGGAACGCTCAAAATTGCTGCTCTGCCAGACAAGCCACTGAATTTCCGCACAGTTCTGGTAATGCACATACATCTTTTTAAGAAAGGCTGAATGAGACAGAAAGGCAAGATGAGCTTAATGTGCATTCTTTCTAGACATTTCTTTTTTTTTGCAGCACAATGATAAGTAAGAAATGTCATGTTCTCAGATGAATGGCAACTCTAGGTAGACAATGATAAACACTGCAGTGTTGCCACTGTCTAGCCAACTTGACTGAACTCTATCACATTTAATAACAGCACAAACAACAAATACAAAAAGGTAAAGGGCAGGATCTGTAAAATGTATGATGTATCATATGATCTTGTCATGTATATGAAAGCAAGTCTCTTTTTTTAATCTCGTGGAAAAAAAATATTTTTTCTAAACATCCACTAATTTATAACAAAACTGTTTAAAAACAGTTTAAAACGGTTTAAAATCCTTTGACTCATTAAGCAAAAAATGAAACCAGGGATACACAACAGCAGCCAATACTTTTTAGGCCATTAAATGGAAAAAACTGAATTATCACTGTCTAATTGTTAAAGACATGGTTTTGAATATATTACAGAAAAACTAAATCTTACCTGATGGAGTGATGTGTCTCCAGGTGATTTTAGGCTCTGGTTTGCCACTGGCTAAACAGAAGAGTGTTATATTCCCGCCTTCATTTACTGTGATATCCGATGAAATGTCATATATTTTCGGGGGAACTAAAAAAAATAAAGAAACAGAAAACATTTAGTAAATTTGTACCTGCTGTATACCTGTAAATATATATCTAAAACGTAGTAAACCTTGTTTTGTGCAGTAATGCAATGAATTAAAATGTTATTATTCTGTTCAAGTCTGATATTTTTGTGTAAGACTGAAAGCAGATCCTCATCAAAAAAGAAACAGGGCATCCGTGTGGCTGAGAAAAGCTTTAGCTGCAAAACTGCTAAACCTGTCTTAATGCTGTATTTTTTCTCACCGCACCTCCTCTCTCTTGCTTTTCTCCTTCAGAAGTCTACGACGTCAAAGAAAATGCATCTCCTGATCTTGCTCTCCAACAAAAAGCAGGCTGTAAACTGTCATAAGAAAGCAAAATCAACAAATCCCTTGGCTCCTTTTGGAGATATAGTTCTAAACCCACACCATTTGTTCACTGTGGTCTGAAATGCATCCAGTTTTGCTAGGCCAGCCTTTACTCCTTCTCTCATCCCAATCCAGGATTCTAAATAGCACAAGAGTGCTGCTTGAAGTCCATTTTGTTGGGCAATGGTGTGAGATGTAATTATCTTTTGCTTCTACTGGAAATTCCAATTAATAGTTTTCATGACTTGTGCAACAGATTTCTCACTTTGTGTGAGCATAGTCAGCAGCACAGCATGCAATTTTGTGAATATCCTCATTCATCATTATTTTTTAAAACAAACTATAATAACCAAAGCAATACAAATAAGTTAAAAAAGGCAAAAATACCAGGCGGTACTCAAAGTTTCAATGTCACTAAAAAATGGAATTGGACTATCTGTCATAACGTTAATTAGTGTAAAAAGTACTAGTTTACCGACATCTAATAGGAAATTTCCATTCTACCATTCTGGATGAACAAGCCGGTATATTGCAACTGTTTCAGTTGCATTTCCAAATAAAATATGAACTCAAATTATTGAAATATTTCCTGAGCATTAAGTATTCAATTCATTCACATTCATGTAATCATTTGCATGTCACAACTTATTTAACAAGTTTGTTAAATAACCAGAGAAACAAACATTGCTTGTGTCCTAACTGCAGTAACAATAAAAACATATTTTCCTGTTTAAAATGTTTTCCCAGTGAGCTGAAGACAAAATGCTCCATTTAGAAGACAGTGGGTCACCCTCAGCATCAGATATTGTACCAATTACAGCTAGTTTTAGTAAAATATTTCTCTTAACAGGACTCTTTCATGGACATGCCAATAAGGTTACGGTTTGTGAGTAGCGGCAAGCACCAGACAACAGATAACTGGCTACCCAATTTCTAAATAGGAAAATGTTAATTTCATGACTTTTTTTAATTTAATTGACGTTTTGGTATAGGCAATGTATGCTTTAATAACCAAATGTTCTAAAATGACAACTTTGTGTGTTACAAAATTTCACAACTGCAATTTTAAGGTTTAAATATTGGCACTAGCCCTAGTATAGACACTAGCCCTGATGAAGCACAGCTACAGGCTTTTTTTTTTTACAGTATCAATAACCTGATGACACTGCAGATCTGAATTCAATTTACTGTCAAAGTTCTTGAGCCTTTTCAGACTGTCTGAAAGCTACGTGTTTTCGCCTGTAGGTTTACAAAGATGTATTATTGACACATGCCCAAAGTAACTGATAGCACAAATATAAAATGTTGAATTTGTCTACTGATCCTATCATTCTTAACAGGATCATGACCCCTATCAGTCCAAAATGAAGAGTCACTCATGGTTTCATGGCTTAAGGGAAACAGTTTTTTTTCTAAAATGGGTGGAAGGCTTTGAAGGTTTATCAGCATGTCCTAAGCAGACCGTTAAGTAATGAATCATCACCCAGTTTCTCAAAGCCATTGCAGTAATAAAATCAAATCTCAACAGCTAGAGAATGTGGTCAAAGAAATACCTGCTTTACCCCCTTTTTCTACAATGTGTTTGGAAAGGTGGGTGCAGATGAATTCCCAATGAATTTTGCTGCAATTTATGCTCACAAGGAGTGAGAATGCTTGCCCTAAGGCATGTAAGCCATTTACCTCCTTTCATTGCATTCTTAAAACCAAAGAAGTGTAACTGCTAATGAATCGTGGCTTTAGAAGAAAAAAGGTTGGACGTTATGACGGTTCTCATTTCAGCTGCGTATCAACAGTAACATAACTATAGCTTGAATTAAATTCTGTACATGGACACCATTTCACATGAAGAACATTTAAAGAGTAAGTTTCATTTGCAGGCACGGTGTGCCACTCTTATGAACAACCTTCAGATATTCAGAATTGGATGCCATGCTTTGACATAGCAGTACAACAGACAGAGAGCACTGATATGTCGCCACAAACAGCTGCAAGGGTCAACACACCAGTAACCCAAGTTCTTTTACCTCTTTCTGAGTATATAATGAAGATAGATGATATTTAATCTGAAGGACTATCATCGCTCTTGCATCTCTTCTATAGCTCCAGCTCTTCAGACACTTTGAATTCTCACCAGTTTCCAACTTCATAACCTTCAGATACAGTCATTTTAATCTTGTTAATTTCCATTCTGTCTATTTGATCATACCATAGTTTACAGTCGCCCTTCGGCTGCTCCTGCTAGGGGTCGCCACAGCGGATCATCCAACTCCATTTCTTCTGGTCTTCTGCATCTTCCTCTTTCACACTGACTGCCTGCATGTCCTCTCTCACCACATCCATAAACCTCCCCTTTGGCCTTCTTCTTCTCTTCTTGTTTTACAACTCAACCTTTAATATCCTTCTCTCAATATAATCCTCGTCTCTCCTGTGCACATGTCCAAACCAGTGTAATTTGGCCTAAATTACTTTGTCTCCAAAGAGTCCAATCTAAACCTAAGCTGATTAATAAACTCCATGGTACAACCATACCATGTTAAAACAATTGGTATCCCCCTCCATTACACCTGGCCTTACTACAAAATAACAGCCTTCCTTCTCTCCATCTTCTTTTTCCTCTTTCAGTTTCTTCTGTTAGGGGTTGCTACAGTGGATCAACAGTCTCTACTTATTCCTGTCCTCTGCATCTTCCTCCTTCAAACCAACGTTTGCGTTCAACCAACGCAACCTTGCTTCTCTAACTTTGTCCCCAAAACTTCTAACCCGAGTTGTAATATACTCATTTCCAATCCTGTCCACCATCGTCACACCCAATGAAAATCTTAGCATCTTTAACTTTGCCACCTCCAGCTCTGTTGTCTTTTTCATCAGCGACACTATCTCCAATCCGCATAGCATAGTTGGTCTCACTACCGTCCTGAAAACCCTTCCTTTCACTCTTGCTGGTACCTGTTTGTCACAGATTATTCCTGCCATTCCAGCCTACCTAGACTCTCTTCTCTACCTCTATCTAACTCCCCATTTCTCTGAACTGTTAATCCCAAATATCCCACACCTCTGCTCCTATCCAAACTATTCCAGTTTCCTACCTTTCTTTGTCCTACTCACTTTTATTCCTCTCCTCTCTAGAGCATTTCTCCAAACCTCCAGGTTCTCCCAAGCTGCTCACTACTCTTGCTATGGATGACATCTTCCATAAACATCATTGTCCACTGGGACTCCTGTCTAACCTTGACCATTACCATTGCAAATAAGAATGGTCTCAGCACTGATCCAACCTCTACTTAAAGTGCATCTGTCACTTCTTACAGTTGACCTCACCAGTATCACACTGCCCTCATACATATACTGTACTACTCTCACATTCCTCTCTGCCACTCCTGACTTCTTCATACAAAACCACAACTCCTATCTAGGCACCTTGTCATGTACTTTCTCCTAGTCCACAAAGGTATGATGCAACTCCTTCGGACCTTCTCCTTCTGACCCTAAGGGGGAACATTACATCTTCACCTCTTCTTAATCTAGCTTCTGCTACTCTTTCCCAAAACATCATGCTGTGGCTGATCAACTTTATCCCTCTATAGTTACTACAACTCTGTGTATCACCCTTATTCTTGAAAATTGATAGCAGCACACTGCTCTACTCCTCAGGCATCCTCTCACTTTTTAAGAGCATGTTAAACATTCTTGTTAGAAACTCTACTGCCATCTGTTCTAAACACCTTCTTGCATCCACAGGCATATCATCTGGACCAACAGCCTTTTATTTTTCATCCTCTTCAATTCTGCCCTTAATTCCATCTTGCTAATTTGCTGCCCTTCCTAGTTAACTATACTCACATCATTCAAGCTTCACTCTCTCTTGTTCTTTTTTCATCAGTCACTCAAAGTACTCTTTCCATCTGTTCAACACGATCTGCTCACTTGTGAGTCTGTTTCCATTTCTATCATTAATCATCCTGACCTGCTGCACAGCTTTTTCTGCTTTGTCTCTCTGTCTAGCTTATTGGTATGGGTACTTTTCTGCTTCCTTACTGTCCAACCTCTCATACAATTCAACATATACCTTATCCTTTGCAGGTGCTATCTCCTTGTAATCCTGTCAACTTTCTTCATCACTCTGATTATCCCACATCTTCTTCACTAGTCTCTCCTTTTGTATACACTCCTAGAGTTCCACCACCAGGTTTCCTTATCCTCCTTCTTCTTTCCTGATGTCACATTAACCACCTTTCTAGCTGTCTCCCAGTAGTTGACCAGCAATCTGGTAACACTTCATTACCTCCCAGTGCCCATGTTAACTCCTGCCTGAATTCCACCTTCCTTCCTTCTTCAGCTTATACCATTTCATCCTCGACTCTGCCCTCACTTTCCTCCTCTTTTTGACCTCAAAGGTTATCCTACAGAGCACCATTCTATTCAATATAGCTATACTCTCCCTTTTCACTACTTTGCAGTCTCCAGTCTCCTTCAGAATGACCCTCCTATAAAGGTTATAATCCACCTGTGTGCATCTTCGTCCCCTCTTATACATCACCCTGTGCTCCTCCCTCTTCTTAAAATAAGCCTTAACTATAGCCATTTCTATCCCTTTAGCAAAATCTACAACCATCTGACCTTCTGCACTCCTCTCCCTGAGATCATGCTTACCCATCACCTCCTCATCACCTCTGTTCCCTTCACCAACAAGTCTATTAGTCTGCAATAATCACCACTCTCTCACCCTTGGGTATACTCTGCATCAATTCATCTAACTCACTCCAGAATTCTTCTTTCTCCTTCATCTCACAGCTAGCTTGCGGGGCATAAACACAAACAACATTCATTATCACACCTTCAACTTCCAGATTCAAACTCACCACCCTATCTGACATTCTCTTCACCTCCAAAACGCTTTTGACATACTGTCCTTTCAGAATAAAACATACCCCATTCCTCCTTCCATCCACACCATGGTAAAACAATTTAAATCAGCTTCCAATACACCTGGCCTTACTACCCTTCCATCTATTCTCTTGCGCACACAAAATATCAAACTTGTCATCATATCAGCCAACTTTCTCCCTTTACTAGCCATTCAAAGTTCCTACCTTCACTTCCACTCTCCTACAATTCCTTCTCTCCTCCTGCATCCAGATATGCTTTCTTTCTCTACTTTTTCTCATTTCGCTAACAGTAACCCAATTTCCACCGACAGTGCTGGTGGAGATTATTGTTAACCAGGGCCTTGGCTGATCCAGTATGGAAATTTCTTTCACTGTCTGCATATTTATTTGGCAAGTTATATATCAGATGCCCTTCCTGACGTCACCTTCCCCATTTTTCATGTCTGGGGCAGACACAAAGAAATAAACTGGCTTTTGCATCCCTAGTGGCTGGGTTCCTTCGTTCTCTCCATCTTATCAGCTAATTCTCTACCTTAGCAGTCACTGCGAACATTTAAAGTTCCTACCCTCATTTCCATTCGTCTACCCTTCATTCTCTCCTCCTGCATCCAGACGTTTCTCTTCTTCTTTGCCTTTGGCCAACAGTAGCACAATTCCCCCCCCACACCCAGCTGGTTTACGGTACTGGTGGCAGTCATTGTTAACCTGGCCCTTAACCTCTTCTGAGGAAGTCTGTGTCATTATCTGCATATTGATTTGGCAAAAGTCTTACATCAGATACCCTTCCTGATGTAATCCTCTCCATTTATCCAGGCTTGGAACCAGCACAAATAAGTACACTAGCTTGAGCATTCCTAGTAACTGGGTTCATAACATAGTTTACACTGTGTATAACTATTATTTTATGGGCCTTAACAACAAGTAAAGTCAATATGATCCCCTCCCCCAATTTCAAATTACTGAGCAATTGTTATGTTCATCCCACCCGCTGCCTTACAGGAGGTGCTAAGACAGAGCTGCCACTGCTGATGGGGAAGGCGTTATCTGCTTACCAGCTCCAGAGTGAATAAATAAGCTTCTAATGACGCCACTTTGAAATTCAGAAACGCTTACAGCAGCACTATTAAAATGCAGGGTTTCCTCGGCATAAAGCAGAGTGCGTGGCTTTCCTTTCTATGCATTCTGACAGGTTTTCAGGAGCTAACTTCTGCCACCAAATCCAAGACCCATTTCTCCACACCTACTGCCAGCCCACATTCCAATTATGGAGCCGAGGGAGATGTGGGCTCCTTTTATAATGTAGAATGGCATGTGCAAAGGCTAAAGAGGAGACAAGAAAAATTCAGATTTCGGCTCACTGTTTACAGGTGAAATGTATGGCACAGTCTGAGCCAAAGGACCTAGAACAAAACTGAAATATAGTGAACACTGCATCTAATGCTTTAAGCTGTATTTCTAATGCCAAGGAACCATGAGTCAGATGTATTAACCTGCAGTATGTTTCCACTGTATACACTTTTAAGGTCTGTCAGAACAGAATAAGATTAACTTAGCATAAATTCATTAAGCCAACAGCTATATCTAGCTGCCATGTCTATAAATCAGCGGAAATAGATGTGTTATCAAGAATAGTTCTTGAAAAATTACTCACAGAATAGGCCAAAAAAATGAAAAAGATGCATCCTATCACAAAGGAGTTTGCCCTCTATTAACCTTAATAGCGGCACACACTCTGTCAACAGAAACTATCCTAATTTTTTTTCTCAATGGAAAAAGAAGCAGTAATTTAAGCTGTTCATTTAAATGAGTGCACTCCCATCACTATCACTCCATTCTGCCAAGCTGAGAAAAAAAATCTGACCATGAGAAAAAGACATTTATAAATTGTCATTGGAAGTCATTATAATCTAAATAGCCTACAGATAAACACAGACAGAGGCCAATACCCCTTTATTTAAAATTTTACAATCAGAAGCAGCTCTCCATAAAAGTTGAAGAATTTATATAAAGATCTGTTAAAGTGCAAAAATGTATGTACATTCAGACTGTATTTGCAAATTCAGTCTCAGTACCAAAAAACATTTTGGCTGTTCATAATTTCCCAAACTTTGCTAAAATGCTTGCTTGGAGTGTCAGAGAACTGCGTTCTGTAAGCAGCTAAAAGGCTGAGGTGGGTGCAAAGCTAGTAATAGCGGCGAGCCATTTCGAACAGTGGCCATGGAAACAGAAGCCAGGAAAGGCAGCAAAAGTTTTTTTTTTTTTTTTAATGGGCTTTGTTGAGCAAAAGTTGACCTGAATAAGCCTAACAAACATACTCACAAAGTACATGTATTTCCTTAATTGTACTTGCATGGTCATCTAATTTGAGCTCTATCTAGTATGCCCTTTCTGAGTCAGTGAAGATAAAAAAAGAGCAAGCAAAACATGTGAAATATTGCAACATCTGACCACCCTCCCATCCCCTTCTGCGTCTAGTAAAGCCAAATGCTAACTAAAATCCCAAACATCCAGCTTAACCAGGGTGGCAATCACTACAACCATTTTTAAGCATTAGCAATCATATTGGAGAAAATGCTTAAAATTTTAGCTGCCAGTCCACTGGAATAAATGTATTCACCTCTAGCATAAAAACTAGTGGTTAGCAAATTGTGCTTTCTATGCTAAGATGGACTCTCTGCTCATTCTTACAGGATTCCAATTCCCCATACAAGCTGCAGGCTGTAAAAACAAACCAAGTTAAATCCCTTAATTAGGTGTCAGACACAGGAAGAAAACACAAACACTGACAGCCTGCATTACCCAAAGGGATTTCTACAGTTTGCAAAGCCACAGCATGCTCCGTGGTAAAGCACACAACCTTAAGAGGATGCCACACAATGCAACATGTTGAAAGTCACAAATTGTTATGCATCTGTACAGGGAATTTGACCATTACAAAGTCATCAAACCATAAAATACATAAGAGAATGAAGTTAAAGGAATTTCATCTTCGAATGGAGCAATGTGACAATTTATCTCCTTGAGTGCAGTTCTTCCATTTTCCATTTTCCATTTTATTTTTTTTTTCTATAAAACTGAAGTAGGGAATCAGAATATAGCTTTCACAGATGTTTGACAGAATTATATTCTCAGCATGTACAATATTTTCCATCAGATGATTTTGCTGCTTTAGAGGTATATGTGTAAACAAAAGCAAGGAGGAGAAGAAGAAGCACATCTCAGCAATGATGATAGGCCAGTTTTATGCAATAAGGATCACATTAAAATGCTGCAAATATATTATAACATAGCAGCAATTGATTGGCAAACATATTCAAATGTATTCATGTATTGCCATTAAAATTAAACACTGAAATTAATTTGAATGTATGTAATACACTTCGGCCTTCACTTATGCAATACCGTTATGTATGTCAACAATCTATGTTTAGAATGATCTTGGTAAAATAATATGGTAGGTGTTAGAAACTCAAATTTGCCGTTCGCAACAGCATGGCAAAATGTGACTTCTTCAAACTACTAAACTGCATTCATTACTGGTAACACACTATGACAAAGAGTCTGGCAAACCAAGCTGAGATTTATGTGGTGGCAGGAATGGCAAATGTTTCTCAGAAAAATGTGTGTGGGTTTATTCAATCCCTTTGCAATAAGCACACTCATTCTCTAATGTTGTCCAAGATTGACCAGTAGGTTAGAAGTGATCCAACAAAAGGTTTCAGCAGTTTCAGGGACGTTAGAAATGTATGTTCCAAATTAATAAAGGAAAATATGAATGATGTATAGCAATAAATAAATAATGTAGGCTTTTCACTGGCCTTTCAAAGTTGCTTTCTATTACCAAAGCAAGTCTAGACTTAGAAAACAGCTCACGATTACCTAGCACAAAGTCTTTATTCAATCACTGTCTTTCTCCCTTCGTTGTCTTCCCTGTTGTGATACCATGCACATACTCCCTGAGTGTGCTTATCAATTACTCTGTTCATTTTGAGATAAATAATGAATTCTATTAAAGAAAAGAGATATATCATGATCAAGAGAACACCCTCAGCTAAAGGAAAGTGTAAAAAGAGAGGGAAGATTTATTCTGATGATTATAATTATATACGAAAAATGACTCAATGATGGGATCTAGTTCCTTTAAAAGTACACACTTTGAAAAGTTGTAATGTACGAATACCAGTTTGCCCCTGTCAGATATGCCTCATAGGGCAGAGAGCACTTTTTGTAATATCTCTCTAGCTAATTAAAGACAGTGGCTTTGTGCTCTCTGTTCAAATTAAGCTCATATCTTAGCATATTTACTGCCGCAGAGAGCCAAAACCTCCCACCATGGGGCAATCCATATGAACTTAGTTTGCACTGCAGCAAAATATACAACATAAGCCCACTATTAGCAGATAAGCTGCTGCATGAACTAATTCCTGCAATGGAATTATTTAATAATAATAAAAAACTTTACAATAAGGTTTAGCTGGTAGAAAGGAACTCTACTTCTAATTCTCACGAATGGACTCTTCCACTGAGAAAAAACCTCTAAACAGAATCAGTTAAAAATTTAGCATGGGATCAATAAGTAGGAGGCAATATGAATTAGAATCAGAAAACTTTATTGATCCCAAGGGAAATTGCTTATGATGGTATTGATTGTTTTTGTAATAAATGTTGCTTTTCTGAGCATCTCATGAATATTGTCCAGGTCATGACGATTCTTGATTAAATGGGAATCACATAGAACTGTGATGCTCACTTATGATTATTCAATATATGGTTACAATGTGTGCATTTATAAAATTCCTATACTGTTAAACTTTCATCATGTATAACTCCAGCTCAGGGATTGCTAAACAGATTAATAAGTAAATTCTCATTAAATAAATACATAACTAAATAAGTAAATTGTAGTCTACCAAATGCTGCACAGGGTCTACATTTGGAATGTGTTTTTGTACTCAATGGTAGAGCGCCTAAATAATGTATATGCCTTGGATATTTGTTTAATACTTCATTGGCATGGCAGTGGTGGCCTAGTGGTTAGTGGTTAGGGACTAGGCCCCAGGGTCAGAAGGTTGTGGGTTTGAATCCCAGACCAGTAGGTTGCCCTAAGGTACCCTTGAGTAAGGTACCGTCCCCATCACTACACCCTGGGCACTTTCAATAGCTACCCCCTGCTGTACGTGTGTGGGTAAATTGCAGAAGTCTTATTTTGTTGTGGTTCATTGCGTGCTGTACTGTGTTTCAAAATGACAAGAAAAGTCACTTTTGCTATTAAAAATAGGTCTATATCTTTGCTTTAGTTCAAATTTAGTACAACTGCAGGCTCCAAATCACTGAACATTAAACATAAACATCACAAATGAGCCAAGAGCTTGACACCACAAGGCATGTGACACATAAACAAGGAGTGTGAGGTACAAATGCCATGATTATTTTGTGAACATGTCTTCTGACACACTGTTTATGGTTAACCAGGGTCTTGAGTTTGTGCAATGCCAGATGCAGGAAGCTTGCTGCTAGCTGTTACTGTGGTGCAAAAGCTTCATGGTTATCACTTCAGATATAGATTGTGCTACAATTAGAGGGGCTGTATTGAAAAAAAAAAGCTCTTAAATCACATTGTTTAATAAATTCAGTTTCCAATTTTAGTACAATGTTTTAGTACCCAGTTTAGTACAGTACTCTGTTGTAAGTACTTAAAGAACACTGACCAACTGCAAATTTAATTTAAAATGCCAAATAATTAGTCATGTTTGGGATTTGACTTTTTTGTTTATTACAGCACCATGCCATGCCACCCACCTGTACTGATAAGTATTCTCAATTATCAGCAGCACCAGGAAGACCCATGGTATTTAATTAAAAAAACGTTATCACTATAGCGTATGTTATCTCTTATCGCCTGAGTTCTAACCACCCTCTGTGTGAAGAAGAAATGCATTTAGCCACTTATACTTTATCTTTAAAACTCATCTCCAGAAAAGGACTAACACTCTGACCTTTGGTGTCACTTACTTTAATTAGCTTGAGCTGATAGTGGTTATTTCCTGAAGCAGTTCCTTTATAATGAGGGGGGAAAAAATCAAAAACAGATGCATATGTACTGTTCCCTATTACCAAATGCATAAGAATAGAGGCCACCATCAAAGTGACAAAGTTCCTCTTACATATTAAAGGGGTTTGTAGACCAAGGTAAATTATTTTTCATAGGAAAAAATTTGATATCTACTTAGCTTTTATTGTGTTTACATGCTAAATAAATAGACACTGTGATTAATCCATTACTTTGGCTTTTGCTTCTTAATGGGGTGGTAGAATATTCAGCTGTTTGATAATATATTCATAACTAGACTATCCAATATGCAGCAGAAAGTCAGAGTGTTTAAAACTTTCAGACAAGTGAAGGATGGAAACAAGCAAAGTGCCCTTTGGGTCATACTGAATCTGAGCCAAAAGGGAGCAAGGGAAATTGCAACATGGTGGATGGTGTTGCAAGGTAGTTGCCCAGAAAACTATTCCAAGCTGAATGTAATAACAGTAATTGTAATACTTGTGGGTACCTTTTAAATGTTTAACATTACCTAAGATTTTCTAGCAAGCTTTTCACTTACAAAATGCAGTAGCTAGCATGTTTCCCTGACAAAAGTAGATTGCATTTTCTTTCAGTGTGCTATCAGAAATCATACTAACAAGGCTGCTAAGCTGAATTCTGTGTTCATCTAACTGTGTATGAACTGATTTTGCTGTTAGGACCAACAGTTAGAAATAGATTTTCTATGGAATTAATAGGCAATATATATTGGCAATAAAATTGACCATTTTATGCTAAACTAATGAGTCATTCTAGCTTAGTTTCAAAAGAAACATAAATAATTACCTATAATAATGATCAACTGTAATAATAATATTAATAAAAAATGTAAAAATAACAGTAAAAACAACAACAACATTAATAATAATAATTGCAGCAGTGGGGCAGTGGTGGTCTAGAGGTTAGGGATTAGGCCCCAGTATCGGAAGGTTGTGGATTTGAATCCTGGACCAGGAAGTTAGCCCTGAATTACCCTTGAGCAAGTCTAGAAGTTATTATAGAGCCATGCATTACCAACATATGCAGGCCCTCCTTCTATGTATTTTTCATTCGGGTACTTTATGTCCTATGTTGAAACTAAGCACAAGGTTTGTATAAGCTCCTTAAAAAAGCATTGCCAAAAGAATGGGAGGCTCTAGAGCAGCAGCTCATAAGGCCACAATGTCCAATGTTAAGCGCCAGCTAGAGTGATATAAAGCCCCCTAGCATTAGAACTGTGGAGCAGTAGAACTGCACTCTCTGGAGTGATGAAAACCCATTACCTTTGGGAAGAGTTGGAAGGGGTGATTTGATTCAGATGTAATCATCCATCATTAGTACTTGAACTTACTAATGCTCTTGTTTCTGAATGCTATTCCCACAGTTGTTCAAGCATCTACTCCAAAGCCTTCCCAGAAGAGTTGAGTGTGTTACTGAAGCAAGCAGGGATAGGGCTGCTTGATTTTCATTGATTCAAGAAGTTATGTTGGATGAGCAGTTGTGTGAAAACAACATAAAAGGTATTTTTATAGCAAGTTGTGTGGTTGGTGGTCCTCTTACTATGGCAAAAGTGAAGTGCAATGATCATAGGCATAATACATTATATGTGTCAATCCTTTTGGAATCTTTTGTAAATTAATAAAAAAAAAAAAAAAAACTGAAATTTTTACAAAAGCTTTTACATAAGCATTCAAAACCTTCACTTAGTATCTGGTTAAAGCAGTCTCTGCTGCAGAAAATATTCCTACCACGTGCCACCACTGTCTTCGAATGTGAATATGATGCTCAGGGTCTGGTTTCCTTTATGCACACCACTGGGAATTGTGGTCAAATAGTTCAGTCTTGGTTTCATAAGAACAGAGATTTTACTTATCATGGTCTAAGATTTGTTAAGCAAACTCAAGGGATGTCATGTTTCATTTAGTAAGAAATGGCTTCCATCTGGCCCCTCATAAAAGTCTGTTTGGTGCGGTGTTGCATTGATAATATCCCTCTATAAGGTTCTCACATCTCCACAAAGCAAATACAGTTCCTATTCATAACAACCGTTACCTTTCTGACCAAGTTCCTGTCATCCCAGACTACTGAGTGTATATAGGTGGCCTAGGAGGACTGTTTCAAATCCCTTCCATTTCAGAGTAATGGAGACTACCATGCTCCTGGGCACTTTCAATGCTGCAGAAATTGTCTTGGATCCTTTTGTAAATCTGTGTCACGATACATTCATGTCTCACTGGTCTGTGGAGATTTTTCTCTACCTCATGGCTTGGTTTCCAGTCTGACATACAATACTTTGCAAAAATGTCATCCCACCTCTCATTGCTTCTTATCATGCTTTCAAAGAGACAGACTTTCATGTGTTTTTATTTATTCTTAAGGAATAGTTCTCCGGGCTTCCTGAAGGACTTTCAAAATTTATGGTTTTCATTTTCTGTTCAGTCCCTGCACCTGACCATTTTTTCAGGTTTGTTTTTTATTTGTTAAGCCACACAGTAACCTAGTATGAATCATCAAGCAAAACAAAGCCATCTAACTTAAGTCCTGAAGCAGTGAAGAAGCGTGAATTTGTCTAAAAATAATCAGGCTGGTCATACTTATGCTGGTGATGTTGAATGCTGAGTTGTTGGAACCCCTTGATATAGGCACTTTTAAGATCTAATCAATATCCTCATACCAATGATAAGATAGTTTGACAGGTTTACAAGTACCTTTACATCAACAAGATTATTCCCTAGCAAAGTATAAAGAAATAGTGGTTCAGGACTTTTGCAGAGTGCTGAACACCATCAACTGTGAGACGTTATATATGTGTCTTTTGTTATTAATATACAATTCAATCAGTTAGTCACAGGTGGACTCCAATCAAGATTTAGAAGCTTCTTAAGAACCACTAATGAAACAGAATGCACCAGAGCAAGTATCTTAACAAAGGTTCTGAATACTTATGTAAGTGGGATATTTTAGCCTTTTTTGTAAATAAATTAATAGTTTTAAGTATTATGTGTAGATTCATGAGAAAACAATTTTCTGAACTGATTTTAAGATGAGTCCAAAGCATAATAAAATGTAGAAAACCTGAAAGGGTGTAAAAACTTGCAGTATTACATTTTACATTACATTTATAGCATTTAGCAGACGCTCTTATCCAGAGCAACTTCCATGTCCTAATTACAGGGACAGTCCCCCTGGAGCAACTCAGGGTTAAGGGTCTTGCTCAGGGACCCAGTGGTGGTAGTGCTAGAGGTGAGATTCGAACCTGGGACCTTTTGATCCAGAGGTCCGTAGGCAACGGCATATGAGCCTAACGCATTTTCTGCTGACACATTTGAAGACTGTTTTCCAAAAAATGGAAAAAACATGTTTACTTAGTCGATATGTTGTATAGTCAGTCAGTCATTTTCAGAGCTGCTTGTCCTAATTAGCGTGGGGGGGGTGTGTTCTGGAGTCCATCCCAGCTCACACAGGGCGAAGGACAGGGACACCACCTATTGCAGAGAGGAGCGAACTGACGGGGACGGCACCTTGCTCAAGGGTACCTCAGGGCCCTTACCCACCAGTAAGGGGTTTGAACCCACAATCCTCCAATCTGGGGCCAACTCCCTAATCACTAGGCCACTGCTGCCCAATGTGGTAGAGTGAGAACTAAATGTATTGTACTGCCAGTACAAGAAGGGGTAATAGAACAGCAAGTGGTCTACCAAAGGAAGCCATATTGTGACCAGTAAATAGGTCAAATAAATTATGTGAGTTGCTTTGAGTTGCTTGTCCAGCATTTTTACTCAAATAGCCTTGTGTGTTTAGGTTTTGTACTTAAACTTCTAGAGATTCTGTTGGATAATAAGACACAGAAAAAATAAGCCCTTTAATCTTGTCTAAGCACTTTCACAGGCTATGTCTATTGCATGGTACATTCAAGGATCTAAAGAATAACCACCCCAGGCTAGAAGTGCCTTGTAATAGCAAATACAGAGAGATTCAAAATAAAGATCAGTTTTTAGTTTGCCCTTCATTTTAATTACATATCATGTTTCCAATCATCTACTTCAGAATGAGAGGTTCTCATTATTCAACTGTACTTGAATAATGAACACTAAATCAAGAAGGTCACACAACTCCAATACACATAAAATCATTTACACAGTTTTTAAATATTAAGCTGTCCAAGTTAAACAAGTGCATTTGCCAGAGCCGGAATAATTACAGGTTGCTGTGTCTACCAGATCAGCAATGATCAATAAAGGACAATATCTGGGGTTTTTTTTCCAGCATTTTCATGATACATGATATGCAGAGTTTTTCTATGGTTTGATAAGTGTACTAGTAATGCCGTATGTAGAAAACTATTAGTTCTACCTTATACATTATAGATTTAGACTTAACATTAACTGTACTACACTCAAATAATAATAATACAATAAACAGGACTAATTGGTCCAGAAAACAATTAGAACAGTATATTGTAACAATTTAGTACTATAAAACTAACAAATGAAAGCTATTTTAAAACTTTAGAAACATTTCTTTGCATGGTCATTTGCCTGTAATCACTGTAAAAACTTGCACACTAGAAAATGTATACCACTTCACAATACGTAAATACCAAGATGACATATTTTTAAACTGCTAAAATTTTTCATTGCAGTCATTCCCACCATGAAATAAACTGCTGTACTATTTGTATAGATAAACCCGGCCACTAGGGATGCACAAGCCAGTGTATTCCTTTGTGCCAGTCCCAAGCCCGGATAATTGGGGAGGGTTACTTCAGGAAGGGCATCCAGTGTAAAACTCTGCCAAATCAACATGTGGACAACGAAACAAACTTCCATACCGGATTGGTCGAGGCCCAGGTTAACAACGACCGCCACCAGTGCTATTAGCCTACAGGGTGCTGGTGGAAATTGGACTACTGTTGGCCAAAGGAGAAGAAGAAGAGGAGGAAGGCATGTCCAGAGGGAGGAGGAAAAAAGAAGGAGAGGAAAGTGGAATTGAGGGTAGGGACTTTGAATGTTGGCAGCATGACTGGTAAAGGTAAAGAATTAGCTGATAGGATGGAGAAGAAAGGTTGACATTTTGTGTGTGCAAGAGACTAGATGGAAGGGTAGTAAGGCCAGGTGTATTGGAGGAGTGTTTAAATTGTATTACCATGATGTGTATAGAAGGAGGAATGGGGTAGGTGTTATCCTGAAGGAAGAGTATGTGGAGAGTGTTTTGGAGTGAAGAGGGTGTCAGGGAGGATGACGAGTTTGAAGCTGAAAGTTGAAGGTGTGATAATGGATGTTAGTGCTTATGCTCCACAAGCTGGTTGTGACATGGAAGAGAAAGAACAATTCTGGAGTGAGTTAGATGAAGTGATAGAGAGTGTACCCAGGGGAGAGAGAGTGGTGATTGGTGTAGATTTTAATGGTCATGTTGGTGAAGGGAACAGAGGTGATGAGGAGGTGATGGGTAGGCATGGTGTCAAGGAGAGGAATGCTGAAGGTCAGATGGTTGTAGATTTTGTGAAAAGGATGGAAAAATACTTCTTTTAAGAAGAGGGAGGAGCACAGGGTGACATATAAGAGTGAAGGAAGATGCTCACAGGTAGATTATATTCTTTGCAGGAGGGTCAGTCTGAAAGAGATTGGAGACTGCAAAGTAGTGAAAGGGGAGAATGTAGCTAAACAGCATAGGATGTTGGTCTGTAGGATGACCTTGGAGGTTAGGAAGAGGAGGAAAGTGAGGGCAGAGTTGAGGATCAAGTGGTGGAAGCTGAAGGAGGAGGGCTGCAAGGTGGAATTCAGGCAGGAGTTAACATGGGCAATGGGAGGTGATGAACAGCTGCCGGATTGCTGGGAAACTACTGCAGAAGTGATAAGAAATGTACTTGGTGTGACATCTGGAAGGAAGAAGGAGGATAAGGAAACCTGGTGGTGGACCCAAGAAGTCCAAGAGTGTATACAGAAGAAGAGGGAGGCAAAGAAGACATGGGACAGTCAGAGAGATGAAGAAAGTAGACAGGTGTACAAGGAGATGAACCGCAGAATTGTATGAGAAGTTGGACAGTAAAGAGGGAGAAAAGGACCTTTACCGATTGGCTAGACAGAGAGACAGATCTGGGAAAGATGTGCAGCAGGTCAGGGAGATTAAAGATAGAAATGGAAACGTACTCACAGGTGAACAAAGTGTGTTGAACAGACAGAAGGAGTACTTTGAGGGGCTGATGAATGAAGAAAATGAGAGAGAGAGAAGATTGGATGATGTGAGGAGAGTGAACCAGGAAGTTAAGCAAATAAACACGATGAAAGTAAGAGCAGTGTTGAAGAGGATGAAGAATGGAAAGGCTGTTGGACCAGATGAGTGCCAGAGGACTGGAGACAAAGTGTTCTGGTACCAATTTTCAAGAGTAAGGGTGATGCACAGAGCTGTAGTAACTATAGAGGGATAAAGTTGATCAGCCACAGCATGAGAAGTTATGGGAAAGAGTCGTGGAAGCTAGGTTAAGAAAAGAGGTGAGGATTAGTGAACAGCAGTATGGTTTTATGACAAAAAAAAGCACTACAGATGCAATGTTTGCTCTGTGGGTATTGATGGAGAAGTACAGAGAAAGTCAGAAGGAGTTGCACTGTGCCTTTGTGGACTTGGAGAAAGCATATGACAGGGTTTTGAATGAGGAAGTCGGGTGATACAGAGAAGTATGTGAGAGTAGTTAAGGATATGTATGATGGCAGTGTAACAGTGGTGAGATCTGCAGTGGGAGTGAGGGATGCATTTAAGGTAGAGGTTGGATTACAACATGGATCAGCACTGAGCCCATTCTTGTGTGCAATAGTAATGGACAGGTTGACGGATGAGGTTAGACAGGAGTCTCTGTGGACGATGATGTTTGCTGATGATATTGTGATCTGCAGTGAGAGTAGAGCAGCTTGAGCAGAACCTTGAGAGATGGAGATGTGCTCTAGAGAGGAGAGGAAAGAAAGTGAGTAGGTCAAAGACAGAATACATGAGTGTGAATGAAAGGGGGAAAAGTGGAGTGGTTAGGATGCAGGGAGTAGAGGTAACAAAGGTGGTTACCTTTAAGGGGTTTAAATACTTGGGATCAACAGTTCAGTGTAATGGCGAGTGTGGAAGAGAGTTGAAGAAGAAAGTGCAGGCAGATTGGAATGGGTGGAGAAGAGTGGCTGGAGTGATTTGTGACAGACGGGTACCAGCTGAATTGAAGGTTTACAGGACAGTAGTGAGACCAGCTATGTTGTTTGGGTTGGAGACGGTGACACTGATGAAAACACAGGAGTCAGAGCTGGAGATGTCAGAGTTAAAGATGATGAGATTGTCGTTGGGTGTGACGAGGATGGACAGGATTAGAAATGAGTATATTGAGTATATATATATAGGGACAGCTCAGGTTAAGATGTCTTGGAGACAAGGTTAAAGAAGCAAGGTTGCGTTGGTTTGGACATGTCCAGAGAAGAGATGAGGATTATATTGGAAGGAGGATGTTGAAGATGGAGCTGCCAGGAAAGAGGAGAAGAGGAAGAGCAAAGAGGAGATTTATGGACGTGGTGAGAGAGGACATGCAGATGGTCGGTTTGAAGCAGGAAGATGCAGTGGACCGGAAGAAATGGAGACAGCTGATCCGCTGTGGTGACCCCTAAATGGGAGCAGCCAAAAGAAAAAGAAGAGGAAGAAGACTATTTGTAAAGATAAAATCTGCAAGGAATTATTATATGCCTCTATAGAAACCCCTACAGTGACCCTGGCGTTGTGGTTACTAATAAGAAAACTCTAAAATCAAATAGTACCCGGTTTATTCATCACCTATTTACAACTCAGGATTGCTAGTTCATATATGTCAAAATATTAAGATGCCTCAGTTTAGTCTGCTCTGTAATTCCTTCAAAACACTAATCTATTTAATTAAATGTGGCCACCTCAAAAAAGAAAAAACAACTGTGATTAAATTTCAAAAATCAAATTTCAAGTTGCAAAGTTTTTTGTGTGGGGGGAAAAAAATATGAGCTAAACTTGGCCTGTTAATCTGTATGGGCCAGTTTCCCAGACACGGATTAAGCCCAGTCTTGGACTAAATTGCAATGCCAATGCTGATTCACCTTTGAAAATCCTTTTCAGTCCAGGCTTAGGATTAATCTGGGAAACTGGCCCTATGAGTGAAAATGACTTGCACTGAGCTATAGAGAGTATAACTGAATGTAAAACCGCACTGCCTGTAGCTTCAAGTACATTATGAAATTCAAATTTTTGCTGCAGCCACTCTAAGTTTTACATAACTGTAAACAACTTATGTTTGAACAAGTATAAGTTCTAACTTCAATGTAGTTCAAATGCTTACACCATTTATCTAAAATAGGAGAGCTTTTCCTGCAACATGTAGGCTTCATAAAGAAATTTATACCTACAAATAATTTGATATCGATAAGCCTTTATAAACGCTTAGTATTTCAATATTTTAATTTAGCCGTTCCCATGCAAAGTCAAAATAAACTCTATTATCAATTAATCTAAACATTCTCAACAATACTAAATGCAATATTCAACAAGCATCTATAGGAAATTAATTTTCCTCCACGCTGGTAACAGGTACAGCAATGAACTGTTTCATCTGAAAAATATACAGTACTGTGCAATGGTCTTGAGCTACCCCTCAACGATTCATGTTTTGCTAGGGAATCACCCAGTTGGTGTGAAAATACCATTATATCTGTCACACCCTCTTATCTGTGGTATATTTAGTATATTAAATTAAATATAAGGGGACAAATGTTTTACTGATATGCCAAAGATACAAGGAGCCTGGATAAAGCAGTTCCAATCACTCAGCATTCAGCGCCACCAGTATACTAATCGCTGATCATCTGTAACCATCTGCACCTATTTCTTCACTGCTTCAAGTTAAATAGATTCTTTATTCTTGAATGATTCATACATAGGCCACTAGGACTGAAAATAAGAGCCAATGCATGAAGAAATAAAGCTCAACAATACATTAACAATATACAAGAAAAGCTTGTGTTTAGGAAGACCAGGGAAGCTCAAGAGTTGCAGAGTAATGTAGAATATTCTTAAAATCCATAGTGTTGCTTGGTTATAGTTTTTCAAAAGTTTAATGAATATTCAGGAAGAATGCAATTTGTATGAATTTGTATGAACATGATGCTGGAGCCTTTCCATGCAGTAAAATGACAACGGTAGAAAAACACCCTGAATACGCAGTTCATTGCAGGGCATGCAACTATAAATGCGTTTAACAGATACAGTGAAGAAAGAGGCACTTAAATGTTTTCCTGTTATTGCTTTTCTAGACAGCCAACTGTCCATAAGAGTAGTCCGGTATTGTCAAACAACATCAAAAATGAGAACCAGGGTGGTTTGATTCACATTTAAGAATAAGGGCTTTGTTTTAACAAGGAGATGCCATAGAGGAAAAAAAAACCTGCCCCGTAATATGCAGGCTCCCAAGAGGAAACTTCCTGCCCTGAAATGACGGTAAATGAATACAAATACATGCTGTGGGTTGTAGTAGTCTGCATTTGTTCCTTAGTGATGAGATAAGGGCTGTCAAAGTTGGAATCATGCCAGTGCGGGAACAAAACACATTTATGGCATGAAAATTAAATGAGTATTTTCAATAGAAGAATAAAATAACAACAATTTTCTCCAGAGAAGAAAAGATTTACTGTGGATTTTTTATCTGACTTGTTCGTATTTCAACAGAAAATGACAAATAGTTGGAAATTTCTTCTGGACTGTAATAATTGTTAACTTTTATTTTTATCTGTGTTAAAAATCTCTTGATTCTACCGAACTTTAATTACATCCTACCCAGACTGACTCGGATAAAAGTCTCCTCATTGCATTTCTTGCTGTACCAACTATTTCACAAATAAGTTAAAAAAAATCACACACCTAGAATGAAAAAAATAAGCCAATAAAAAAAATAAATATGGGTTCTACTGCTACTCTTTACTTTAACAGAATGCACCCAGATGCCTACTTTTGATCATTGCTAGTGGCTAGTGGCAAGGCAGTAAATGAGAGACCCACAGAAGAGCCTGAGGGGTATTGTGAGTAATATCAGTAAAAATATTTTTTCCAGTACCGTAATGAAATGCAAAAGGGAATATTCTCAAATAATTTTTTTCCCCAATGTGCACACTTCTGGTCATAGCCAGTAGCCAGATATCTTTGATTAGTACCTAAGCACAGACCCTTGTACATCAGTCCCTGAATATATTTTCCAGAGTGTCACCACATGATTAAGCATACACACCATACTATACATACTGCAATACTTACTTCTGATCCATAAACCCTAGTACTGAGATCTTCAATAAAGCGGACTGGATGATTACTTAGTGTAACACTACAGCTAGCACTGCAAATCTAAAGGCATTTTGCCTTTAAAAGTTATTAGCTTCCAGAGGCAATATAATGCATAAGTATCAAATTACAAAATCAGTTTACGTTCAGGGATCAACTTAATGTCCAACTTAGTAACCCTGACTTTCACTCCAAAACTCCCCCAAACCAAATAGCAGTAAAGTTATACATGCCAAAAGAATCTGACCTAAACGATTTAGCTAACTTTATTCTGCAGGTGCGCCCTCTGTATTCTCTTTTTAAAATTTCATTTTAGATTTCTGCCCACTTGTTTTGACAATGGAGAAACCAGTAATGGCTCTCCAAGTAAAAGGCATTTCAATACCATGCTGGAAAGGACAAGTGCACCAACCTCACAACCTTTTGATTTTTAATTTCAGATGTGCAAAAAAGTTCAAAACATCTTCAGAGACTATATAGACTTTCCTGATCTGGCCATAGAAATGTTCATATAAGAAAAAGCACAGCATAGCAAGAAAGTCCAAGTGATTTATTTTCTCTTTTCTACTTAACATGTAACCCCCTGTGGTCCTGCTTGACACTTTTTTTGTTATAATAGAAAAGCCTGACCTGATGGCAAAGCAGCTCATTGCTAAAACAAAACTGATGTGAACAGTTCAGTGATGTCCATTGCTGAATTAGATGACTCTAATGCATACACACACACACACAGTACTGTGCAAAAGTTTTAGGCAGGTGTGAAAAAATGCTGTAAACAAAGAATGCTTTCAGAAATATAAATAATGACTGTTTATTTTTAACAATTTACAAAATGCAAAGTGAGTGAACAAAAGAAAAATCTAAATCAAATCAATATTTGGTGTTACTACCTTTTGCCTCCAAACCAGCATCAGTTCTTCTAGGTACACTTGCACACAGTCAGGGATTTTGTAGGATTATAGTCGGTGTACGATCAACCAGTTTTACCAAACAGTTGCTGATGATCATCAATGTCACACGGAGGTTGAAACACAGTCATGTTTGGAACAACCTACCAGCCGAGTTCCTTCAACAACTGTGTGCAAGTGTACCTAGAAGAATTGATGCTGTTTTGAAGGCAAAGGGTGGTCACACCAAATATTGATTTGATTTAGATTTCTTGTTGCTCAATCTAGGGCAGTGGTGGCCTAGTGGTTAGGGCGCTGGCCACATGATCGGCGGATCGGGGGTTCGAACCCCTTCCCAATGGGTTGCCCTGAGGTACCCTTGAGCAAGGTGCCGTCCCTGTCCCGCCCCTCCCTGCGATGGGGTGGCGACCTGTCCAGGGTGCGTCCCCCGTCCTCGCCCTGTGTGCGCTGGGTTGGACACCAGCGCGACCCCGTCTGGGACAAGCGGCAGATGGATGGATGCTGATCAATCTTAGCGATTGATGAAAATAAATGATTAACACTTCCATTTCTGAAAGCATTCTTGTTTACAGCATTTTTTCACACACCTGCCTAAAACTTTCTTTGCACAGTACTGTGTATATATATATATATATATATATATATATATATATATATATATATATATGCTGCTACTTGCAAATAACTTTATTTTAAGCCAGAAGTTTATAATACTTACCTTTTACAATTAACTGAATCAGTTTAGGCCGTGGATTGCGTTCACTTTGTATTGAGCAGGTATACAAGCCTTCGTCTGTAACATCCACTTTCTGTATTTGTAGACTGTATTCATGTTTATCCCCCATATTTGATACGATGGACACACGAGGATCCACTGACCATTTGTCATTCCCTGCAAATATAATACTGGATCGGTTCAACCATGCTCCTTTAGAGATCCCATCCAACAGGTAGCACCTGAAAGACCATAAAACACATAAAAAATTCAGGTACAATTTTACCATACAATTAAATTCTAGGTCATTCTAATTGGCTTCAAACCATTAAATTTTAATCCTAACGACCATGTTTTGTTTAATAATCAATCCTATATGTAGTAATCATACCTGAACTAGGGGTGTGGTAGTGTTTTCCAAGTGGTTCAGTTTGGTTTTGGATTGTTGAAATCCAAAGTGAATTTGAATACTGTTCATGATTTTAAAAAGTAGAACTATTAACATCAATCAACAGAAACAAACTGTACTGAAAAAAAACCTATATGTATACAGTAACAGCAGAAATCCTATTTTCTGATGTCGATAATTGTCTGAAGTTGATGACAGACACACATCACTGGACCCTGGGTATCTTTCCCAGTAATGCTCTGGCATACTTTTAACACAGCCATTTCCAGTTCAAGCTTGTTTTCTGGGCTTTTTGCCTTCGGTCTTCTCTTTAGGAATGCAGGCTCAATGGGATTCAGGTCAGTGACTGAGTTGGCTTGTGAAGAACTAGTTGGTTGTGAAAAAATCCAAGTTAACATGGTTTTGTGCCCTGCTGAATTCACCCTGTTGCTTTCGGCATCCACATCAAAAAAAGACAAATGAGCCAGTTTCACTGGCAGCTGGCATGTATGACCATGTTTCACAGCTGACAAAATATGTTTGGATGAGTGATTCTTTTAGCCAACATTTTATCCATTATATCCCACTGGTTCATCTCATCTGGACTAAAGATTTTGTACAAGAACTGGCCTTTCTACTCTTGATGCTTGCCAGTGGTTTGCATCACATTCAAAGGCCTATATTTAGCAAACCTCTCAGAGTACGAATTCTTATCTGGAACCAGTTTATGCCTTAAAAATTGTACTGAATATGATTCCATAGACCAGTGTTCTGCTTTTGGAGAGGCTTTATAAATACAGGCTATTTTGTGCTATGGCCAGAGACATGTGGCACAGCAGCAGCCTAGTGGTTAGGGAGTTTGCCACAGAATCAGAAGATTGTGGGTTCAAACCCCTTACCAGTATGTTGCCCTGAGGTACCTTTGAGCAAGATACCGTCCCTGTCACTGCTCACTGGGTGCTTTCATAGCTGCCTACTGCTGCACAGTGTGTGTTTGTGCAAGGGTTAAATGCAGAGCTCCAATTTCATTTTGGTTCACTGTGTGGTGTGCTGTGCTGTGCTGTGTGTTCTCACAATGACAAGAATAGTCACTTTCACTTTTAAGTGTGACATTGTAGTTTAAACATCTACATTCCAAATCTAGTTCTGCCCTCATAGGAATCCAATACTGTTGTACCGGTGCTCCTTCAGATATAGTACATTTGCTACAGCATTGTTCATTGGTTGTTAATACCATAACACTGAAAAACGCCTCAAGTTATAGAGATTATTATTCATATTCTCCATTAGAAACTGCAATATCGTACTACTCACCAGAGAACCTGAGTAGCCTATCATTTAACAATAATTGTCATAATTATCGCTCATAGCCAGAGATTAAACACAACAAGTATTACATCATCTATGCAATCACGCTTGATACTGTAACCAAAATCTTAAAAATGGATAAATCTGAACAGACATGTTCAGATCACATGCTTACTTGTGTTTTTACCTAAACTCATCTGACATACCAAGGAGGAGTTTACAAAGCATTAGAGCCTTACAGTGTGGCCTAATTCAACCAACTATGATAAGTCATAACTTTCACGTAGTCAGAATAACTTCTTTGGCATTCATCAAACAAAGCTTGAAACAGATTACAGTCATCTCTTATATAGATGAGCAAACAAAGCAGTGTTTAATGTTGCCAGCTCAAGGCTGCCAGCTCAGCCAGTACAGTCACGTGGGCTGGAAATCTGATTTGGCTCATAAAACTTCACCCTATACTTCTAGCCAAATGCATTCCTCTGACAACAAGCCCAGCAGCTTACTGATTAAACCAAAGACAGGGACATAATAGGCATGATAAATAAATCCCAGCAGCCAGACATAATAAAATAGAATAGAATAGAATTGAATTGAATTCACTTTGGGAAAAATAGAGCTATAGTAGTCCCTCAGTTTTAGTGGAGGTTATGTTCCAGAACCTCCGCAATACACGGATGCCACAGCAAGATATGCTTTTTGTTATAGTTTAAGCCCTAAATTATCCTCCTACACTCTTTAAACACATTCTAGAGATAAAAAATCAAGAAAACATTTTAAAGCATAGATATACTGTCATGAGGTGAATTTTGTGTAGAATTCATAGAAATATAGTGAGCTGCCAATCGCAACCAAGGTTAAATGAATAAGGACATTCTGATTGGTCAGAGTTGTTCCTCCAGCCATATATTTTTTGGCACCCTTGCACTGGGTTTTTGTAAGCAATGCTACTTGTTCTTTGTCTCTTGTGTAAATATGATACAGCATATTTTACTCCATTTTAAATGTATTTTTATATTTTATAATTAATAAATTCTATTATTACAGGAACAGGAGCTTTCTAAAGTGCAACCTTTTTTAAAAATCTAACAACGGCTATAGCCAGAAAGCCTAAATGTCCATACAAATCAGTGATGCAATAATATGGTATCCTCTTTATGCTAGAGATTTTATGAGGCACAAAAAGGAAAACTCTGTTTCATAAAACTTTGTCTCCTCAGTCTTGCTTAATTAGGTGGACAGTCAACGTCTTCATTAGCAGTTGATCTTACACTGACATGCTTCCTGACAAGGGGAAGAAATGAAATGACCAAAAATCTTTTGACACTCTGATACTAAACAGTCCAGATCATCCATGTTATAAAAAACTATAGTTTAAACCTTTCCCACACTGTAGGCTTTGCGTTCAAACTACTGAGAAAACCACAGTAATCAAGGCATGCCTAATGCTCCTTTGAATTTTCCATAATCATCTTTATTCATCGCCTCAGAGCTTTGCCCTCAGAACCTTATCAAGGCAATTCTCCAGTTTCCAGGGTGGGGTTTTTCATCTGCTTTCTCTTTAGATACCCAGTAGGTGAAGAGCTCCACACTGTAACAGAAGGTAAAATTAATTGTTTCATTGACCCCAGGGAGCATATTTAGATGCTTCTTTTGCAAATGGAACAGTCATTTAATGAAAATATTTATCTATTACTAAAATAAAGCACAAAAAGGAGGTTCACAGACACTGTTGCTAAGGGGGACACACACATTTAAAAAAGGGTTCTTTAATGTATTGCCTACGGAACCTTTAAATGAATCATTTTGTGAAAACTGAATAGCAATCTCTTAAACAATAGGTTCTTTAGGGAAACAAAAATTCTAGTGGTTCGCAGTTAGAGTGCTGGGGTATCACTGCCATATCTGTTTTCTCTGCACTAAAAGCTTGTTAATTTGGTTGCATCAGATGTGTTGGGAGCTCCTTGATTAGAACTACTGCTCTTTGGCACTGCTCCAAAAACCCTTTTTGACACATTTGTTTTTAATAGTGCGTGACAGGGGTATAATATTCCGCAGCTATATGTCCTTTTTTCCTTTTTTAAGATTTTGAGTGTTTAAAGTAGGGCTGTGTGATGTGATATTTATTGTTAATGTAATAAATAACATCATAAATTCTTTATTCTGAGTATAATGTTATTGTCAGTAGTTAAAGGTGGTGGTGGTCTAGTGGTAGGGTACTTGCCTGTGGACCTATGGATCCAGAGGTCCCTGGTTCGAATCCCACCTCTAGCACTACCACCATTGGGTCCTTGAGCAAGACCCTTAACCCTGAGTTGCTCCAGGGGGACTGTCCCTGTAATTAGGACCTGTATGTCGCTCTGGATAAGAGCGTCTGCTAAATGCCGTAAATGTAAATGTAAAGACCTACAAAATTGTCCATAATTAATACAAAGAGCGACTTCATTTTTCATTACAATGTGAGCAGAATTAATCCTATTTAGTCCTGACTTAGTGCTGGGTGCGAGATGTTGAAATTTTTGATTTTATAATATTTTTTACAGAATATTCCTTTCTTTATTGCCACCCCTTTATTGCCATTAGTTTGAAGCTAATTCATGCATGGCATTGAGGTGATTCTGTTGTGATTATATTATTCAGATGCATTTTGGCACTTGGCAATGAGCCATAATTATAGCTAAGACATCACCTTACTTTTTTTTTTTTTTACTTCAGGGATTAATTTAAATACCAAATATTTTCATTTGAAAAAGCCCTGAGATGGTGTTCAAGCACAGTTCAAGATAGCCAGTTCAAACAGATGGTAGTCACTGGCTGAAGAAAAGGGACTAATAATTCTGTAGTGTCCTAATAAATTGGATACTACAGAAAGGCAAGTACAACAAACCAGGCCTAAACTTTTATAAAAGCAGTGATTACACAATTCAGAAATGTTTTACTTTTTTTAATGATTCCAGATATTCAACATATGGGATCTAGTAGTCACTGGTCATTCTCACACTGTTGCTCATCCTTTGTGTTGCAAAAAAAATACATCAGGTTTTCATGAAATTTCTTCATGTGGCAGTTGGTCTGTTTATTAGGTTAAAACATTCTAAAGACATTCTACATTTTACACCAAGCAAAGAATAGAAGATGCTTAGTTTTAACGATAGCTAGTGTAGTTTCACTGCTCTTTAGGATAAGAAATGCTCCAGAGGCTGACAAACATACAAAAAAACTTGTAGAACACAAAGAATATGTAAATAATTTAAACGTTTTAAATGCTCCATATTAAAGAATATAAGTTGTTTAAAAAGGCCATACATATTCTCTAGGTATCTTTGTAAGACATATCAAGTTCTTTTATCACATTTAAGCAAAAAAAAAAACAAAACAACAAAAAACACACAAACCAAAAGTAACATTGCGTCTAAGTATTCTAAACTGTGATTCTCTGCATTGGGGCACATTAAGCATTACTATGGTTCATATAATAACAAATAAGACAATCATATTTTGTTTCCAAGTTAAGAAACAATGAATGACATTATCAGTTACAGTCCCATCCAAATGTATTTGGAGCAAAGGCAGTTATTTTTTGCACCAAATATATTTTGGTTTGTGTTAAAAAAAATTAACTTTAAAATCTAATCTAACTTTAAAATGCTTTAAATTGATGTTCCTTTTCTGTTCTGTACATTAAAAAAACTGAGTCGCATACAGAAGTTTCTATGTTCTATATAATTTGATATATACAGATGTAAGTACTAGGAAATTAAAGCTAATAATCAGATCACTCATCTTTTGATCTCAGATGTTTTTAGTGCAAAGCAAACAAACATGAATTGGCAGGGGACAGTATTTGTACTATGAGAATATTGGATATTAATATTTGCATTGCTGAGTTCAATTATTAAAGTGGTGTTTAAACTAGAGTGAGTTATGCCTTAACCTGAAGAGGCTAGTAGTTAACTAATTGGGTTGTATCAATGTTAATAAGCAGAAAAATATATGGAAAACAGATGCAACACTTGAAATAGCTACATTATTGAGGCATGAACATGGGAACATCAAGCGTTTTATTGTCATGAGGGGCAATGAAACGCCTAAAAACAAAAGTCACAAATAAACCATAAATTAACAACAAAAGACTTGAGAAAAATGATACAAAAAGCTACCCTGGAAACCATTACACTCCAGTGCTAACATATCTTCAGCTTACGTCCAGATGGACAAGGTGTCAAGTGTACATGACTAAAGAAGGCTGAAACACAACCACCAATTTGGCCCAAGTTGAAGCATCAAGAATGGGCCAAGATATATCTGAAATATCTGAAAACAGATTTTATGGACAGATGAAATAAGAGTCACTCTTGACTTGATGGACCAGATGGATGAGCCCATGACTGGATTACAAGATACCACTTCGAGTCCGGCGTCAGCAAGCTGGAGGAGGGGTACTAGCATGAGCTTCTACCAAGACAGAGAAAGCTGAATCTTTTCAAATGGAAGGTAAAGATGGACTGAAAACAAACTCCCAAAGCTATACTTCTTCAAGCAGTGGTCAACTGAGAAACAACTTTAAAGAAGCTCATTATCTTTATGCATGAAAATGATTCATCTCATATCATATGTTGTTTTAATAAAAAATAAAATACTTTATTTTACCATGCAAGACCCTATGAACTTAATCTTAATGGCAACCTGGCAAACCATAACAAACAAATGAAGCTTGATTTCAAAGTAAAGACCTCAAAGATGATCTGTAAATGTGTCACTGAACAAATGTTAATGTCAAGAACAAAAATGTCAGTTGCCATTTTGTACTTTAGTAGTGGCTTATCAATTCTGCACACTAATACTTGCCTAATTTTGTGCATGCTACGTTCCTCTGAGAAAAACAAAACTCACTATTTGTTCATTAAACAGGATGTATTATTTTTATTTATATAATGCAATAAAATAAAAATAAAATAAGAATAAAAATATAATAAAATAAAATAAAAATTTAGTTTAAGTAGTCATTTAATTTAGATCATCTTAATGTATTGATTAAATCAGATGAATCTTCAACAATTTTTGCAGCCCTAGTTTTAAAATCTGCTCTTATACCACTTTATTATTGTGTATGAACTGTCAGAAAAGTCTAAAGATGAACTTTATTTAGTTAATTCTAGCAAATAATTAGGTCTACTTTTTTGTTACTTACTTAACCTCAGTGTTGATTCCAGTGCAAGTTCTTTTTTCTTTTCATGTTTTTATATAGTGATAGAGTGACTTAGGGAGACATTTCACTACTGGTTGTACTGTTGTAATTGTTACAAATATGTGACCAATAAAGGGCTTGAAACATGAATTTACTAGCAAATAAGATTAAACAATTTCATAGAACTGAATGCATTGGTTATTTAAAAAAAATGGCAGTTTGAAAGGGAGCAATGTTTTACCTTCCACAGCTGCAGTTATTATAGTTTCTGTAAGCTTTTTTTGTTGGAGTTTAATAATAATAATACAATCTAATAATGCAGTGTGTGAATTTGCAGTCTGTCACAATACAGTAATTACTCATGTCTCAGTGATGTTATATGAATTTGAAACTAAATATTAATGAAAATATCCAAATAAGATATTGGTATGATATAATATAATAAGGTATGAAAAAGATAAGATCATAGCAATTATGACTATGGTGTAATTATTCTTGAGAAAAACAACGCAGTGTATGAGTATGCAAAAATATTTCTTTAACAACTCACAGGATTTTCATGATTTGTTAAATTTAAAAAAATGTTATTTAAAATTAAATGAGAGAACATAGAGTCTAAATGAGAATTCCACAAATGTAGTTGTAGCATAACCAAATCACAAAGATTTAGAAACAGTTATTTAGAGTGGTTTGACACAAAACCCAAATTTTGCAATGTGGTCATGATAGTCTGAAGCATGGGTTTAAAAGCAGATGTTATGTTGCTGCCTGATGCTCCGCAATAGATTTTAATAAGGTTTAGACAAGAAGGTCAAAACATGAAAAAAAATTCTCTCATGGCAGAGAAATAAATGAGCACTAAAGTATTGGATGGAGAATCATAATAATAACTAAAACATTTTTACCCCCAATTAAACAATATTTTACTATTTAAAGTGACTTTTTGTCATTGTGAACACACCACAATGTACCTAAACAAAGTGCTTTCTTTACATTTGACCCTCCATTAAGGGAAGTAGAGGGTACCTATATCCTGCACCTGGGTAGCAATGATCGAAATGATACCTTGCTCAAGGATACCTAAGGGAAGTCTATTGGTCTAGGACTCAAACCCAAAATCCTCTGATCATGTGCATTTTGTCAATGTCCTGTAGACAGGCTGTCTTGGATAATAAATGAAATAAAATATATTTGTGCTGTAGAAATTGTAACCTCTGAATTTCAACCACTATTGTAAAAGAAAATTGCTCAGTGAACCAATAAATAAATACATTTCTCTAAATGCCTTTGTTTACCTCAACCATTAAAATTGGTCATACATTTTCACAGATAAGTGGAACTCCCACTGATATAAGATTTTTCATGAAGCGATGTATGTGTTTCTTCTTCCAGCACACAAATTTGAGGTGGTTTGTTTATTTATTGTCTTTAGAGGCAAGTCTCTGTGGAACGCAATTAAACAGATTCTCATAGGTGAGCAGCTGGATATTATACTGTTCCTTCGCCCTCCTTTGTGGAAAGACATACTAATTCAGTCAATCATGCATATAGCCATACTGTTCAGCCAAGTGATACAGCCAAGTATTCTCTCAATTAGTTTTAAAAGACTGATTTACATTCTCACGGTAGCTGTTATAGTAATATGATTCCTCAGAATTGAGCTTCACGTTGAGCAGCTCCTCTACAGGAGTCTGTCCTCTGTCTCAGGCCTCCTCAGACACCTATGAAGCCTGATGTGAATAAACTGTCAAAGATGTTACAACAACTGACAAGCCAAGATATCACATATGGTTTCTACAAACCTTAGAATACAAACAAATCGAGTTTCCAAGGTTGTACGTGCAGGGGTAGAAACGCTGCATGGCTTTGTCGCTGCATCTTATCTATGGCTGGCAATCCCAGCTGTGCCGTCGCAGTCTACGAGTCCTCCGGGAATGCAATTGGAAGCATGCTCATTGGGGAATGGTTGGATGTTATTGTTTCTTCTTTCTCCTTTGTGAAGTGACATACTGATTCACTGAAGCGTCCCTACAGTCTGATGAACGGCCCACTTCATCCACAGATCTCTGTAGATTACACCACAAGTCTGGATAAGGTCTGCCATACTGTGCATGGATGTCAGGGTGACATGCACTCAGGTGAATATAATGCAGTTTGTATTTTCATATGACTGCACACCACACAGGGGTTTATCTCTTACATAACACATTTTCACTTGCACATGATGCACAGTTAAAGGAATACTCTGTGACTTTGACACCTAGTCGATTGCACCTAGCTGTTTTGAAATACACCCTGCAGTTCTAGCTACATTCCTCAGAAAGTGCTTTAGCCATCATTGTCCGTTACAGTTATAAGACCTCTACACAGCCTAAAATATCTGACTTGTATAAGCTGCAGGATTGAGTTTCTGGGAGCATTTCTGTTTTAGCTTTTCTTCAAGAGGCCAGAATCACAACTATGAAACTCTGCCCTTTTCAACAACTTTGAGCACAGGATGTCAGAAACACAACAATTCTCTTGAGTTTCTCTGTGTGACCCCATTGAAGTGGTCATAGCTAAAGCAGGGATGTCCATCTACTTTCTAATAGCGCTTTGGTCCTGCACAGTTTGGGGCTCAAACACACCTGATTCAACTCAGCAGGTAGGCATGTTACCAGTTTTGTGTGTTTGAGGAGAAAAACCCCCCAAAGCCTGAGTTGGGCATCGCTGTCCTAACACTAATATTATATCAAATCTTTAAGCCTTTGTTCAAACAGAAACCTGTTTGTTTTTTTAGTATATATGGTTTCAGCAAATCTGCAGTCTTAATGGTAATGAGCCAATTAGTATCTGGCTACTATCAATCAGATTAAAATACTGTTTGTGTTTTCAGGATGTGTACCGGTTTCAGGTTTCTAGCTGAAGCTTTTAATATAAATTAATCTGTTTTACTTCATGTTCTGTAATTTTACAGTGACTTTTAGTAAGGATTTGAATGTAGATTTGTGGATATTGATGGCAGTCAGCCTTTTAGTAAATGTAATCAGGTCCTCTGACTCTTTTGTTCATACTATAGTTGCTAAAAAGCACAATGCTGCTGTACATTGTGATCATTCTGCTAATTATAGTCATTAAAGAGGAAAGAGCTTCATAATTGAAGCTCATAAATGCTTGCTTCCTTTAGACTGCCCAACCAGACAGTGTAGTCTTGTATTACTATTGTGCAAACTGATCTAACATAGTCTAAACATATAAGCCGGATCTGAAAAAAAGATTTGGTTTAAGAAGCAAATCTGATTTGTAATGCAGTTTGAACAAAGCCTTTGAAACAAACTGTGAGATCATGCCAGTCTACACATTTTATCAACAGCATCTGAGCTCATTTCACTCTTTGGAGAGGGTTAGCATCTGGTTGAAATTTTTTAAAATTAAAAGTTGTGTTTGCCTTAAATAGGCGTCAATCTACCAATCTGGTGTCTTGAAACCATTTTAGGGCAATTATGTGAAGGCCTGAACAAATTTATCTTAAAAGCACCATCAAACAGCCTCATTAGAGCAAAACATGCAGTTTTGCATCCAGACATTCATATATAGCATCAATGCAGTAACTGTGAATCACACTTTAACCAGCTGTTTACTACGCGTCCAGCATCAGCATGTAAAGTGACAGATCCTGATAGTCATATGCCTCATCTCCGTAGGCCTGTTTCCTTTAGTCAGAATAGATAACTATTTCAATCTATTTTGGGGCTTTATACCTAGTGTTGTACTGAGTTTTGCCATGTTCATATGGGGCATGTGGTATAGTCTTTTTGAAATGCAACTCACTGCATAATCTCGGGTTCCGTCTGACATCTGGTTAGTCTTTCAGGAAACCAAAAGAGCAGGTAGCATCAGATATAAAGATCTATAAGGAATTCCAATAATATGAGGAAGTGCTGCACAATATGTACAAAATACTAGAAAGATAAGCCCAAAAAACAAAATACTAGTACAATAATCTAAAAACACACAGCTGAATCAATAACATTATTGTGAAGTTATTGTGGCGATGCTTATCCATGGCTGGGTGTCTGAGAGAGCATAACTGGCCTTTCCCTCTCTGGGTGGGCAACTCTCCTTCTGTCATTCAATGGAATTTCAAGTGGCAGTCTAAGCATTCTGAGCTATCCACATTAAAATGAAGACTATTTAAGGACAAAAAACTAAAATGATTTCTTTAAACATTCAAGTGAAGATTTTTTTTATTCACACATCTGTTGTAATTCTTGTAATTTAGACAGTTTAACAGCAAAGGACACAAAGTAAACAGATGCATGCCTGTCTACTCAAGTGTACGGATGACTGAAAAGTATAAACAGAAGAAGAATCACACACACTTGAAACAACAGCACACATTAACTACTTTATCTTATTTGAAGGTAGAAGCCTTTCATTTAGTCTAAAGGCAATAGATTACATCAGTAAAGCCCCAGCAGCTTTCCTTTAATTTTTCCATCTATTTTAATTAGCTCTACTTGTTTTTGTTTCTTTAATGTTTTTAATGTGTGAGCGAAAAAGAGAAAAAAAAAGAGAGAATGGGTATGGGATGTGTGATCTGGTTGGGGGTGGGTTTTGGGGATGGGTACACATACAGCATTCTAAGAACAGCAGCCTTTATCTTCATCTCAATCTTTTGAAAAAAGGCCATTAAAAACAAACATTTCACAAACTAACTGGCAAAGTATAATCATCAGGGTGCAAGAGAGCTCTTTTGAGTGTTGAACTTTGTAGGAGGTCCCTGCATGCGCAGCTCAAAGATGGTTTTACTTTTAGCCTTTTTCCAGTCTGTCAAGCATTAGAGCCAACTGGCATATTTATCATCTTCCCAGTCCTGCGTGTGTGTGTGTGTGTGTGTGTGTGTGTGTGTGAGTGAGCGTGTTTGTCCGTGTGTCTGCCCTGGGATGGACTGTTGACCTGTCCAGGATTTTTAAAGATCCTGGTGTCCAGTGATACTGCTTTGGCAGCAGTTCAAAAAGAAGCAATGTGTTCTCACCCTTCAAGCTTGGTTCTTATGAAACACAATTGGTTCTTATGTGATAAGGAAGACTCTGAGGGCACAAATTGAAAAAATACAATACATTTGCATATTGCTATACATTTGCATATTGCAGCCTTTTGCAATAATAGTATTGCAGCAATATATGATGCAACCAACAATTTACTAAGCAAACATCATAGTAAAACCATCTTCTGTCAGTGAAGAAATAAACATGCCCTCTTTATTATCATGGAAGATGAAACACACTTTTCAAAGTTTCAGTAGAAAGTAAATCTCAGCACTCTTAAATAAAATTCATTGTTGTTCCAACAACAAAACTGACAGTAGATGACGGTGAACTGCTTTACTTGTTCTGCCCTGTCAAGATGCATAATATAATGACGGGGCACTTGAAACGAGGCTCAGAAGCACATATCAAGTATAAAGAGCCACGAGAGATAAAACCCTGCTTCAGAGGTGGTATTTTTAAGGATTAAATTACGTGACTGATGACAAGCAAGGCCTCGGTATGTTTTATTTCTCTTCTTTTTCAAATAAAGTTAAACATAATTTCACAACTGGATACTTGAAGCTAAAAAATGCTGTATGCTTTTTAGCAGTAGGTGTTGCTAGTGCTGAACAAGACTTTAAATAATTATCTTTTAAGCGATTTACAACAGAGGCATTGTTTGCCTGCTTCATCAGCCACGCCCCCTTAACTCTCGCTTCAGAGGCTTCACCACAATGAATTGTCTTACATGTTTATATCCCTGTAAAAGACTTAAACTGCTGGTTTGTATCGATAGCTGACTGAAGGAAAGCCCATTGATGGTAGAACACAGCTTGGCCAGTTTTGGCAGTCATTGCAGCACCCCTTGCTGTGTTGCTTAGATTGCAGCTTGCATTTCATAATCAATTGCATTGTGAAACATTTTAGAGCACAACAGGGTGTAAAACCATGTTTGAGCAGCTCTAAAGATTTGCAAACTAGTGTATAAGTTTCTGGCCCTTCTCTCTGCTTCCGCCAGAGCTGCTGAGGCATAACACATAAACTAAGTAATATCCTAGAAGTAATAGTTTTAAGCTCATTAGCATATTCTAGCAATCATCTTATGAGCTCAAGCTGGGTGATTCCAAAGCATATCTTTCTAATTTAATGCGCTTTCCTTAAAGTTATCATTCAAACAACAGGTACTCCCTCCACTACGGAATCACCAAAACCTCATGGAAGTGCACTTGTTCACCCTGACTAACAGAGATAGGCAAATCCCATTGAACTTTAATGCTATCTCCTCCATACAAATATTGGAATAATTATGTGTAGGAGGACCCATTGGGACCTTGCCATATTCCATGTGCCCTTTTCCTGTTTACTTACTTTCTGTAAGCAGCTCATTTTTCAGAGTTTAACACACTCTTTACTATATAATGCAGTGGAAGAACTGGGCTGCAAGGAAAAGCTGTTCTTCTTACTTGCGTTGGCTGTTAATATAGATATTTAAGTGATTTAAAATAGTTGCACTCAATGAGAGGTGAAAGGTGGTCTACCTCACAGATGGATCATGACTTGGCAAACAAAAAATCTGCACTGGTTTGCCATTTTTAATAAGAGAAGAAGTACTACATTCCAGTCACGATGGGACCCTTGTCAGGGTCTATGTGCAGGAGTGAAAAAGAGAGTGAGAGGTTGATGAATGGAGAAAATTCCATGAATTCTTGTCCTTTTAAAAAACTGCCATTCTTTTTTTGGCCATCTGAAACTCTTAAGTTAAGCTTTCAATGAAACCATTTGGCGCGGATTATGGCCCTCTTAACATCTGTCCCACAAAGGTCTTTGATTCATAAAAGTGATGAGAGCACAATTGCATTCATAGACCACCTACTGTATCTGGCTATGCTTTAATCAAATGCGAGCACAGATCAGGGGGATTAGTAACACTGAAATGTAATCAATGTGATTAAAAAATGAAGATTCACATGTAAAGTGACTTGACAATGACCCAGCAGTGCAGTAGCATTATGAACAGGCTGAAGTTAAATACAGTACTGAGCAGAGAGCTTCAGCACATTCAAGTCCTGATATAAAAGGTCAGGAAAAAGAGCCACCTGCAGTAGACTGCAAAGATGCGCAACCGTCACTGGCATCAAAAACTATAGCATGCTGCCAGAATAGCTGTGGAACACACATCTAAATATTACAGCTGTTTTTTCCAATAGGAATGTGAGATAAATTTAGGGGGTGTCCTTTTCATTGTTCTTCAGCATGTTTAAAACGAATGCCATTGTTATCTGAGCCCAGTTTTAATTCCTCGGTTCTAATGGTAGGATACTCGCCTTTGGACCAAGAGGTCGCAGGTTCAAATCCCACCTCCAGCACTACCACCATTGGGTTCCTGAGTAAAACCCTTAACCCCAAGTTGCTCCAGGGGGACTGTCCCTGTTATTAGGAATTGGAAGTCGCTCTGAATAAGAGCATCTGCTAAATGCTGTAAATGTAAATGCAATGTAAAACACCAGAACCTTTCCTTCTACACAGAGGAACAAACTGCATTCTCCTTTTACTTTGAGTACATTTGGTCAGTGCTGCAAGCACACAAGACTAATCACTGGGCACAATCCGGTAAGATCAGAATCACTGATTAAGTTTGATTTTCATTAGTCTAATTAATAAACAGATTGATTATACTGAAGTCCTTCTAAGTAGACAGAATAATTAAACTGACTAATAAATAGACTCTTCAGATAGCTAGAAAGTCTAATGGTATAGCTCTTTCTGATCCTAGGTCTTTCTAGGCCTTTTACTGTTTGTTTAAATGACTGCTATTGACGAAGACGAAAGAAAATTTAAACAAGAAAAGGTGTCATCACTAGATGAGCTCATTGGTTCCACATAATAGAAAAGCTACATTTTCTCTATTTTTCATTTAGAACATAACCATTGTATCTCCTACTGAGTTTATAATAGTTTAGCTCCACCCATTCACAATGAAAAGCACAGAGAATGTACAGAGAGTAGCTACTCTAAAGATATTAACACATATCAGCCTTAGAGTCACAGTAACAAATACAACCTGTTCAATATAGTGAGGTTGAAAATGGTAGTATAAAAATGAACTACAACTTTTCACAACCACACAATCATAGGAGAACCTCAAGTTAAAGTTGGAGAACATAACTCCCCCTTTTGTTTTAACCTTCTTTTAAGCTCTTCCAGTACTTTTATTTGCCCCCTAAAAGTGAAACTGCATTACAGTTGGAAAAACAAACAATCCAGAGAAACATCTTCATGGAACAGATAAAACAATTTTCTTGTTCATTTGGAAAATGAAAGGAGGTGTTTTAGGAGCCTATTTGGAGTCTCCGCTCCTCAAGAAAAGAGGAAGACCTTTAGCGGGTAACTAGAATGAAGATCAGATGTGGATATAAAGTACTGATCTAAGTTGCTCTGAATAAAAGCATCTGATAAATGCTGTAAGTGTAATTGGAAGTGTGCCCTGACTGTTGCTCTGTGAGAAAACATATTCAAAGAATGACATAATCCAATAAACGAAATGTATTATTCTTAGAACTTCTCAAACAGAAGTAGTATGAGAACCAATACAACTGACTGAATTCACTTGAAAACGTCTGCAAGTTCTCAGACACATTACTTTAAAAGCTATTAAGAACTCTTTGGTCAGTTAATGTGCATTTATATATTATTATGAGAGGTGGAATACAAACATGACAGTGATTTGATATGAACTGGGCAAGTCCCATTAAAAACACTGAATAAACAAGTAGACTTTAAAAAAATAGATGCATACCATTTTATGTAAGCAAAACACTGATATATGTTTATTGAAACTTGGCAAAGAAATCTAAAGTGTCAGATTCAAACAATTACATGTTGCTATTTTCTTTGTCTCTGCTGTTATATATACCAATTACTGAACCTGGGCAATTAACCAGTCCAGGCTGGTACAAGAAATATGCTGCAATGGTCATACAACATGACTTATTGGCTAGGCAAACATTTCACATGTCCAAAATGCCCAAACGGCATGAAAATAAAATTTTGCTGCACTGATATTCTGGGGTGTCATTCCCTGGCTGAACAGGCCTCCACTCTGGCAAGAGAGGAGAGCTAAAGCTGTAGAGATGACTGATGACGCCTCCACCAGCTCCCTCTTCCCTGCTGACACACACTCACAGTCCAACACTTTTCACTGCTAATTGGACAACCTTGCAAATTCCTTCTCTGAGACTGTGCGCCACTAAATTAGCCACAGAAAACTGCCCAAAATTTGCCCAACAAATGAGCAGAAATTGTTGTTGTTTACCAAGCGCTCTCCACAATTATTGGCACCCTTTGTAAAGATTAAAAAAAAAGTGAAGAATGAAAACAGAATGATCTCACACTGAAAAATGGAAAATATAAGCCTTTAATACAAATAAATGTATCCAGAGAAAACACCTCAGGAAGCAAATATTTTATTAATGGAATTATTGGTTCCCCCCGTAAAAATGCAGTGTTACTGAAATAAGACAGACGAAAATTCCCCTAGTCATCGATCAACATGGAAAGACTACATACAAGCCAGATGAGGGAAAATTGTTGATTTTCATACCCCAGAGAGGAAATATTAAAGTAGATACATATCCAAAAACATGTAGATCTAGTGTTCCCCCATGTACGCCCAATTCTAAGAGAACGTGACCATTCTTGTCATTGTGAGTACACAGCACAACACACAGTGAACCACAACGAAAGTACACCTCTGCATTTAACCAATAGCAGCTACTGAAAGTGCCCAGGGAGCAGTGATGGGGACGGTACCTCAAAGGTACTTCAGGGAAACCTACTGGTCTGGGATTCAAACCACCCACAACTCTTCTGATGCTGGGGCCAACTTCCTAACCACTAGGCCACTACTGCATAGTGGTTTATTCTTCTCCCTAAGGAACACTGTAGCTGAAAATCTAAAATCTTGGGTTTACCAAGTGTCTAAAATCACCACCAGATGCACCTCCACACCAACAGATTATTTGGAAGATATTTTAAAAAAAGCCTTTTTGTCAGATAACTACAAACAAAACTTTGTAAAACTCTTTACAATGACAACTTTGAATGGAACTGTGTGCTTTGTTCTGAGCTTTTTGCCAGTAAACACTCAAGGTGAGTTTGGTAGAAAAAGAAAGATGGCTGTAATAAAAATAACCTTATCCTAACTGCAAAACATGGCAGAGGTTCTGTGATGCTGTGGGGCAGTTGTCCTCCTAAGGCCCTGGTAACTGTGTTAGGGTCCAGTGCACCATGCCATTTTAAATCAAAATTTGGCTCCCTCTGCCTGGAAACTAAACTATCATTGGTTTTTATATGTTCTTATATGGAAATGGACTGAAGCATATGTCCAAATCAACACAAAAATGGTTAACTGATCACAGAATCAAGCCTCAGTTATAGCAATGTCAGTCCACTGACTGAAACCCCATTGAAAAACTGTGGGATGACCTAAGGAGGAGAGTTCACAAGAGGGACATAAAAGATTATGTAAAAAGAAATGGTCTCAGATGCCCTGCTCTGTATTCTCCAACCTTATAAAATGCCCAAAGATTCAGTGCTGTTTCATTGGCAAGGGAGGTTGTACACGATATTAAATGAAGGGGTGCCAATAATTATGGTGCATGTGTTTTTGTTGAATTATTAACTATAGCTGCTGTTAATAAACCAAAACAACTTTGCATTGTTTTATTCAGTGAACAGGTGTGCAAGGCCTTCATGCAGATTAGCTATGTTAAATCTTAGAGTCTTATAAAGAAGAACACAAAACTGTGATGAACGAGAAGCTTAACAATTAACCCAAAGCTTGTGATTAGAGAATTTGACTATTATAAATACTTAACCTAAGCATTTTGACATTTTAATGTCAGTTCTGGTCTAATTAAGAGCCACCAGTGTTAAGCTCTCATCAGGGCAAACTAATTAATCCATTAGGTGTTTTAAAATGAATTTGGTTTGATTTTGCCACAAAACTCCATCTGGTTTAAGAAGCAAATAAAGATGTGTCAGGATTCCAGCATTTTGTTTTTGCCACAAATAGCTAAAAGAATATATAATATGCTAAATGAATGCTTGCACAAAAAGATGTGGCACTAGCCTTATGTTATAGCATGCAACTGCACCACTACACCAGTCAATAAGCATGTAACAGAAACACGATTAAAACAGAGTGCATGCACTGAAACTTCATCTCTTAAGTAGAGGCACACAGCAAATGTCAATACCCATCTAAGAGGTTGTTTTACTGCTGATTGCAGACACTCGTGGCTAATTAGCCTCAAATATTTAAAAGCTTTACCAGTAAGTCCCAGAATGATAATGCACAATTACCAGCACACCACGAAAAATTTTTTATTTGGGCTCTTTTAATATGATCTGAAAACGAAATAACGCTTTCTTAAAGTCATCTTTGTGAATTATAAGCCCTTTTTCACTGTGCAGACATTTCCCTTTTCCTATTCACAAATTATTCATATCCAGTGACACGACATTTGTCAAGGTCACTGATTAGAAATTTTATGGCATCAGTTGCATGAAATCAACTGCTTGAAAAGATACTGAGTTACACTCGTTCTTCGAGGGGTGACATCTGGAAACTGAAATGTTACAATTGCCTGCAACAAAAATTGCATCCAAGTTTCATCATGCTCTAAAGTTCAACTGAATCAGATCTGGGCAAACAGTCATTGTTTATCTATTTATGACAGAATATTTACCAGCTAAGTAAATACTCCTCCAGACATTCCCTGTATATTCCAGAACATTTTGTTCCTTTATTAAAAATGACTTTTTATTTGATACATTTTATTTGAGTTGACTTAAGTGCCACTCGTCATTGCCCTATGCTTAATTAGAAAAAAGAAATGGTTTTATTGAAGACTTTAGAGATAAAAAAAAACTAATTTCTCAAATGGTAGAATACAGCATGGCTGCTTCTATTAACAATTACATTTTACTGGGTGATGGGTGATTATATTGGTTTGCACCCCTTCCAAAATCTCATGTGTCCTTTCTCCTTTATTAAAATTGTACATATATATGTGATACATGCCTGTTAGTTGCCTTTTGAATGCCATCTTCTTGTTGCATCTTAGTGTCTGATCTATAAAGCAAACTTATATGAAAGTCATGTGATAACCATGCAATGTGGCGAAAGTGTGCTTCAGGCTTTTGGTGGTTTCCTTTGGTGTTGGGAATGAGGGTCACAGTCTTTTTTTTTTTTTTAACTTCAAACATAAACCCATAACTAAACCACTGCTCCACTTCTAAAGTTCTATAGTCCACAGGCTGGTTAAATACTAAAAGTATTATATCCAAACACATGCAGACACCCTAATTACTGAATTCAGCTACTTAAATTCATACACAGTCTATATAATGTTCATAGAAAGGTGATGTCATCAGAATGTGATGCAGCACAGATGTAAAAAAAAAACAAAAAACAAGCGTCGGCTTGAAGGGTCTAAAGCTCTCTAGCACTGGAGCAGTGGGAGTGTTGAAATAACCTTTAATTTATACCTTTATACCTTATACCTTTGGGATGAGTTGGAGTGGCATTTGTGATGCAGATGTAATTATCTCTCATAAGTACCTGTCCTTAGTGATGCTCTTGTATCTGAATGGAATTAAATTCTCACAGAAATGTTCTATCATTTAATGTCTACTCAGAAGAGTAGAGGCTACTACTGACACAAAGAGTGAACATATTCCCTATATTAACGCCTGGCGATTTAGCTGAAATATTTATTATAATAAAGTCTTTCCTTTGAGTTAATACCAATAATGACTCATTATTTTTAATGATCTATTTTTAATAAACTACCACGAAAATGTATTAATGATTGGCTGTTTGCATGTCATAGCGAATAGCTAAGAATATTATAGGCTGAATGCTTGGGTTCATGCTTCATTTGCGCTGTGTTTCCCCAGTGGTTTTAGTTAAATGCATTTAAAGTGAAACTCTCAATGAAGTTTCTACTGTGACAGCTTTATAAAAGTTAAAACACAGACTTTAGATAAAATGAAAGTATATGTTTTCAGGGACCTATCAGGTTGGGAGCACTAAGGGACTATATAATAAATAGATTCTGCATTGATTCAAAAGGCTACAATGTGATTTTATTTTAATAATAAATTATTACAAATATTAATAAAAAATAACAATAAAAAATAAAAACTTGTGTTTATTCATGCAAAAATCACCAAATACCCTGTTTCTTTAAAAATTAAAACCACTGCACATAGTGCTCAAGTCTAAGATAGCACTGATGCTGTCTCAACGCAACCTGAAAATCAGACTTCCCTGCTACTCTTTTACAATAATTACTGATTTTCAAAGCAATTGACTTCTACAGTTATCGACAGAGAGATTATTGCTCAGGTTACAGGCAGAGCCACTGCAGAAGCATCTGGAAAACATGTAACAGCTCACAAAAAGGCAAGATTTCAAAAATGAGGTATCCTTCCCCCTATCTTATCTTACCTTTCCCTCACAAATAATGCTGATATTTTTAAGTTTAACAAACCAGGTATATCTGACCAGGTGCAATGTATGATTTTAACTCAAGTTACCCTGCCATAAAACACTGAAATACTACTAAATAATGGGGAAGCTTGTGCACAAGCAAGCAGAATTTAGCACAGCAATAACATTAGGTCTTAATAAGTGGTTCAATTTTAAACCAAAGAAGCAAGAGGTAAACTACTACCTCCTGTATTAAAATAAATTGAAATTTTGTTAATAATTACAACAATAAATTATTCTATTCCAAATTCTCCTCACATTTCAGTTTCATCTCCTGTCTTAAGCACAATAGTATGTAGTGAATGATTTTTCTTCTTCACAGAAATGTTACAAGTAGACTGTTTCCATTCTTAGTGATTACAGACACTTATGTCAAATACACTGAATGTCAAGTAACAATAAGTAATTCGATAACCATTTTAACAGTAACAACATCTTCAGTTGCAGAAACACACTGTTTTTTTCCCCCCAGTGTGCTCAAAACATCCTCACCAGCAGCAGACGTTTCTTAGAAAACCATTTTTCTGGGTGTGTAGATGAATCATTGGCAAAATACTGTCCAGAATAATGCAAGTCAATCTAAAATCATCTCACTTTACATGTTCACCGATGTAATTTTAATATGTTATAAGGTAACCATGATCATAAAGAGTGGCAATGTGATTGCAGTATATGTTAAACTGTGCATCATCAGCGACAGCTATTTCTCGAAAATGGCTTGTTGTGGCATCACATTCTGTAATGTACCCCCACCTTTTGAATATAATTTTGCCCTGAACGATACAAGTAAAATTCCAGCCAATAATAATAAAGAGATCCTTTAACATGAACTCTCACAGGAGGAAAGAGGGCCTCACTGCTATCGATTTGCTCTACTGCTTTGTATTCCATTCACCAATAATTACCACTGCTGCCCCTCCAATTACTCAGCTCTTTTACATTTGCAGCCATATGCAATCCACACACATTGATTCATTATGCAAATAACAAGAACTAATTCAAAGCTTGCTTATGGGACCCCATTTAAAAGCTTGTAGACATGGCAATGCACAGTCAAGTAAATTAAGTTGCAGTTTCTTTTAGCTGAGCAGAAGTAAGATTTTTTAAATTTCTATAAAAGTGAAGGCAGGCAACTAACATCTGACAAGACTGTATTGTTTTTCTTTCCTTGCTCTCAGAAGAATGGAGTGATTTTTCTTTCTGGAAGAGCAGTCAAGCTAATTTCAGTGAATATAGGATTGAAGGGTATTAAAAGACTGGATAGAAGAGAGCTGTGCAGGCCAGGCAGTGCACTGTGTTATTACTAGGGTAAGAAAAAAAGTGGTTGGCTGGAAGCAATGGAAAGGAAAGAGGTGCTTATCTAGTATTTAGTGGGCCTCCTTCATCAAAAGCCACTAAAAGCAGTGACAGACTGAGTAGAGGTAAGCTTAAATCTACTTCAAAAGAACCTCTGTTTGGTTCTTTTTTGTCTTTAAAGAGTTACAGGTTTAATTGCCAGTATTGGTTAAATATTAGGAAGTATTTGTCACAATTACATTTCTTTCTTTATCTTTAACTTCAAACATCCACTTAACTATAATATAATGCTATTAGCCACTAGAGATCCTGCAATAGGAATTTTCACAGTAGTGCATAAGTACTGAATTGCTCTGAAGTTGAGGGCTAGTATTTTGTGGTAACTGAGAAAATTTTTTGCTATATTTCATCTTGACTTATGACCTCTCTCTCAAACTGGCAAAAGGGTCTGCTTTGGGAATTTCCATTACAATACTGCAGTTGTGCTGCAGAGCACAGCTGGGTGCCAGTAAAGGCTCCATTTCTGCTAAATTAGATCCATTAAAACAATCATCTATGAGAAACAGTGCTAAATGCTGAAAATTATTTTGATTACATTACTTCAAAAACATTAATGCCCAATTTGATAGCTTAGACGTTTCCATTTTTTAGAATGAGAAATTTAAGCAACTAAGACAAACAGATTTTACTGTTTTTCAGTGGTTTAATCTAACTCAGAGACAGAAAACTGCCTACTGTAGCTTAAAGGTGAAAGAAAGGTGAAAAAAAATGGTTTTATCATACTTTTACTCTCAGGTTTACTGGTTTCAAGTTTAGGTTTCAAACTTGTCAGAGAGTGGATGTCAGATAGATGTCAGCAAATGAAAAGGTCCATCATACTGACAATGCTGGCAGCTATGTCTATTCTATGGACAGCACTGTGAGATCCCTTTTGCTCATGGCTTAAAAGCATACCGACCATTTTGCTCCAAAAAAATGCATATTATGTATACAGAGAGAGAGAGAGAGAGAGAGAGAGAGAGAGAGAGAGAGTGGGGAATATGAAAAAAGCTACCCCAAAAACAGAAGTGCTGATTTACAATCAGTTTTTTGACAATGAGCATAAGAAGTACAGAAAAATCTGAAACATGTTTGGTTTTGCCTAAAATATCTGTCCCTAGCTGTGAAGTTTTCATAACATTACTATACATTTCATACTGGACACTAAACCACACTGAAACGTTTGTATAAATTTCATAAAGACCTTAAGATTAGCTTGAAGATTTGTTTAATGAACAAATTGGGTGACAATTCTGTTTGTTGACAGCTGCAGTTCTAAATTAATGTAGCAAAATTTGCACAAACATGTCTTGCTTGACCAGCTAGGTTAAAAAATAAGATTTTTAACAAACTATTCCTCTAACTGCTTATAATAACAGGTCCTGGGAGTTGAAATTGGCCTGAAGGTCAGAAGTTAAATCGTTTAGCAAACATTAAATGATCAGAAGGTCTTTCACAAACCTTTCAGCAAAACTTTCCATGATCATCAAATATTTAAAGCAGCATTTAACTATTTTTCTATCCACAAGTTCACTCACTCTAGATCTTCCAGATAATGGCCCAAGTAAAACTCTCTGCTGAGTTTTAATTTGGTGAAAGATTATCACTCATTACCCCAATTAAGAACGCATAAGGTGTTAACTTTTTTCATAACATTTTTCATAACTACATCAAAATAATATTAGCAATATAAGTTGTGGAGAGCTGAAAAGCTGAAAGGTTTTAGTCTGATGTTTCCTCTACACTATAATCAACATGATTTGACAAAACTGAACAATGTTTTTTTGCATGACTTAATATGTCTGAAACTCAACCAAACCATCAAAAATATTTGAATGAATATCATGTTCTGTTCCAAGAAATGAAACACTATTAAGTCTCTGCCTGAAGGTTTGATGAGCCCACATAGTTTCTCACCAGAATGGACTTAACTGAACTCATCACTTGGGAACTAATTCCAAGCTGTTGTCCACACTAAGGGCTGGAATTGGTATTGTGCTCATGGCTGCTGACTACTGTTGAACACTCAGTACACTTGGTGTTACACACTCAGAGAGCATGAAACAGCTTTCCCACAATAATGGGCCTGTTGTCGAGTGTTAAACAGAAAATTCAACTATAACACCATTTTAACAAGATAAAGGTAAAACTTTGATGCAAGAAAATGCAAGTGTATTCTCAAAGGAATATCCTTGGCTGTGTAGATGATCCATTAAACAAGCGCTTCTTAAGGGCAAGGCTCAAGAACTACAATATTAAAAAATGTTTACCATTTTCCTTGCTCTTATGCATGTTCTTCACGTCAGATTTTGATCAGTCCTGTCTTCAAATCAGATCATACTGGAGCAGTGAAGTCCCAAACTGAACCTTGTATTTGGAGAAAAATAAAACCTGAAAATATTCCAAATGCATTTTTATTAAATTGAGGTACTATCAATCACCAAGCCTATGATTTACCCTCAGGGGAGATGACAATGTTTCTCATAATGTATGCTCCCCCCACATGGAGAAGCCCTACTAGGCTGAGAATGCATCCTGGGAAAAAAGATGATTTAAAAGCAATGTGAAAAGCTTTTTTAGAAGATCTGCTCCCCACAAAAATATATGAAGTTGCCTCCAATTATTGTACCAAAATCCAGCAAAACTTATAATGAAAAATCCAATTCCTTAAACTGAGTGGGAATATCTTCCATGAAATGGATCAAAAAAGCTTCCTCTAGATTGACTGCTTTCTTTCTTTAATAATACTACCAAATAGAGCTGAAGGTGGTCAATATTAATTCAACTCAGCACAGATCCTCATGGTGCCACAGCACGCTGCTAGGTCCATACTGTGAAGTGTTGACTTTTAGGTTGAATTTTTTGGCAGCTACTATCTATGAAGTTTCTCCGCTTTCTGTGTGCAGTTGTACAAAATAGTTTACAAAATCCATATTCACACCGGTCAAACAGTGGTAAACCTTGCCAACGTCCACCCCTCTGCCAAGATAGTGTTATGAGGGCCCAGCCTACTGTTGGCCTACTTTCACCACTAAAAAACATTTTACAGAGTAAATGCAGGTTTAAGCTGCAGCTCTCTAGATGCAGTTCTCAGCAACTGTGCCTTTGCAATGATCCTAATCGTCCATGTGTACTTTCAGTCCTAGTGTTAATCACTAGAGCCTTACCATTTCCCCCCCTCGGTGTCATTCCTGCCAGATATTAGAAAATGGTTCACTAGATTAAAATGACACCAAAAAAGCTAGATTGTATATTTTAGAAAGAGTAAATACATTTATGCAGAACCCTCCAACATGCCAGCCCTTGTGAGTCAAAGACTGAAGGTCCAATCACTTTTCATTTGTCCCAACACCCACTGTTGAAACATGCACGCATTGAAAAATGTAGTATGTGGGATTAAACGTCATTTTAAATGTTACCCATTGCTTATCCGTACCCTTTGTAGAACAAAGTGAAAGAAAGCAGGAAACACACATAATGGGTCTAACAAAAACAGCAAAAGCTTTCCAATAATGAATCCTGCAACACAGCAGTTACAAAGAGAGCATAATTACCATGTTTTAAATGTATTTAGTGCAGTCTGTGAAAATCATTTTATTCAAAGTCTTTGATTGTTATTCTAAAGACCCTTTAATATTTGCAGTGCAGTCCTGATCTTAGGCATTACCTAGTAGAGCTGTGTCTGTGAACGTAAATATTCAAATCATTCAGAGGGAACATTAAACACAGATTAAACATACTCCTGCCCCCTAAATCAGGGTTCTGTCAAATTGCAAGTGTGAATAGAGCCGTTAAACCTCAGAAAAATTCACTAAAAGCTGTTGGGATCGTTTTAGACAAGTCGACTGGGTAAAGAAGAATGGTCATTTACACAATGACACCAGTGAAAATGCCTAAAAACGACAACTAGAGATGCACAATTCTGGAACTTCTGCCGTAAAGGCTAATGCCATATTTAGACAAATTCATGGAACAGCAGGACACTTGGTCATTTACAACTAGTGAGCTCTCCCCAGGTGTCGCCACTCACCTAAATCACAGAGTATTTCTAGCATATAAGACATGCCCCAAAACAGAATACCTCCTGCTATGTTAGAGAGCAACTTTCATGAACAAATGAATTCTAAAGTTCAAGTGTGAAAGAGCTTATGAGGCAGAACTCCTTATCTATATATAAAGTCGTACAAAAGTCATTAAATGCAGTATAAAGTAATTTAAGAAGTTAAAATCTAATGAGATTTTTAGAAAAGTTCCACATTTCTCCTTGAGGTGCAGAGCCATCACAAAGTCAGCGGTACACTTCCATCAGCAGCACACCTGATTTAACTTAATGTAGCACTGATCAACCAAACCAGGTAATAAACAGGAACTACTGGTTTTACTGGGATTTCCAAGGAAGAGATTAAACAGGATTTTGAAATTAAACAAATTGATTCTTACATTTGCTGCAGGTAAAAACATAATTAAACATAAACAGCAATTTGCCAGCATAATAGCAATTAGTTTTCTCCTATAGGACCTTATCTGAGACCACTCATCAATATGGAATTAATCTACATCCTCCAGCGTCCTTGATCCTCTCTTTTAGACACTCCTCCTCTGCCCCGAGCCCCCCTTTTCAATAGGATTTAGGTCATGGGACTAGGATGTTCATTGCGAAAGCTTTATGTTGTAGTCACTGAAAGATTTTTGTAAGGATGTAATTTATTATGGACATCCAGACAATTACAATTAAAATGAGCTAATATTTAATTGTGTCCATAATGCCATGTAACCTAACATGTTTATCAGGAGATATCTATGGAGATAAAAAAAACAGCCACAAAACATTCCCCACCATACTTAGCAGTGGGTATCTTTATGCAACCATTCTTGTCTCGCCCACCATGACAGTTTTCTATAAAAAAAATATTTATTTTTGTAAGCTGTCATAATCATGTGGCACTACTCTTTCTTTTTAACCTGTTACAAATTATTAAATCTTAATAAATAATAAGCATGATATACTTTGTATTTCTATAAATGGCTAAGTGTCTATAAGTGTCAAAGTATAAAATGTCTATAAGTGTCATGATATAAACACCTTTTATTTAAAGGACTACAGAAATATGCGCACACAATGCAGGAAACCATAATTACTGAAAAGAGGAGTTAAAGACATGTCAGAAACAGACCTAAACTGAACTAAAATTACATCTTTTACTCAAATTACAATCTGAACAAATAAACAAAAAACACTAGTCTACTATATAGCCTTTTCTTCAGACTACATTTTAAAAGGGAGCCCAATGACAGGAAAATACAGAGTATGTATTTATGTCATTTTCCCACTGGAATATGCCCCTTTAATCAGAATACAAAACATGGCTGGCTTTAGTAGAGAAACCACAAAAGCTTATCTGTTTATCTTAAAGGTAGCTGGACTCATACTTGTTCATACTTCAAGGTGGGATATGTTGGACACCAACAGATAAAGGACATCAATAGATCTGGATTCTGAATGCATGTGGACCGGATTGTACAGATACGTTTTCTTTTATCACAACTGTTAACTCATTTGTGTCTACTTTTTTTGTAGCTAACACTCCCACACACATTATATACTTTTGCACATAAATAGTAGCCAGAGAATAAATGAACCCCCCAATTGAACCCTGGTATGACTGGACAGTGGTTTCAAGGACTTGCAGTGATGCATTTACTTCTATTCTGTTTCATTTTCAGCAATCAGCAGCTTTTTCAGATTTCTTGTTTGGCTCTATTTGTACAATCATTTGCCCAATAGCCCTATCCCATTTGTGTGTGTGTGTGTGTGTGTGTGTGTGTGTGTGTGTTTGAGCTGAACTCTAACACTGCCCCACAGTAAGTCAGTCTGAAGTCTCAAGACCACTGTGATATCACATGCATAGCCTCTATTTTCAGGAAATAAGAACGCAATAGTGAGATGTTCCCGTTATATCTCTATTCTAGACACACCAGTGCTGCATTTTTTTTTGTTATACTCTTCACACAGCAACACTTCCTAAAATAGTTCTAAATTTAGTTATTGATATATCTCCTTATAGCTCTAAATATTACTGTAGCCACATTGAGATATTTTTTATACCTAAAGGAATGATTATTTTGGTCAGGACAACTGTGCAATTGCAATGTGCAGTAGCGAGCCAACATGCTGGTACTTGTTGCTCCGTCTATCACTGTCTCCTTGACTGTCCCACACTCTCCTCCTCCCCAGTTCAAGCTGCAAACTCATAGCCAGAGAGGATAGTTTTTGTAGAAACAAATAAATAAAATTTGTTTTAAAATTTTTAACTGGGCCAAAATATTGGCAGACTTATAGGGTTTAACGTCTTGATGTCAGATGCCACAGCACCTTCAGAGGTCTTGGTCTATGTACAGCATGGCAATCTGACAATATTGATCATTAATGTGATGAATTACATCACAGAATTCGTTTTTACACTATCACTAGCATATGTTGCATGTTTCTTTATAAAGACAGCGTAATTCTTTTTCTTTTTCTTTCAGCTGCCGTTTAGGAGTCACCACAGTAGATCAACTGTCTCCATTTCATCCGGTCCTCTGCGTCTTCCTGCTTTAAACCAACCACCTGCATCTCCTCTCTCACCACATCCATAAACCTCCTCTTTGGTCTTCCTTTTCTCCTCTTTCCTGGCAGCTCTATCTTCAACATCCTCCTTCCAATATAATCCTCGTCTCTCCTCTGCACATGTCCAAACCAACGTAACCTTGTTTCTCTAACTTTGTCTCCAAAACAACTAACGTGAGCTGTATCTCTAATATACTAATTTCTAATCGTGTCCATCCTCGTCACGCCCAACGAAAATCTCAGCATCTTTAACTCTGACACCTCCAGCTCCGCCTCCTGTCTTTTCGTCAGTGCCACCGTCTCCAACCCATACAACATAGCTGGTCTCACTACTGTCCTGTAAACCTTCCCTTTTACTCTAGCTGGTACCCGTCTGTCACAAATCACTCCAGCCACTCTTCTCCACCCATTCCAACCTGCCTGCACTCTCTTCTTCACCTCTCTTCCACACTCGCCATTACTCTGAACTGTTGATCCCAATTATTTAAACTCCTCCACCTTGGTCACCTCTACTCCCTGCATCCTAACCACTCCATTTTCCTCCCTTTCATTCACACTCATGTATTCTGTCTTTGACATAATTAATCATGTTTAACTAGATTTATTGTGTGAGATGAAAAGCATTGTATTCATATATTTACACTTACATTTACGGCATTTAGCAGCATTTTCCATGTCCTAATTAAAGGGACAGTCCCCCTGGAGACACTCAGGGTTAAGGGTTTTGCTCAGGGAACCAGTGGTGGTAGTGCAAGAGGTGGGATTCGAACCTGGGACCTCTTGAGCTATAGGTCCATAGGCAAGTATCCTACCTCTAGACCACCACCTCCCTATATTATATTATATTAGGTTATTGGTATATATTAGGTTAGTGGTTGTAATGTTATGCCCAACTGGTGCATATAGTCACCATCATCATGGATCCAAACATTATCTTGACAGGAATTTAGCAAAAATCATATCTGTAGCAAAAGCTACAAATAAACTAGTAAGTGGGTAGCTTTCCAAACATTAAGACAAAATAGATGTGTTGATAAGAAAAGAGAAAGCTGATGATTCATTAGTGCGAACAAGAGTTGACCATATAAGCTTTGCACATGAAAGCTTCCTTGTCACAAGCTTTTCTGCTGCTATATTTTGGCAGAGAAAACCTACAAAGAGTTCTACCTTCAAACAATCTGTTTGTAACAATGGGTCTCCAAAGTAAATAAACATGTGCTTAGATTAGGCACCTGCATGCACAATTTCCCATTTTAGTTAATTAATTAATAGACACACTTCACTTTGTTCTATATTAAAAGAGATGCGTTTTTGACTAGTGAAACAAGCAGAAAAAAGCAGAAGCCCATTACTGCGCAAGCAATGCCCAATAATAACCATAAAATGGAGCAACAATGCAAAAACCAGTCAGAATAATCTGTCATCATAAATACCTGTCAAATTTAAATAAGCTCACAACAAGCTCAGATATTGTTTACTGATCAAATCATTACAGGAAGTGTAGCAACTTTTAAAGGGAATGACAGGTTCATTATTAACATGAGTGAGAGCTCATGCACTCCTTTACCATGTTCAGTTTAACCCTCTTTATGTTCTAAAATGGTTCTAGAAAAATAATTACTTGGTAAAATAAATTGGTAAAGAAAACTTTCCTTTGCCCTGTGATGGGCTGGCGACCTGTCCAGGGTGTGTCCCCCGTCCTTTGCCCTGTGTGAGCTGGGATGGACTCCAGCACCCCCCGCGACCCCGCTTGGGACAAGCGGCAGAAAATGACTGACTGAACTTTCCTTTGACCCTTTAAAAGAATGTTTCTTTAAAGCATCATTTTCTAAAAGGTTCTGGATCTGCAACCAAAAAAGATAATTCTGTGGTTGTTCCCCAAAGAATGCTAGTTGGTACTTTTATGCTATAAATGGTTCAGCAAAACATTAATTTTCACAACTTTTCCCTTTCCCTAGATGTAGTCGATTAACAAAGATGTCTAAATATTGCATCCTTGCTTTAGAATTGGAACTTCGAGGCTAGCTAACAACAGAGTAGACGTCAATATTTACCAAAAACTGCTCTCAACCCGATCAAACCACCAAAATCAAATCTGGATCTTCATTAAGCTCAAGGGTGTCAAGGTGATTTATGACATGGTATGACATCCTGTGAGCTATAAAAATGGAAAAAACCCAATGTGTAGCTGAACAGTGAGGGCAGTCTCACAAAGGAGCAGTAAGCCATCAGCTTAGAGAGAGGATGTATACAGAGGCAACAGCAAACACCAGATGTTTAATGGCTACTGCATGCCAGCATAGTACACATTTAAGAGCTTAAAAATCCCCCAAAAATTGTGCTTAAAAATGTTACTAAGCTACTAATAATTTATATACAGTATACGTACAAATGCTGGAGTGGTTATTTGATTTGCCCACTGCCTTTATTTAATCTGTCTTTTTTTAATCTTAATGTTTTTCATCTCAGTTGGTTTAATTTGAATTACAGTCTAGCATACACTAGATCAGTTAGGGCACACATTTATCCCCTATGTTTTGAGGTGTACTATGAGATGTCATTAGGGGATGAATGTTCCAGTGGCCTAGAAAAATTTCTAAGCCCTCTCACAAAGCCATGCCTTCATCCCCGCCTTGCCAGTTCTCATCATAAAATTCGACAACCACTGTCACATTCCGCAATTCTTTGATACATTAAGCAGTTTCTTTTTAAATCGGATTACATATAAAAATAAAAAAGATCTCTAAAGTATTTCACTATCTTGTTGCCAAGCTCTTCTTTGCAAAATCTGAATACAACTTAGATGACAGTACTTGTGTGAAAATGAAATATTTCATGTTTCCTGTAATGATGGACAGGTGGGCAAAGTGAGGATCAAGGCTGTCCTAAATCTTTCACTGCAAAATAATGCTTTACCTTTTTGGAACGGGCATTTGGGAGCAAAACCTAACATGGATGTAATTCGGGGTGAAGGTCTAGTGCCAATGTAGAGGTTAAAGAGGAACACATTGAATGTACACAGGGGCACCTTGAAAAACTGGCAAATCCCACACAGACAGAATGATGGCTTGAACTAACAGACACTGATACTTCTGTAGAGTGTTACAGGACTGTCTGACTATTCCTTAATATAATTTGAGCTAAACATGTGTTTTCTATTGCAATTGCCATAATTAGACACATTGGGTTGATAAGACTGTATTTGCTAATCACTTCAATTCAAATGACATTCATTTATTGGGTTGATTAAAAAAACATCTGGAGTGAGTAAACTTTGCCTTAATACTGGCATCTTTAATTAAGAGTTGTTTGTGACAGATTTACTCACACTTTACTGACACCTATTATCAATGCAATACAAAGCCCTTCTAGTGGTCTGTTGGTTACTGTTAATTAGCTGTTACTTTTTGTGAGTAACTTTCAAGCAAATGTCAAAAAACATGCTGTTTTCATGGTAAAAGTAAGGTTTGGATACATCTTGGATACATCTATTTATTAAACTTGTTGCAGTTTACTAGTGCAGCCTGAATTTCTAACATGAAGATAAAAATTTGGTTGTGGCCTTTGGTCAGTTTCTGATAATGCTGTCACAGAAACACAAAACCTACGGTATTTCCAGAAATGGGTGATTCTAGTTAAACAATATTCTACATTATCTATACGCATGTGTTTTTGGGGTTCATAAAGTGCTATCAGAGTGTTTAGAGCTTTTTGGAGTTTTCATTGCATGTGCCTTGGGTTGGTTCTACTCACTTTAAGGCAATTATTTCACAGTAAATATTTCAACGCATGTATTTTATGCATATGTACATTGAGTGATAGGAACAAAGGTTGAGTCGCATCAGCTGAAAGTATTTTTATCAACTTTTTTGATAATGTCAAATTTAAGCACCTTATATCTAAGCGCAAATAACCAAAGACCAACTCTGTGATTTTATTATATCAATTTAAATATATCTTATATACCTCATTGTCTGCCGCTTGTCCCAAGTGGGGTTGCGGGGGAGTGTTGGAGTCCATCCCAGCTCACACAGGGCGAAGGACGGGGGACACACCCTGGACAGGTCGCCAGTCCATCGCAGTCTTATATACCTTATTATCCTAAATATCTTATATTTTTATTGAGTTCTGCTTATTTACGTTGGTTTACAGTATATATTCTTGTTGCTACCAAAACTGTACTTAACACACAACCTATGATCAGACCCACTGCTAGCTCATGATACTACATGAATCACACTGTACACATGGTACAATTCCTTTTTTTTTAAATCATGAAGAAGAGCAGCTTATCACTTGAGCACTTTAAGAAATGAAGGGAAATTGGGGTGGAAATTGAGGCTAGACAGATACCAATCAAACTTTCTACATTCCAATTTGAAGGGCTTTGATCCTCTGAGTGCATGAAGAGGTCCCTTCAGACACCATCTGAAAATACTCCTTTTAAGTTAAAATGAATGCTGCAAGCAAAATTATTGTTTCTTTCTCCCTCTGTTTGTCTCACACATTTTGACAAAGGAGGCAGCAAAATATTTTTCCAATTAAACAACATCAGTGACAAAAATATACCTTTGTGAGATGTTAAAAGTAGAGTTTTGACTTTGTCAGGGACAAAAAAACACAATATATACCTATTAATCAGCAATAACAGAAAGCTGAGTGCATGTGGAGAGGAGAGCCACCACCCACATTCAAATGAAATGCTGGGAAGTGGGCTCGATGGGTCAAAGAGCATCACATCCTCTGAGACCACCACCTGGTATCAGCTGAGCAAGTGAGCCAATCCTAGCTGGCCTATCGACACCATGCAACAGAAACACACTTATCTGCTTGTGATGACAAATATTTACACCCTTCTGAGCATGAAAATCCCTTACTTTTCATGACATCCTTTTTATAATGTCACGCTGGCCTAATAAGCTCTGTGTTTCACAAGATAGAAATGAACATTAAGCTGCCAACACAAACAGAGGCACGGCTTAAAAATTAATATGTAGCTCAGGTCTACAAAGCACGACCTATGGTACAAGAGTGATTCTCCCACTAATTAAGCAAATAATATTCAGGAATCAGGTCATACGAATTCTGGTCAGGTCTGATGGTCTCTCTCATTATGGTCAGTTTGACTGCAGAGGAAGACCTTTGTGACCAGGGAAAACAAAGGATATTCAAGAGCTTGAGCAACCTGCAGGACTCAACTTGCCCTTTTGTCACGAATACCCAATGGCCTGGGGGGTGACCTGGTGGTCTGGGAATGGATCTTCCAGTAAAGAATAACTATGAATAGGCACATTACAATACTCCTAGACTTATAAATGGAGCAAGCACAAAGATTTGCATAGATTTGGGAGATTGTTTGATAGATATATATCACCATTTGCTTTAATAACCCAGTTTGTCAGAGTATTTTTCAATTTTGGCACTAGGAAACATTAGTTTGTATCTTAATATTGTGAAATAAACTGTGTAGCCTAATACTTGAAAAATCAATTTTGCCAAAATAAATCCCTAAAACTAAGCATCTTTTAAAAACTATTGCTCCCATGCTAGTTGGTTATTGGAGTTACACATGGTTTATTTTTATTTTTGTGGTGAGTTATTAGTTTGTAGCCTGCTGTGATTAAGCTTAGAGCCGTTAGCATTTAGAGCTGGTCTGTGTTTGTAGCGCTGATGTGGGATCTGTGGAACTCTCTCACATAAACATATGTGCCTGGAATTACAGTATCACAGCACAGTCATGCTGCTCTGAGAGAGAGACTGTTCTAGCAGGAATACATAGTTTGAGGCTATGGTTGAAATTGTATGATATAGGTAAAATTCTGGAATTGTGATTATACTGCTGCATTTTACAACTGCAATTATTCTCATGATATTAACAACTTTTATTTAAATACACAATGGTTAACCGACAATGTGACAACAAATGAAATAGAAGGAAAATGTGAAATAGCCCTTTAAAGAGCCCTTTACAAGTAGACACAGAAAAGTCTACAAAATTATTAATATGGCCTAATTTGCACACACATATTGTGTGCCGACAAGCCCTTTATCAACTTAATTAGAAAGCAATCAATGGTTAAGGATCCTTAGGGCATTAAGTTCTAAAACAGAAACCTAAATTTTGTAGCATTACTGCCAACAGGCATTTCATAATTAGGGGTCCTCAAGGGTAAAACTGGTGATGATTTGACAGCATGTGAAGAAAGGCAGGGTTTCTCTTTACTCCATTAATGTACTGCATCAGCTAACAGCCTCGGCCTCTGCTCAGTCATGCATTCAGAATCAAGCAGACAGTGTTCTCCTGCAAGCATGCTGGGTTGGTCAACAATGCAGCATGCAAATGTTTTCGAAGGATTTTAGTGATCAACAAGGTGGCCATGGTGTACAACACAGAACCATCTTTCAACAAACCTGCTTAACTTTATTTTTTTAAGGCATCATTATTTACAACTCTAATAACTCTCTTGATGCCATGTGTATGTTTATTTCTGCACTGCAATAGTACATTGACCTCATTATCTAATTTATATGGGCATCACAAGTGTCCCGTAAAATGCCATTAAAGGACTCAGAAATCAAGGTAAAAGTAGAAGATGTTAGCCTAGAAGCATATTCTTTGGGCCGTAATTGTGCAAAATAGTTTTGGTTATTATTAATAATTTGTTTGCAATGGTTGAGGAGACCCTGGAAAGGTGATCTAGATAGAAATTGAATGAAACTCCAATGAAAAGACAGAATACATGAGGGTGAATAAAAGGGAAAACAGTGCAGTGGTTAGGCTATAGGGAACAGAGATGGTGAAGGAAGAGGAGCGTAAAACCAGTTCAGAGTAAAGGGTAATGTGGAAGGGAGTTGAACAAGAAAGTGCAGGCAGGTTCGAATGCATGGAGAGAAGGAAAAGGAATGATCTCTGACGGGTACCAGCAAGAGTGAAAGGGAAGGTTTACAGGATGGTAGTGAGACCAGCTATGTTATACGAGTTGGAGATGGTGGCACTGACCAAAAGACAGAAAACAGAGCTGGACGTGGCACACTTAAAGATTTACATTGAGAGTGACAAGGATGTACAGGATTAGGAATTAGCTTTTAAGAGGGACAGCCCTGGGTGCACGGTTTGGAAGACAAAGTCAGTGAACAGAGATTGCGCTGGTTTGGACATGTACAGTGGACAAGGATTATATTAGGAAAAGTGTGTTGAGGATGGAACTGCCAGGCAAGAAGAGAAGAGGAAGAACAAAGAGGAGGTTTAAGGATGTTTAAGGACATGCAAGCAGCCGGCATGAAAGAGGAAGAAGCAGAGGCACGGAAGAAATGACGGATGATCCACTGTGGTGACGCCCAACAGGAGCAACCGAAAGAAAAACAGCAGAAGATCATTAAAGATCATCAATATATTCAGTGAGCCTTTACACAAAAGCAGCCTAATAGCCAACATGTGACCACATCTAAACTCAATTACCTTCATTTTTTGCACTCATTCATTCTTCCACTCCTTCACGGAGTCAGGAGAGAAACAGCATAAAAGCACATTGTTCATGTTTCACTCCAACACTAAACCTGAATCAACCTTTCCAATGGAGGGAGGGGAGCAAGTTTCAGGTTCAAGCCAGTCAACTAGCCAGTCAAAAAACCAAAGATGTGACGAGGACTTCATGCCATCAATCAAGCATTCCAACTTTCATGGGCAAAATCCATACTATCATAGTATACTATCCCACTCATGCTCCTTCTTTTTTTTAAATTCATTCTTCCATATGTTTTCATGTACATGGCAGAGATATGAAAATCTGGAGGCAAGCAGAAACCACTGGTATAATAACTCTAGTGAGAATACTTCTTTTTCTCTAAAACTGCCTTTTTAAAAAACTATACTCTAAAACCATGAAGAGACTGCATTTAAATGAAAAAATGGCAAGGGGGTGTGACTTGTGCACCCAGCAGGTTTTTAAGGTGGGGGCAACCCAAAGGGTGTCAAGCAACATCAGGTTCAGAACGATCCCAATGAATCAGAAATACGAAGCCGAACGACCCAGGTATTTAATAAAGCCCAGTTAGTTTAGTCCTCATTTGTGTGGACGACACTAGAAACAGCTGCTCACGGCAGCGGGCGAGCAAAGTTCAAAAGCCCCTGAATTAGGCACACCCATTTTCCTCTCTGAGCCAAAAGATAAAGCTGTTGTCTTGGTGTGAGTTCCAGCTGTTTGGCACAGACACATGCATCACTCCTTCATCATCTGAGGGAGCTGCTCCTTCAGAAGTGCAGAGGATGATGAGTTCAGTGTCCACAGGGCTACTTCATCCTACCTCTTATCATGGTGATGATGGAAAATGAGAGACTTTCTGATGCCCTGCAGGCAGCTTTCATACAGCCTCGTCCCTGCTAGGAGATCAAGCTTAAAGGGTTAATATTCAATTACATCCTCTATCTACTGGGCTCATCTGCTCTTTCCAAGTGCAGCTCAATGTTCAGGGGGTCCTGGGGGGGAGGATCATGAATGACTTCATTGTAACCAAAGTGGACTAAACAGTCTTGGCGGGGTTTGCAGAAAGAAATCCTCTTTCAGCCTTGTTACACAATCTGAAAATGTGTCCTAAATGTGGAGAAAGGGAATTATAGTGCTTTTTTTTCAGGAAACACTCTTGAATTAAATTCCCCCAAAAACTCCAAGGCAAGTGTCCCCCAACAGCTAAGCAGGCTAACTGTCTGGGGTTTCTTTGAGCCCGACTGAGGCTGGAGGAGCCCCGGGATGAGGGGACAGCTGACCCAGTTAGTCCTAACACGGACCGGGTGCAGGACCGGTTCGGGCTGCGGGAAGCGCCAAGTTGAGCTAGTTAGTGGCAGTGAGCTGCTGCGTTCTCCTACCTCAGGAGCGCCGTGTCCCCTTGTCTGCTGACCACGCTTTCACTCGAGGCATAGTCCACAGTCTGGCCAGCGGGCAAGCACGAAGGCAAAAAGCAGCAGAGACTGAGAATGATAGCGGTGAGCCACTGGCCGGAGACACACGCATCCTGCACGGCCATCATAACGTCCATCACCGCAGTCCAGGCTGTTTCTTTACCCACGCCGCTATCAACAAACAATACAAACAAAAGAAACCAGAAAACCAAGAAACAAACACGAGTCGGCGGAAAAGAAAACACAGGTTAATCCTTGCTCTTCGCAGCTTCAAAAAAACCCCGAGGAAGAGCGCTCCGTGTAGTTTTCCACGTTTGTTTTGGTGTCTCCGCGCTGGGAAGGCTGGGGCTCTGCTCTCCAGCGGCTCTCACACCATCTAGTGAGGAAATGGAGAATGGGAGCAGACCAGGCAACACACACACACACACACACACACACACACACAGACACGCGCGCACACTACCACCCCCCCACCACCACCACCACTCCGTCCCTCACCACCCCCCTCCGGGCTCTGATCCTGTTGCCAGGCGGCCGTTTCCCAGGCAACCTGCTCCCTGTAGCTCACGATGGAGCGCTTAACCCTTTAAGGGGTGGAGTTAAATTCGCTCATCACTTCTGGATCCAAAGAGCTCCATAGTCTTGTATTACCTCTGCATTAGGGCTGTATTAGGATACATGTCATTTTTAAATATATATTTTGATATATTTATATGTCTGACACGGTTTAATCATCCTGCAATGTTTAAATTGTTCTGTAAAAATAATAATAAGTAAACAAATTGATAGGTGAATAAAAAAATGAATACACTGATTGATCCATTGGATAAGTACATTATTATATTCCACCGGATAAGTGTTCCACATGTTTCACTAAGTAGTGAGTAGCTTCTCATTCTTTTAACAACCATATTGTTAGACATGCTGGATGTCAAAATCCTTTGGTCATGGAAAGAATGTCACATTAATGGATTGCGTCAAGCAAAGAAAACAACTAAGCACGTTGCTGAAACTACTACAACTGGGTTAAGGACCATTTAATGCATTATTAAGGAGTCGAGGGATAGCAGTGAACCATTGTCTTCAAGGAAGAAATGTGTTCAAATAAAATCTTGAAGGATTGTGATAGGAGATAACTTAAGCATTCAAATAAAAAATAATCAACAGTAGAACTCATGGCAATGTTTAAAGGTGAAAGTAAAAAAATGGACACATACTCATACAAGTACTGGGACTAAACAGCTGTGAAACCTTAAGAAAACCACTTGTCAGTGAGGCTAATCAGAATAAAAGGCTTTAATTTCCTAATGAGCAGAAAGATGGGACTCTGGACTCTGATGAGATATAATATTTAGCCTGTCCCAAAGTGATGGAATTATCAGGGTATGAAGAGAGGTGGATAAAGTAAAGCAGCCATTATGTCTCATATCTGCCACACAAGCCTGTAGGTGCAGTTTTATGACCTGGGGTTGCTTCAGGTGGTCAGGTCGAGGTTCAACAATGCTACGTGTCCAAAAAAATTAGGTCAACTGACAGTTGTCAGTTTTTCCATCTGTGATTTTTTTCTTCCCCAATGGTATGGGCATATTTCAAGACGACAATGCCAGTTTGTATTGGCCTCAAATTGTGAAGGAGTGGTTTCAGGGAACATGACGCATCACTTTCACACACGGATTGGCCACTAGTCTCCAGCTCTTAACCCCACACAGAATCTTTGGGATGTGCTGCAGAAATCTTTATGCACAGGGCAAATTAATTAAGTCATCATATGGTCACAATTTTTCCAAGCCTCCTTTTTGTGCTTATGTAGATTATTCTATAATGGTTTTGAGCATGTCTGGTCAATTAGGTTTTAGGACCATCCCTTTCTTTCCAAAGGATGAACCAGTGTACTGTTGCCATTATAAAAATAAATCAAACAAGCACATCCTTCCATTAATAGTCTGACAATAAAAGTGGTCTCTGGAAGATGAACAGAAGATTAATTCATTAAAGTCAGATGCATCAGCACCAGTTTGCTCAATTTTTATGGTTATGTTTCCCATTTGCTCTGCTGGAAAACACCTGCACTACACATTTTAGAGCCTACCCTAAGTCCAGCTATTACTTGACAACAGACTATAGGAAAACAGACCCTCAAGATAAAAACAAATGCAGAATTGGGGGAGATCTAGGGTTACTTCATTACATTTAAATGCAATTCATAGTGAATCACAGATGGGCTGTGTAAATCTAGTGCTAGGGCTAGATATAAATCAGTGCCTTCTTAGTCAACTCACAGTATACTTAAGACTTACTAGTGATGCTACTTTTTCAAAATGTCCAATTTGGCTTGTGTCATTATTAAGTAAAGTAGAAGGGCAAAGAAGTTTCATTTGTTAATGAAATTTTTTACAATTTTTTTTCTAAAAAATATTTTCATTGAAAGAGGGGACTGAAACTGAAACTGAACCTATCAATTTTTTAATATATACAACAAAAAAGATGCTTAGAATTTGGCCATCAAATGCTGGTTTGGTAGCCATGAAAGAAACTTGCACTGACAGTAGTTTGTTTGAAAGAATCCCCACTTGAATGTAAGACCTGGTAAACTAAAGGAATACAGTGTCCTTCTGCTTTAAAGAATATAATGTGTAGTGTTCCATTTTAGATGCAACACAATGCTGGATGCTTGCCACACTGCACCCTTTTGTATTTTCCCTGCTCTAACACACCTTATTCAGTTGGAGAAGGACTGGATCATTAGACAATGATGAGACACAGGTGCAAGGAGAACCAGGAACTGTAAAGTGCTGTTTGGGCTCCAGGTGTGCAGTTAGGAAACACAAGTCTGGGCTAACATAAATAGAGGCTGAACCAGTGCACTGCTGCCAGCTTCGCAAAAAAGAAGAAAAGAAACACATCCTCTTTTTAATAGTTTGACACCGAAAGATCCATGAGTTGGTATCTGGAAGATGGACAGAAGTTAATTTCAACAAAATAAGTTGCATCAGTGCAAGTTTGCCCATTTCATTTTCTGGACGTTTTTTCCAGTCGCTGTACTGGAAAACACCTGCACCGTACATTTAAGAGCCTTCCCCTGGTTCAACACCCCTGACTCCACTGATCAGTTCATTACTCTTGGAACAGCACTGGGAAACACAGCATTACAGCTCAACTGCTCTTACAATGGCCTATTTGTTACGCTTGTAACTACTCATTACTTTAATAAGTATGACTAGAGAGTCCTGATTGCTCGTATGGTCTACAAGTTCTGGTCTGTAGATTTCCAGTCCTTTCAATTGGACCAGTTCAACATGTGGGAAAAGGGAAGGCCTGTGCCTCACAGCTTGTTGTGCTCATTTAACACAGATAATATCACCTCATATATACTATATGAAGGCCAAACAATCACCTGATCTGGGTCCAACTTCATGCAGAATGTGTAAAGGAAGCGCTGATCCTAAAACATCACTTTGAGAAGAAACAATTTAACCAAAATGTATATTCTGAGGGCAGCGCAGTGGCACAGTGTGTAGCGTCCTGGGTTCGATTCTCAGGAGGCCTTTCCTTGGGGTTTGTTTCCTTCTGTGAGGATTTCATCTGCATGATCCACTTCACTCCCACAGTCCAAAGACATGCATGTCAGTGGATTGGAGATGCTTCCCCCTTTGGTGTGAGTGTGTCTGCGTGTCTGCCCTGAAAACCTGTCCAGGATGTTTCATCCTGTGAGTGCTGAGATAGGCTCCAGCACCCCTGTGACTCTAGGATAGGAAAATGAGTGTGAATCAGTGTTGCTCCTGAAAGAAAAGGGGTTGTTCCCAAACTTTCACTTTCATGCTGATTTCTTTATCTGACTGAGTCTGTCTGTTCATAATAGTATGGTAAAGATTTAAGGAGATGTGAATGTAAAAAAGGGAGCCTTTTCCTTACTTTAGTCTAAATCCTATGCCACATGCAAGATATCATTCTATGTAACATACCCTTCAGTGATGAATCAGCGTTGAGTATTAACAAGCAGAAGCAATTTTCTGCACCAATGACTTTGTGCTTTTTTTGCACAGTAAGCACAATCCCCAATTCCAGCACAATGTACTTATAAATTATACAGTCATATAGCATGAACCTCTCTTGTTTGTTTGCTAGACCTAGGGTCTCTTTGATGGTACTTTTGCAGTGAAAGGTCCAGGTAAGGAAAGTCTCAAATCCAAATGTGGGGCTGGGTCGGAAGGGAAGTTGTAACTAAGGTTAATGTAGCTAAAGTAGTACAGCAGTAACTAAAGTTAAGTGTCTATTTTGTTATATCAGCTAAATGCAAGATAAAAGGACAACAACGACAACAACATTAATTATAACAATAATAATTGTGGTGCTGCATTGGTTAGTGCTGTCACCTCACAGTTAGAAGGTCCTGGGCTTTATTTCCAGGCAGGGGACCAGGATTCTTTTCTGAGTGGACTTTGCATGTTGTCCCTGTGTCTGCATGAGATTCCACTGGGAGCTCTAATTTCCTCCCACAGTCAGATGACATGCCTGTCAGGTGGATTGGAGATGCTAAATTGCCCCTAGGTGTAAATGTGTGTATGATCATGGTCATCTGTGTCTCTGCCCTGTGATGAACTGGTGACCTATCAAGGGTGTATTGCCACTTTTCGTCCTATGTTTGCTTGAACAGTCTCCAGCAAGACCTGTGACCAAAAGTAATAATATGTTTGAAAATATAATAATTATAGTAATAGTAAACTATAGTAAAATTTTTTAAAAACTTTAAAACCGCATATCAAGCCTGCATTCATAATATTCTCTGGAATAGTGTGTCAGAGAATATGAAAGCAGGCTTGATATGTGTTTTAAAGTTTTCATAACAACAAAAACAATAACAACTATAATAATTATTATTTGGATACTTATATATGATTTCAATACTTATAAAGTCTAGGTTTTAATTAAAATGCGGTCCATTGTTGGATCATGATGCTTCCTTTGTTCCTCCATTGTGTCATCGCATCCACATGTTCATCACCTCATTATTTAGAATTAATTGGCCCAGATTTTTGGTTCACTTTTTCACATCTTCATTTATTATTTATTTTGTTTTGTAACTTTGTATCTTATGAGAGAATGGAGCTCATTCTCAGTAGAATAGGTTCTACTGATTACATTTACCTTCTACATCTTACCTCCTCCTATGTAGACACTCATACATTTTCTCAGAGCGCATATATATATATATATATAGTCAGACAATTTTCTGGGCCGCTTGTCCTAATCAGGGTCACAGGGGGGTGCTGGAGTCCATCCCAGCTCACACAGGGCGAAGGACCTGGACAGGTCGCCAGCCTATCGCAGGGAGGAGCGAGTCGACAGGGACGGCACCTTGCTCAAGGGTACCTCAGGGCAACCCACCGGTAAGGGTTCGAACCCACATCCTTCCAATCCGGGGCCAACTCCCTAACTACTAGGCCACTGTTGCCCCAAATATATATAGGCAGGTGTGAAAAAATGCTGTAAACAAAGAATGCTTTCAAAAATGGAAGTGTTAATCATTTATTTTCATAGTGTACAGTATGAAATGTATAGTAATGTTACATTGAGTGTAATGTTAATGTTATAGTAATGTGTAACTTCACAGCTAGGGACAGATATTTTAGGCAAAACTAAACATGTTTCAGATTTTTCTGTACTTTTTATGCTGATTGTCAAAAAAACTGATTGTAAATCAGCACTTGTTTTTGGGGTAGCTTTTTTCATATTCCCCACTCTCTCTCTCTCTCTCTCTCTCTCTCTCTCTATATATATATATATATATATATATATATATATAGAGATAGAGATAGAGAGAGAATGCTTTCAAAAATGAAAGTGTTAATCACTTATTTTTATCAATCAACAAAATGCAGTGAATGAACAAAAGAGAAATCTAAATCAAATCAATATTTGGTGTGACCACCTCGCCTTCAAAACAGCATCAATTCTTCTAGGTACACTTCCACTTTGTTTACAGCATTTTTTCACACCTGCCTAAAATGTTTGCATAGTACTGTATATACACAGCAGTTGGAAAGAGCATATATATATATATGTATATATATATATATATATATATATATATATATATATATATATATATATAGCAGTATATGCATATATACTGCTCAAAAAAATCAGAGTATAGTATCAAGTCAGTTAAACTGATGGGATATTGATCTGCTCAGTAAAGTAGCAGAGGGGGTTGTTAATCATTGTCAGCTATTTTGGTGTTAATGAAATTAACAACATGGGCACTAAAGGGGCAACAATGAGACAACCCCAAAAACAGGAATGGTTTTGCAGGTGGAGGCCACAGACATTTTTTCATTCTTCATCTTTTTTTGACTGCTTTTCAGGGGTTTTGCATTTATCTCGGGTCAGTGTCAGTACTGGTAGCATTAGGTGATACCTGGACCCTACAGAGGTTGCACAGGCAGTCCAACTCCAACAGGATGGCACATTAATACATGCCATTGGCAGAAAGCTTGCTTTGTCTCCCAGCACAGTCTCAAGAGCATGGAAGAGATTCCAGGAGACAGCCAGTTACTCTAGAAAAGCTGGACAGGGCCGTCAGGGGTCCTTAACCCATCAGCAGGACCGGTAACTGCTCCTTTGTGCAAGGAGGAACAGGATGAGTACTGCCAGAGCCCTACAATGTGACCTGGCCACTGGCGTGAATGTCTCTTACCAAACCATTAGATAAATGATTTCATGAGGGTGGCCTTAGGCCCCGACATCCTCTAGCGGGCCCTGTGCTCACTGCCCAGCACCGTGGAGCTCGACTGGCATTTGCCAGAGAAAACCAGAATTGGCAGGTCCAGCACTGGCACCCTGTGCTTTACACAGATGAGAACAAAGTTAACTCTGAGCTCATGTGACAGATGTGCAAGGGTCTGGAGAAGATGCGGTGAACGTTATGCTGCCTGCAACATTGTTCAGCATGATCGGTTTGGTGGAGCGGCAGTTATGGTCTGGAGAGGTTTATCCATGCAGGGACAAACCTCTGTAGGTGGATCATTTTTATTTTCATCAAATAATGTGGCATCCTTTTGTTCCTAACACATACCCATTCCATAGCAGTATGGATATCCAGAATGATTGTTTTTCCAATTGAGATCGGATGTGTTTTCAAAGAGTTCCATAAATTTTTTTAACTGATTCACTGATGGTATATATATATATTTTTCATCATTTTATAGCTCTTGCTTCAAGACTATATACTTATAAAAGCTATGGCCTTTTAAAATTAAGAACAGGCCTACATTTCCAATTGACTGTGTGACTAGGTGAGTTTATTAGTGAAAGGGCTCAGATAAAAGCATCCTGGCCTTGCTTTTGTTGAGTGTCTTTCTCTTAATTGGAAAGGACTAAGTTTGGTTGTAACTGTTTGATAGTCATTAGCCTTAATTGCTGCCAGTGTCCTCTCACTATACTATACTTAAATTGGAGTTACATAGTCAGCCTTTGCTGTTCAATTACTGTGCCAACAGCTAGTCATTATAGTGCTGCACCATTTATTTAGCTCTGAGTTAAATAAATAATAAAATAATCCTGTGGCCTCATAATTGTGAACTAAACAATGCTACACCAAAATGATCTGCAAGGCCTCCTGTTTAAACTATATGTCCCTAGAATCTAGTCTTAGTTACAATACTTTCACACCTTTCAGGGTCTGAACTTGCACTGATGGCTGGGGAGCTGCACAAAGAGCTGTTTTTTTTTCAGCTTAGTGGCTTTCGAACAGCCCTAATACCAGACTAGTGCATCAAGCTGACTATAATTACACTTACTTCATGTTCTTAACGCTGGGCTGTGAAATTGTGAGGGAATTTTTTATACTTAACATAGTACATCTACAGAAAATGTCTTAGACAAAAGCTCCTAATGCACTAGGGCTGTACCAGATTTTTTTAGGCACTATCTATCACGAATGAGAACACATTAAATGAGAGATAATATTCCTCATTCTTTTCAAGCAGTCTATTGAGTGTTCATGGCCTAGAGTGACTAATTATCTAAACAAAACACTTTTGCTAATCGCAGTTTAACACATTGCTGTTATAAGTCCAGGGTGCGTTTTAAACATGTGCACTATTCACATGTGCACTGCCACTGTATGACATTAGAGATGAAAAAGGGTTAACGGTCAGTCATTATTGCATTTGATTATTAATTATAGATTTCTTTGTTTTGTTTGTTTGTTTGTTTTTTACCAAAGCTCACCTGATAATACTAATTTAATCAAATGATCTCAAAGAAGTTACATAAGTGGGGTCGACTAGAATTCTGAATAAACAGAGATTGCAATTATTGCATGCTGTGTATTGATACACTTGAAGCAAAAGCTACACATTTTAAAAACTGGTGTTTTTTGCATAGTATCCTATTAATTGCTTTCTTCTCGTAAACACCATCAATCCATCCTTTATCTAAGCTGCTTTTGATAACCATAGGTGAAAGGTGGAGAAAACATCCAGGACGGGTGATCAATTCATTACAGATTAGACACACAAACACAGTTGCACATACAGTCACACTTAGATGCAATTTAGCCTCTCCAGTGCATCTGACACGCAAGTCCTTGGACTGCTGGAAGAAACTGGAGTTCCCAGAAGATCACCACACAGATATGAGGAGAACATCAAACTCCAAACAGAAGGGACAGGCCTACCTTGGCTGGGAATCAAACCAAGAACCCAGAACCCAAACCTCATAACTGCAATACTGTGGAAGCTTGTTGTAAACACACCAAATTTAATGAGGCAGCCACTGGCCATATTTTCCATAACATTGAGTATCTATTAGAATATGTATATTGTGTGATGGTTTTTGTGTTTTCATTATTTTGTATTGTCCATTTATGTCCATCTCATCCAGAAAAATTCCCTTTAAATGCAAGGGTACCAAGCAAGGAAAATTCTGATTCTGTTAATGTTCATTTGAACCACATGATCGGAGGATCGGGGGTTCGAACCCCTTCCCAGTAGGTTGCCCTGAGTTACCCTTGAGCAAGGTGCCGTCCCCATCACTGCTCCCCGGGCGCTTTCAATAGCAGCCCACTGCTGCACATGTGTGTATGGGTGAAATGCAGAGAACGAATTTCCCATTCGTGGGATTATAAATAAAGGATTATTATTATTATTATTATAAATTGGTTAAGCAGTGAGTATAAGGCATTATCATCACAGAATATGAAAACTTCATGAGGGAACGCTGTTTTCACCACAGGGTGCACCTACTCCTGTAAAATAGCTTTATATTCCTATTCCATTAAACAGCCATGCATCAGACTCTCAAGAGCTGGCTGCCCAAGTCATTGTGAATTCACCATCATGTTTAACAGCTGACAACAGATGTTGTGGGTTCAAGGCATACCTTGATTTTCTCAAAGCTTAAAACATTTGAATGTAGTTGAAAAATGTCTCAGCAGACAATGAAACTTCTCAGCGGGTCATTGCCTTTGCTCATTATGTGTTTTTGCAAATAGGCTTAATCTAAAATAAAAAAGTTCATTTTCATTATTTCCATTTCTTTTTCCATTCTTTATATACACGCCCTCTTTTAAGTATATTCTCTCTAATTGCAGATCAAATAAGCTGTCCAGAAAGTATGCAAAACAATTTCCAAATAAATTAATAAGCAGTGGTGTAATTGAGAGTAAATTTATGGATGAAAATGTTGTGCACTAATGAGCAGATATTTCCAGACTCAACCGTTCCCAACTTTTCCAAACAGTTCTAAACATTTTATTAGAAATGAAAAACTAAAGATTAAAATTCATTAAAGAGCCAGCTGGCCATTATGTGTTTGTACTCAACTATTTGTGCCAAAATACTTCTAGCAGGGTAATTTTTATGCACAGTGGTGGAGGATAACACCTAATCTGAAAGTTAATCTAATCCATTAATGTCCTGAACCCATTAATGCCCTTTTGTAAAATTTTACTGTTGTCTAAGGTGGATTGTCTAAGATGTGATTGTAAAAAGTATCATTACCTTAGGCCAATCAGACATTCTTTGGCATTTTTTCTTATCATACTGCATTAATTGGTGTGCACAAAAGGATAAAACATGTTTAACTATGTGTACTTTGTTAGATTTCCATTTCAAGAAACTTTTTCTTACTTCTGCTTCACTTCTTTTCAAAGTGAAACATCCTACTTTTGAAATACATTTCTTTTTATGTGACATCTTTTGCTCCTCATTACTTTTAGAGTGAAAAAAGGAGAGCATGAAATGCAATGCATTGGAATGTCATGTGCTTTCAAATTGAAACCCACCAATCAGAGTACAGTTCATCTTTTAATTGGCTGATTTGCTTTGACCTGTTGATCCCATGGTTATTAGAAACTCCTATTACAAGAAGAGTTATACATACTTGAGTTCCAAGGAAAAAATGGCAGAAAAGAATGACAGGCTTTCTTGCCTAAAAAGCCGACTCTCTACAGTATCCTGCACTTGAATCATTTGAAGTGGTTTCACAGAACCAGGAAGCATTCATTTTCAAGTTTTCAATCATTCTATTTCTTGTCTCTGATGTTCACCTGCATGTGTACTGCTCATGATAATGTTAACAGGTGTTAAACTGGTTTAACGACCACTTACTTACAGCTGTGCCCTATGAGTGACAACAGAGCAGGGGTGCGCCTTTCAGGTTCTGGAGGGCCATTGTCCTGCACAGTTTGGTACTTCACCCACTAATTAATGGGTTTCAATTTTCACAAATAACAAAATTAACACAAAAACGACTAAATAGAAAAAAAAAACAACAGGACAATATTTGAACCCTAATAAAATCACAGTATTTTGTGCTTGATTCTTAATTGCACTTATTAGCAAGTGCACATTATGGATGTTAGTGTAATGGAGGACTTTTTGTATAGTTTTTTTGTAACGTATGTTTATATATATGTTTAATAAACACAGTGAAACCAGCCAAGTGAACAAATACCTAACACTATGAATTCTCAGGCTGTATTAAAAGCACTGCCACTTAGTGAAAGTGACAACCCTTGTCATTGTGAAACGCAGCACAGCATAGCACAATGAAATTCAACCTCTGCATTTCACCCATACACACATGTGCAGCATGGGGCAGCTATTGAAAGTGCCCGGGAAGCAGTGATGGGGACAGTACCTCAGGGCAACCTATTGGTGAGGGAATTGAACCCACAATCTTCCAATCCAGGGCAACTCCCTAACCACTAGGCCACTGCTGCCCCGAGAGCAAGAGCAGTGGAACATGAGACTTAAGTCAGCATACAAAATGACAAGATTCAGGCTTGAAAGGCTATAAAATGACAAGCTCTGGTCTGTGAGCAGGGGAATTGAGTGATCAAGATCCATGCAGTACCTTTGGGATTAGCTGTGGCAACTGACATATGCTCTTATCCAGAGCAACTAACAGTTTAAGTTTATCCGCAAAGAGCCGATTCGGGTTTTCATTCCAACCATGCTTGTTCATCAAACTTCTTTGAGATCAGTTGATTAAATTAGTATTATCAGGTGAGCTTCTACTTGCTTTGGTAAAAAACAAACAAACAAACAAAAAAATGCCCTTACCCTTGTGCATATGATTGATTACCTCTGGTTAAGCTTTATTGCACAGGTATGTTAATGTAACATTAAATGTTTTGCCAAAGGGCTTCCATCAGTATAGTGTAATGTTCTTGCACCAAGCCAGACCCCAATACTGCTTTTATCTACTTCACTATCCCAGTCATCCCCACAGCAGTTTTACGACATCTAGTCTAAAACCTTCCCAGTACATTGGAGACTGCAGCAAAGGGAAGAGAAACTAAATATAAATATCCTTGAATTGGTAGAATGAAAAGTTGGTTGCATTCATGCCTAAACTGAAAAAGAAAGGCATAATTTATTTTCTCATGCCATCACCCTTATGAATAGCTGAGCATTACCTTTATTGGTTAAAACATTTCTGTTTGTACAATCATTCAACCGCCATAATTTTATTCCCATATATTGATTGCATATTGTGCAATATCTGTAAAAAATATGCTCATCGTCTGCAGTGATTGTACATAACCTCTGTACTGCTCATATATTGCTTTTATATTGCCGTATGTATATTTTGAACATACTCTGCCAATAAATCTTATCTGGACTCAAATAGTTTTTGAGCAACTCTTGTACATAGTGTACATCTTTATATATATTTAAGATTCATTTGAGAGTATACAGTGCAGTAGCTTCAGACATAGCAAAGAAAAATAAATGATTCCATGTTGAATTTAACTTTTTAATTGTTAAAACAGTTTGTCTAGTTAAACTAGTTTTGAGTAGGAAGTTTAATTACTTTGGGAAGATCTCTGATGTTTACGCAGAAGACGAAGATGAATTTGGCTCACTTTTAAATACTTGATTTATATCTTCAATTAATCTCAAGTTTCGGCGGTGACCTTTAAGATACTTCAAACGGTGACAAATAGGGTCATTAGAGAAAACCTTCTCTTGAACATTGCATGTCGAGAGCGAAGGGGTTGATTTCTGTTCAAATGCACCTTTGAAGTACGCCTCTATAAGATTAGCCCGGCTGCTGCCGGAAAGCCATGATATTCATCCACCAAAGAATATAAGATAATCAGTTTCAAAGTCTAAGTTACAGTACTCTAGAGTATGTTACTTCAGCCTATTGCAGCATGATGCAGTGGACAGCAGCCTGATAAGTGGATATAATGTGTGCACAACAGATTAAAGCACAGCATTTGAACAGCTAAAAATCTATTTATTACACTGATGTCACACTGCTGGTCATATTGAAACTCATTTTGCTGATTGCGTCTGGAAAGGGAGAAGATTCAGGGAATTTCGAGTGCTTTGTTTGCATGTTTGAAACTGCTTTATAGACATCTCCAATGTGTGTGTGAGTCTGTGTGAGGAATTTAGTTAATTACATACTTAATGCAACAGCAATCATTCATGTCTTCAGCAATAATAAAAGCTGCAAGTACAACTTCCACACAAAATCTAGCATTCAAAATGCTGTTGTTAAATTATGAGTGTACACTCATTACAATTGTGACATACACAATATTTTTTTTACTTTTATTAATAAATCCGACTTGTAAATTCTTTGTTTTACATGAAAATGTCTAGATAATAAGAAAGAAAGAAAGAAAGAAAGAAAGAAAGAAAGAAAGAAAGAAAGAAAGAAAGAAAGAAAAATGATTTTGATATGTATTGCTTGATATGTACCTTTTTAAACTGTGTTAAAAACATGTTCGTTTGTGTGACATCACAAAATCAGTTTTAAATGTGATGGTTTTGCAGCTTACTTGCTATTAAAGGATTGGATTGGGGAATGAAAAGAAACTTGAAACTTTCACAGCATATACAACTTATGTTCAACTCTTTAATCCAGTGAAATAGGCCCTTAAAAAAGCTAATTCTTCCTGGTTAACTTAAACCTTTGAGTTCATGGAGCTGCAAAAATGTACAAGCTACTAAATGCTACATAAACTCAAAATATTAGGTCATGCAGGGTAACTTAAGTTTAAAAAGTTGCATCTTTTTTATTGCAGTGAAGTCAATATAATGAGATTTGATTTTACATAATCATAGACCATTCCTAATTCACCATGAAATTCTAACACAGAGAATGAGGGCAGATACCAGATTTTGTGCTGACAGCGAATATACTGTTTATGAAAATATTTAAAGGGATTTTCAAAATTGTATGTTCTGCTATCATCTTACCAAGATACATTTACACTGAGGATTCATGGGCTTGGCAGCTGCTGTCACTGATCCACAACAGGCTGGGGAAGGCCTCGCTTGCATCATATTCACCTGGCACGGTCTCTGAGAAAGAGCCACAGTAGATGCCTGCTTAAAATGCACAGCCATAACCCTGTTTTTTCCTTTGATTTCTACATTTATCGCTTCATAACATTTCAATTTGCCAGCATAGATATTATACCTTTGGTGTACAGTCACTTTGTCCTCCTCCAGAGGCCAAAATAACTCAATTTTATGCGTACAAAAAATACAAGTAAAAGAGCAAGAGAAAATACTATCTTAGCTCAGATTCTCACAAACCGCCACTGTTCCCCCAGTGTAACATCCATCATTGTATTTATTACATGTGGACGAAAAGGAAACTTTTACATTAGCGGAACTCTTCCTCTTTCTTGCATCATTGGCCCAGGGGGGAATCTTTTGAGTGAAAATAGACAATGTTCCAGTGAAAGAAGCACTAGAAGAGCCTGACCTTCACATGCCAGACTGAAAGTTAATTTTACATCTCATTTAAAGCTAGCTATCAGAGAGGCAGCCTTTTCCCCCCGCAGATATGGCTGCTGAAGAGTGGGATTTTCAAAGCAGGGTTTAATCTATCTGACCCCTCTCACTCAGAGAGTCAGGCTACACAGAGTGCTTACAGAGTCGTCTCACTCAGAGGGGCTCCAGCCCAGCGCTCAGCGAAGTTTAGAACACAAACCTGAAGTCGAACAGCTCAATATAATACTCGTTGTCCTGGCCAGGGTCACAAAACATATGGTGCAGTGGCCATCTTCCCAAGCAGGTCCATGTATTTAAGCCTTGGGTTCACATTAACACTGATATTGAACTCGTGGGCCACTGCTAGCTGTAGTTTTCTCCAGAAAAGTTACAAAATCAATATGTGGTCAAGATGACCTTCACACTTCCAGCAAAAAGAAATGCGTCCCCCCCTCTGGCGGTCATTTTATATACAAACTCAACATGGAGACATTGTCAAAAAGCTGCTTCAGATCGATAGCCTTCTGTACCCAAAAGATTTCACATTTTAATACAAGCTACAAATTGATTTTAGGAAGCAAAAGTTGAATCCTGTTCACAAAATCCCTGATCTGCCTAACGACAGAGATGCATGGTGTTTGTTTTGTAAATAAGTGATCATCTCGGAAATGAGTTTCTCTTCCACCCGAGCAAATCCTCTCATATCTGTAAAGTTAAAGCCAGGACTAAAGCGAAGCCTCATGCTGTGAGAATTTTTATCAGTAACTGTCGGGGGGCTCATTAAAACAGGATGCTGCGTACATCTGAGGTCCGTAAAGTAGTTCAGGAAATGACCAACAATATTTGGCCTCTCCCCTGCTTGCGAGTGTGACAGGTAAATAAACCCTGGGAGAGAGAGTGGGATGCAACTTATTCAGGGCAGAATTGGCTAGATTGTGATATTCAGAGGGAGATAATGAGAATTGATGGGCCAAGGCAGACAGGCCAGATAAAAGGCCTCCAGGCATGCTGAATGCTGTTTAAAGGTAAGCCACTTTCGAGATATATACCTCACTTTCGAGAGAGCTCTTTACCCATCGTTTTTTGTTCTTTTTTTCATTCTGTTTTCACTGCCACACAAGCGTGACCCCTGCTTTTCATTTGTAGCTGCTGACAATTCCAGCAAGCCACCAAGGAGTGTAGGCGATGGAGGTGAACATGTCTTTGTAGAGAGCATCAATAGCAAGGCTTTGGTGCACTTCAAAAACACACAAAAAAAGAAATGTGAAAGTGAAGTGTATTTAACAATTTGTATTTAACTTATGTTCAACCAAATATCATTTAAAATGTACTTTAATCTACCCTTAATTCCTATAATTCATCTCTAATCCTGGTCCAATCTCTAACGATGTGTCTGAATTTGAACCCTATTTACCATTTAATATTCTACTTAGTGTCTGCTGTTATGTAGTGTAGTCCAAAATCACAGGACAATTCAGATTCACTTGAGCAGGGGTGTCAAACTGGTCCTGGAGGGCCAGAGTCCAGCACAATTTGGTGATTTCCCTCCTCAAACCCACTCACTAAGGTCCCAGCTCCTTTTTGTCCCACTGATTTTTCACTCTGAGCTTCAAATAATATTAATTTCCTCATTTCCAAACAAAACATGGAATCAAGTAGAGTCTTGACTTAGCCTTGTCATATTTGGTATGGAGAGGGGGATGAAATATAGTCATTGGTTTACAATTACACTCAGTGGTTCATTATGACATGATATAACACTCAGACATATATCATGATAAAAACTTGTCATCACTTCAGTCAAAGTTATCTTTTATTACTAAAGATAAAAAAAATGAATTCTGTTGTTTAAATGGTAGCATTTGATGAACTATGGATGAAATAGTAACGTAATAAAGGTTCATTTTGATTATAGATTGACTTTAAAGACCCATTGTTTTTCAATTGCTTCTTTCTTAAGCTAGCCATTATTTTTAGAGACTATATTTCAAAGAGGGACTTCAGTGATTGTTTAGTTTAATTGAACGTTGGTGCCAGTCTCCCAAATGTTTGTGTGTGGAATTTAAGCAGGTCAAACTTATGCTCAGTGGATAAGACCTTAATGACATCTCTTCAGATACTTCACAGAAAAATGAGAGGTACAGCAGTGGGTGGTAAAGCACATTCCCTGAAGCAATTTAAGTTTGCAGGATGTAGAAAAATATGCCCATTCTTTTTGCCCTGGATGTGTGTAAGGGAGATGAAGCTGCCTTTCAGCTTGATTATTCATGTGTGCAAATGTTCTTATTTCTTTTCTTCACAATCAGAAGTCCTCATTGTGCCAGCACACACTCCACCATCAGTCGAGCAAATACAGATGGAATGGCAAGGATAATTCGAAAGGACAGACTGAAAATAACTTAATTCATTCTGAATTATTTTATGACAACCGTTTTACAGAGTCATTACAGTGAAATCCCCAGTGTTAAATTAAAACGCAGTGTATTTTCAAGGCTGGCTTCAAAATGCACACTGTATGCATTGTTCAGTTAAAATGTGATTTCCCTGCTTAATAGTGCATATTAATTCATTCTATAAAATATATACTTGTGAATATTGAGAAAAATGTGGGATGTACAGAGCTCTGTCTGTGGGTGAAGAGAACAAAAAAAGGACATCCCACGCTTACCTTGCCAGCCTTCTTCTCTTGCCCTTTAGATCACATTTGTCACATCACAACATTTCAATTTCATTTAAAACTCTCACATTCTCAGTTAACCAATGAATTTGCTTTAGAAAAAATGGCTAAAAGAAAAAATACGAAGAAGGATAATGTCATATGAGTTGTCTATATTCAAAGTTGGCTGCAGCTGACACTCCAGTTCTAATTAATTGTGCTGTTTATAGAACTAATTACTTTTTAGTCCCAAATGACTTGTAATAAAATCCAAAATATATATTAAAGAAGGCGTTATTGGTGGAAGGGCAGGGTAATCACACACTGGCCCACATGGTGCAGGGGCCCCACAGGGCTCATGTAAATATTAACACAACTGTACACCCATGACTCCCAGATAGATCCGTTTGAACAGTCTACGGTTAGGGCTAGTTCTAAATGGATCCTTCATGACCCACAATATTTAATGTAACTCTAAAATAATTTCATTTAAATAACATAATTATGGGGCAGCAGTGGCCTAGTGATTAGGGCTTTTGCCCTATGATCGGAGGATCAGGGGTTCGAACCCCTTCCCAATAGGTTGCCCTGAGGTACCCTTGAGCAAGGTGCCGTCCCCGTCTTGCTCCTCCCTGCGATGGGCTGGCGACCTGTCCAGGATGCGTCCCCCGTCCTTCACCCTGTGTGCACTGGGTTGAACTCCAGCACTCCACCGCGACCCTGTTTGGGACAAGCGGCAGAAAATGGATGGATGGATGGATAACATATTTATGTATGGACGTAAATATACATGTAGCACATCAACAGCATGAGGGCATCATCTTGTTTGGGACAGGATAAGACCTACATGCTCCAATGGGCAATAAAAAACAGATATATAAAAAACAAACCAAAACCATATAAAACAAAGTGCTCCAACATCTGTATCAGAATCAGCAGATTTATTTTAACATTAGTTCATGTACTGGAACCACAAATTAACTTGTTTTTTTTTTTTACAAAACTCATATTATACAGTTTGAAGGAGTCATTGTGGCTGAATAACAAAAGTGAGAGGTGAGACTGCTCCTATCAAGATGTTTATGATGTAAGACAGCATAAAAAAATGACTGAATGATCAATATAACAAAGCACAAGCAACCTCACTGAACCTCACTGAATACCTGCCATCCTGGGCTACACCATATCAAACCACGTCACAACCAAGCCTCCCTTTGATTTTCCCACCGTTGAGGAGGAAAGATGAGTGGAACAGATGGAGAGGCCAGTGGGGGGCTGGGTGGACCTGAGTTCTTACAGAGGAGCCCCTGGACTGACAGTGGAAACTGACCATGTGAGTTAATCCATCTTCGACGTCTTTTTTCTTTCACCCTCAGAAGCAGCCTGGCTCTCTGAAACGAGGTCACTGCGGGGCACATGTGTGTGTGAGAGTGATTTTAGGAGGATAGAGTACATGATGGAGATTATGGTGCGGAGTAATTAAACATGCAGCATGCATTAATAATGGATGAAGATTATTCATATTTTTATTAAACCTTCTTGTCAGCCCATTGGATGAAGGCAGCAAATGAAAGGCCCAAGGCTTTAAGGAAAATAAGAGCAAAGGTGGTGAAGCACTGCTGTAATTTTGGCTTCTCAAACACAGAGTGCCTAATACTGCAGAGCATTTTATGTAAAACTGATCCAGTCATTAAACGACAAATTTACTATGTATGTATAATATTAATAAATTGTGGAGCCCTTGGAAATATAATAAGACAAGTAGTTCAATAACAGTCCTACAGTGTTTTATTCTACATGTGGTCGTTCATCATCTGCCCCCTCAATGAATGATCCTTGACTTCACTTTTATTGACCTGGTTTTGTGGCTCATATTCATTCATAATATGGGAAATCATGGCGACAGGACTGAAGCAGCCATATAACTGCTTGGCATAAAGAAATACAAGAAAAAAGTCTACTGTAAACAAATGTCAAGGGCAATGTGTACATGAACGACTGATTAATGAGCTGTTGGCTCCCAGAGTCTCCCAACATTGTGGGTAATATTAGATTTTTTTTTTCTGTAGCAGTCATACTTTAAAAGCTAGCTAGTTCCAGCATGTTTTACAACCAAGCTATCAGGATCATATGACACTTATTAAACCACAAGCAAAAGTGTGGTACACAAGGTCGAGGTACTGAAAACTGCTATTTTTTACAGCACTGGCCACTTCATTCAGATAAAATGGGTCATATGCATTTTCTGTAAATAATGACATGTAAGCTATGCACCAGCCACCATTTACAATGCAATACTGAATAAATTCCACATGCAGCACTTTAAGGTTTTACATTCCTATTCATTACAGTTTTTCCTCTGTATCTGCTCTAAAAGGACATGGGCACTTACGGTAGCTACAAACAATGTGGAAAGATGTAACATATTTCAGTTCCATTCTATTTGTTGTGCCTCACCCTAATGTCTCTGTGAAGAGTAGGGCTGAGAAGATGACTACTTCGATTTTTGTCTCATTTAAGAGTTCATTGTGTCCTACAGTGCAGGAAATAGAGGTCGTTCCCAGAAGGCTGGTGCCACAGACCAAGTTATTTTCTTGGAAAAGACCCATGAAAGAAGCTGTACAAAACACTGAGAATATTGTCTGACATTACTGACACTCAGCAGAAGAAGGAGAATGACAGAAAACAGAACTTTCTGCCTTGCCACCAAACTAGATGTTTGGCTTGTTCAAGATGTAAGCAGAAAGCTGCAAATCACCTCATTTTCGAGACGCTTGTGTTGGGCCAGATTGCAGGCTTTAAGGTTATAAGGCTATCCTGGACCCTGCACAATGAAGCAAAAGACCTAGTTTATTAGCATGAGCAACACTGATCGCATAGATGTCATTGCTGTTTTTCATTAATGAATAAATCGATGAATGGATAAAAGGAGCCTGTTTTTCGCACAGGTATTGGATCATCAGAGTAATTACTTGTGTAGTCTGTGTGTGGCGGGTTGTGTCAGCGCACGACTTCTACTGAGACTTTGGCTCCTTTTATTGTTCCGAACCTTGATGAACTGTGACGTCTCCATGGCAACAGCACTTCACAAGCCTGGAGGATCACCCCGTGCCGGAGCGAGGCGGTGGTGGCAGAAAATTTCATGCACAGGATCACTCCCCTGACACTCACTAAAGTCACTCCTGTAAAACACTGCCACAGCCATGCATCCACAACCAGAGAGCCAGTGCCTTAAGCAGTTTTCAAGCAGCACTGGAAACCTCCTTTGCCATCATCCCTGGAGCTGCATCATACTGTGCCTTAATCCTGGCACTATGCATTAAAATTGTAGACTACATACTGTTCACTACACAGCACAATACCCAGATGAAGGGTAGAGTTGTCTCCAGCTGAACATTACTGCCACCGTCACGTGCAAGTCTAAAGATCCCATTTCCCAGATGTGAAGCCATGATTATGGGTTTGAACACTTCAAGTGCTCTGTAAATGGAGTGAAAGCAGTCCTATGTAATTCTTGGAATTATTTGTAAAGGTCAGTTAAATGATTAGAAATGAGAACTTTACCATTTTGTAACAAATCAAATAAGTAAGTAAGTATGATAAGTATGCTGGTCTTTCAGGAAAAAGATCGCTAATCACCTGAAATTCCCATTTTTACTTTTTTCAACTGGAATTGTTACAAACTACCAGACCAGTAGCTTGCCCTGAGGTACCCTTGAGCAGAGTACCGTCCCCATCACTGCTCCCCAGGCGCTTTAAATAGCTTTGCTGTGTTTCTTAATGACAAATAGTCATTTTCACTTTAAATGTACCTGAAAGAGAACCCAAGTTTAATTTGCTCCACAGTAAAGATGATGCTAAGAGACACAGACAAACAGTTTGAGGCAAGTTTATTTATTAAGAACCTTTCATACGTTGCAGTCAAAGTGCTTTATAACTGAGCAAATATACAAAGCTTTTAAAAGAGAATAGAAACTAAGGCATAATTAAAATATAATTAAAACAATGGATTTATAAAAGAAGAAATCAGCAAAATGAAAACAAATATATTTAAAATGGAAATGCAATATGAGAATGAAAGCAACTGAAATAGGTTGAAAGACTGGTTGAAGAGCGTTGGAGCTCCTTTAACACTGTCAACTGGTTCCACTTAAGAGCAGCATAATAGCCAAATGCTGCTTCTCCATGTGCAGTCTTTACCTTAGGGAGGACTAAGGATTTCTGTTGGGCTCATATTGCTGCATCATGTCAGACAGATATGCATGGCCAGTGATTTAAAGACCAGTGTATTGGCACTATTCAAAGTCTATTCTGTAAAAAGGGTTTAAGAATAGATGTGTTATGTTCCCTTCTTTCAGGCCCAGTAAGAGCTCTGGCAGCTGCTTTTTGAATCAGCTGGAGTTGTTTGATTGTCTTTATGGTGGAGGTTATGTTGTAGCGTAGCTTTCCCGCAGAGGCCCTGGAAACCTTATTATGCGTTCATGGCATCATAGACTCCATGAAATGCCAAGACATTTTCAATCCAAGTCTGGATGCCTCTACCAGGAAATCCTTGGTCATTATATCAGGAGGACAATGATCTAAAAAATAGGTCCAAATGAACACAAAAATGATTTACTGACCACAGAATTAAGTGTCTGTCATGGCCATCTCAGGCACTTAACCTGGATTAATTACCAATAAATCATGCAACATGTACTTTAGTTAAAAATAAATATTTCTTTATCAGGGACAGTTTTTCACAGAATGTATTGAAATTATTTAAAAGTAAAAAAAACCCTAAAATTAAATTCATTGTTTTCTGTGTGAGATGATCACCAAAAAGTAGGGTTTTTTTTAACCATTTAAAGTTTTTTTAACAAGTGGTGTCAAGAATTGCAAAGGATGTTGGAAGGGCAAATGAAGAGTTTATTAGTATGGCTGACCTTAATTTAGAATTGCATGAAATATAAGAATAAAAAACTAATGGAAAATGCAGTTTTGACACAGGAATAACAATATGTAATAAAATGATACAGCACCTGTTATGCACTGAATGCTAGTTGCTCCTGACTGGCTAACTGTCATTTATGTCATGATAATCTGGATCTTTGAAAAACAGTTTTGCAGCCACTAATCTCTTCTTGTTTATGTGAATAAACATTTTGCTTCTTCACTTTGTTAAGTAGACCTCATAAGAAAGCAAACCCAATTCAAGCCTAGCAAACATACACAGCTGTATAATCTGTCTTTTTTTCCCTTTCATTTTGCTGTAATCCACCGTAAATCCTACTGCCATCAGTGGTTGAGCTGATCCATAACGGCTGGAAAGCAGTTTGATTAGGAGGGGTGGCAGTGTCTCCTACATTATTATAAAATAAATTAAAATAGTTTCTAAAATAAATAATGAATAAAAGTAATAATAAATATGAGCACATCCAATCTCTAAACTGTTCATACTGTTATTTAAATGTTTTCTCATTTGTTCATTACTTTTTTCATTTGCATTAGTATGGGTACCATGATGGTGCCTCTCAGCAAGAAACTCCTGGCTTTGATCCCCAGGCTGGGCAGGAGAGTAGTTTGCATGTTCTCCCTGTGACTGCTTTTTTGGTTTCCACCGGGTGATCTGGTTTCCCCCACAGTTCAAAGAAACACATGTTAGTTGAACTGCAGATGCTACATTGTCCACTCGGTGTGAGTGTGTTTGTCTGTGCGTCTGCCTTGTGATGGACTGGTGAGCTGTCCAGGGTGTTTCTCCACCAGGTTAGGCTCCAGCAGCTCTTTGCAACCCCAGTAAGGATAAGCAGCAAAGATAATAGATACATTGTTATTATTCATTTTCATAATCATTTGTTGGTTGCGTAGGGCAATGGGGAAAGGTTTAACTGGCAATATTTTAAGTCATGGTCTTCTTCTTCATGTACTCTTGTACAAATAAAGAAACACATATAAAATATATAAAAATATGGAGGAGAGAATTCTATATTCCGATAAAAGCCTTGTTAAATGCGGCCCCCTCAATATATCAGATGTGTTTATGATGTGATTACAAAGCACACAAGGTGGACAGAATAGTAATGAATGAAGAGGGATGGCTGTTGAGCTTCTATTACAGGTATAGTTCACTTCAGATTGCTGGTCAGTAAACACAGATAAGAAGGAGCGGTATACTTTATTTACACTCACAAGTCTAAAAGACCAGCAAGTGAATATAAGGACATGCTGCATGTGTGTGAAGGAATCTGCACCTGTGAAACGAACAGCCAGGAGCAAAATATTCATAAACACATGCCAGAGATTATACTCATTACAGTACGTTAATCTGCTTGATATTTCAGTGCTGCAGCACCGAGCCACACTGCAAACATGTAACCCAAAGGAAATGGCTTTTTTTTAACATACCAACATCAGTATCACAATTTTAAAACCAACGGGAATCTCACAAGCCAGATTTCTGCTTACCATCAGATCTGGTGTGTTCCATTCTTCACGTAGCCATCCCACATTAACACAAATAGATGATTTGCTTAGGGTGACCAGATGTTCGTGTTTTCCCAGAGCAGTTCCCAGTTTTGTGGCCTGTCTCTAGATGGAGCTTCCCTTATTTTTATCTGTATATAAAAAATAGCCCGAAACATTGTCTTGCATTGTTTTTTTCAAGGAGGCTGACGGCTGACTATAGCAAATTCATTTCACTTTTTTACTACTTACCACTTGTTTGCCTTTTTTTTAGAGAAGTGACTCCACATCACCACAAACATTTTTTCAATAGAATAGAATAGAATAATCCTTTATTATCCCATGAATGAGAGATTCGGGTGTTACAGGGCTCTTTAACAAGAAAGAAGGAGAAAGAACAAGAAAGAAAGAAAGAATATAGAAAACATAGAAAACAAGGAAAGACATCCATATACAGAGCTATATAGCTCTATATACATATACATATTTACAGGGCAATTAACAAAGAAATAAATAATATAAAGACAGGAAAGATAACCATATATATAGTGAGTATATAATAATAATAATAATAATAATTGTGAATGATAAAAAATTACAAATAAATAAATTATAAATAAATTAATGTAAGTGTAATAATAATAATAATAATAATAATAATAAATGAGTAATAGTAAAAAGTAATGCTAAGCTGAGTTGTGGAGTCTGATAGCTGCCGGTAAGAATGACAACCCAGAAGGTAACATAGGATTAGAATTAGATTAGAATTCGGCATGAGGTTAGGGGAATTTGTGAATCATAAATCCATTTGAAAAGGAGTGGTTATAATTATTTTTCATTTAACACATGCTATTTTCTATGCAATCAGGTAAATGTGTTCCACAAATGATTAGTAATATGACTAAAAGAAAAAAATAAATAAATAAATCAGTCGGAAGTATATATAATTATATATCGACCACCACCGCGGATGCGCATGCCAGTGTAATTCTTTGTGCTGGTCCCAAGCCTGGATAAATGGGGAGAGCTATGCCAGGAAGGGCACCCAGTGTAAAATTTTGCTTAAATCAATATGTAGACAATATGGATTGACCACTGAACTGGAAATGTTTGTTTTTCATTTCAGAAATCTGGATCATTTAGACTTACTGACATATAAAACAACCAGCCATAGACAATGAACAAAAACAGACCCAGTAGAAACAAATTGGTACACTCTGATAGACACATAAGAATATTTTATATAATTAACCAAATAAACCAAATAAATATAATATTCAACCTAGGGAAAAAATTTTGCTTCTAAAGGAATGCTGTTATAACAGTATGCAGAGATGCATTTGCTTGCATAAGGATACCACAAACAAACTCACTAAAGAGAATTTGCTTAATGAGACGACACCCCCATTATCAAGTTAACATTAACTACATTAACTAGCGATTACTTTTGTTTGAAATGACAATTTACTGAAATAACTCACAGTCTGCATGAGCAGCATGTAATATTACTGACATCATTCATTCTGAGCTGGGAGTACCTCATTATACTGTATCAACAGTGCACTAGTGGCTTTCTCTGTGTGAACACTGGGCATCTGTATGAAGATATTAAAAGGACCAGCAGCATCTCCCCACACTGCTCTACCAAGATTTGAGCCACAGTTACTATTCAGATATGGTCATGATCGGCATACGGCTTACACAAAACTGGAGCTTAATCATGAAATAAAGTGTCACTGATCTGAAGAGAGCTCTGTGTTATTGCAGCATGCCATTACAGTGTGAGCTTCTGGAAATGTGTTACAACAGCATCATTCTGCATCATTTCCATCATCTGAATCCAACTGAACATCACAGAATGCGAGAGGAGGCTGTTTTGGGTCATAGTGTGCATTAAAGATTATACATCACTGTCAATCTCTGACCCAACACAGACTATTCATTCAAGACCACTTTTTTGTACAGTGTATCAGTTTCTAGACTTCAGATCGAGGATCAAGTGATGCAACCGCACTGTCACTGTGCTGGAGGGGAGGAAATGTCACTGATCATATATGGCTGTGTGGTGAATTATTCAGAGGTGTAAAAATAGAATGTGTGAAACCTCCAATTCAATGTGAGATGAGAGTGTCTCCAAAAGAAAAAGGAAAGCTCAGCGTGGCATTGCCCCCTAGTGGATCAATGGGTCAATACAGTCTGTCTGGGTTTTATACTTAAGTCAGACTAACAGGAACCTGAAGCTGCTGAGTATTAAAGGTTTTCATGAAGATCTTTGAAAACATCTGAATTAGCAGGTACACCATTTGAGACATTTGTGAGGAAGTTTTCAAAGCATAGTATGTAACATTTAGTTGAAAACCAAAACTAAATATAACAAAAATACATAAATAAATCAATAAGTTTGTGTTAATGTGTTAACACCCCTGTTATTACTGAAGATCCTCCCAAAAAATACCATGCAGCCCTATGCTCTAATATACAATATGCTTTAAATATCCTATTTTAAACTTGAAACAGCCATTATGAAGCTGTATGATGAATGATACATTACGAGAACTATCCTGTCTTACACAGAGGACATGTCTCCCTAATCAACCCTAAGTGAGATTAAGCCTGAGACCAAGTTCTGATAACAGCCTCCCTTAAACCTCTGAGCAATCTATTATTCAACATGTAGCATCACATTAGTGTTGCAGCCAATCAGTAGGATGTGGTAGCACACTTTTTATGGAGTGTATTATTGCTTCTCATTTAGCCAGTCACCTTTATGATGATGTTACACTTCATTTATTATAATTCACTCCTAATAGTCCTGACAATGAGCTTATACTTTGATTAGAGGCATCAAATCAACCTTCAGCTGCTCTTTGAAGTCAGCGGAAGATGACTGCACTGAGAATGTTTGCCCCATGAAGTGTGTATGATGTATACTGTCCCGTGGTTTGATAAACAGCTATTATTATTTTTTATTAAAGCTTACATTTAAAATAAACTTAAAATAAAAATAATAAAATAAACCTTAAATATCATAGCACAAAACCTTTACTTTTATTTCTCCACTGCACAAAGTGATTGTCTGGCAAGAAATATGCAAACAGTTGTTTTTACTTTAGAGAGTTTTTTACTTTTGCTGCTGCAAGCCAAATGTAGCTCACAAGTAATGGAAGCCTATACTGCACCAATTAACACAGTGCCAACTGCATAACTAAATCAATAGACTCTTGCCTGAAACCATGTCAAGCTGTTGATGATCTCAGACAATTTCTAATGAAGATTTTTACACTCTTTGGCAACATACTCAATAAAAAATGAACTACCTCCAACTACTTAGATTTAATATTTCTTGACACACTTATAGATCAGTGTCATGTCCTCTCTTTAGCCCCTTAAGCAAGTCTATTTGAGAATGTTATGGCAGCAATACTTTAACAAATAATGCAGAATCCCATCATAAATGCAGACAATTAGAGTAGTTGATGTGAAACCAAGCCACTAGTGATGAACAAGCTCAGTGTAAAACTTGCCAAATTAATATGTGGACAACAAATCAGATTTCCGGGTTGGCCAAAGCCCGGGATAACAACGGCCACCACCAGTACTGTCAGCCAACAGGATGTGGGTGGAAATTGGGCTAATGTTGGCTAAAAGAAGAGGAAGAAGGTATTCAATTCAATGGTGGAATTCAGGCATGAGTTAACACAGGCACTGGGAGGTATCAGATTGCTGGGCAAATACTGCAAAAGTGGTCAGGGAGGCAGCTAGCAAGGTACTAGGTGTAATATTTGGACAGAAAAAGGAGGATAAGGAAACCTGGTGGTGGAACCCGGAAGTACAGGAGTATATACAGAAGAAGAGGAAAGCGAAGAAGAAGTGGGATAGTCAGAGAAATGAAGCAAGTAGGAGTACAAGGAGATGAAGCAAGGGGCAAAGAAAGTAGTGATGAAGGCTAAAGATAAATTGTTTAGTGAATTGTATGAGAGGTTGGACAGTTCGTAGGGTTAGATGTGCAGCAGGGAAAGATGTGCAGCAGGTCAGGATGATTAAGGATAGAAATGGAAACATACTCACAAGCGAACAGAGTGTGTTGAGCAGATGGAAGGAAAACCTGAGGGACTGATGAAAACGAAAGAGAGAGAAGATTGATTTGACAGTGGATTAGCAAGATGGAAGTAAGGGCAGCAATGAAGAGGATGAATAATGGAAAGGCTGATAGTTGTGGAAGAGATGGTAGTAGAGTTTCTGAGAACATCCTCATAATGGGGTGGAAGTTGTCCAAAGTGTTTAATGCCCATAAAAGCTACATCAGAAAGATTATTCCTTGAATTAGTTACAAGCATAAGCTATGATTCCTGACACATTGTTTAACAGTAACTGTGTAAAGGTTTTACCCTTAAATGTAATAATGCAATGATACCAGACCCTTACAGCGTGGTATAAGGAAAAATATTTGCTGTAAGGTAACACAAAAAAGCATATTATTTATTATATAATATAGAAACATTTTGAAGATATGCTGGTTAAGTAAGCATATTGGCTATATTTGCAGAGTAGGAATTGAAACCCATAGTTGTTATCACTATTGTGAAGAAGCCTGTGTCAGTAAATTTCACTGCAATGAAAAATGTCCTTAAAATCTAAATGACGGTTTTATGCGATAATGGACTAATAAATTAATGAATACATAGAATGTCTGGAACTCCCCATTTTAGAACTGTAGGGTTGCAAAAAATGCTAAAAAATATTAAAAAGTGGCATTAGCTACATTAGTGTTGATTTGAACTAATATCAGACACTAAACATACCTTAGCTGAGAGAAAATTTAGGGGTAAGGGGGAAAAGTGAATAATTTCAGAAGTTGCTGAGTGTCGACTGAATATTAAAGATACAGTTGAAGGGTTTAAGGAGAGCGGGAAGGGGTCAGGGCACTGGGTCAGCTGCATGTGGAGGTGAGATGTGTTTTTCTAACAGTCTGCTAAAAGCTTAAAAGAACATCACATTTTTAGTTTAATCACCGGCGGCAGGAGCTCCAGGCGCCCTTCTGCCTTGACTAAAAAGATTTCCTTCCAAGAAGCATTGCTCAGACTAAAGCATTGCTCCTTTTCAGAACTTGGCATGATAAGACAGATGCACGCACACGCACACGCACACGCACACACACACACGCACCTGCTTAGCCAGTATCTGTTTCTGTGACACGCACACCCACCTGACAGCATCAACCACGAGCACATCTGCATGTGAAGATTTGTTTTGCTGTCAACATTGACAGTTGCATAAATTCTAATTCCATTCATGAATTGAGAAGAAAGAAAAAAACACAAAAAAACATAAAAGGGAATGTTGTCAAAATCCTCTCAAAAGTGAATACGAGTGAGAATATATTTCAGGTGTATAGATGTTTTTTTTTTTGATGGTATGTTTTTTGCCAGTGCCAATTAAAAAAATTACTTAAATCAAACCCCTAAATGTGGAGGCGATACCACTGACTAGCAACTAGAAACAAATATAACATATTATTATTATTCAGTATATATTCTTAAACATGAAAAGGGGTGGTGGTGGTCTAGTGGTAGGATACTTGCCTATGGGCCTATGGCTCAAGAGGTCCCAGGTTGAAATGCTCCAGGGGGACTGTCCCTGTAATCAGGACATGGAAGTCGCTCTGGATAAGAGCGTCTGCTAAATGCCATAAATGTAAATGTAAATGAAAAAATGACTCTGATTTACATGGATTTTCACTGGTTACAGAGTGAGATTTAAATGATTCCATTTCAGATCTGCACATGATTCACAGTATAGGCTTAATCCTAAATGTCTTATATATAGAGTGTTTTGCAAAGGTTTTAGGCCCTTAGGCCATATGTTTTATACTGCTTACTTTGGCAAAATGTTTGTTTTCATTTATTCTATTGATAAAGTACATTAAGAGAAGAATTTTATTCTTATGTGATGTATGCTCTCATTTAGATTTCATAGAATTAGCAACTTCTGATCCAGGTTTTAGTTCTCAAACTCCAGGTTGATTATCTGTAGCTACAGAGTGCATGACAATATATTTACTGAACATAATTTCTTTTTTAGAGAAATCATTTCCTAAAAGTAGGAAGATATGCAAATAAAAGAAAATTCTTTAAAAATAAATGTGAAAGTAGTTCAGGTGGGATGTAGTACAGAGTGAAACACAGAAACATGTTCAGTACCTTTACTTTATATTGGTGACTTCACAGCTGAGACATACAGATATCGCCTTTAAATGCTCTCTTGATATTGCTTAGACAGATACACCAACAGCGTTTTGGTTATTTCATTATAACCACCTTGTAGAAACATAGGATAACATGGTTATCCCAAGTTAACATTTCCATCATTTAGAAGGAAGAGGATGACTGAGTTTGTTTAAGTTGCAAGGCATTCCAGTCGTATATCTAGTAACTAAAATGAACTTCATGTTCCTTTAAGAAAGACTTTTAGTCATCTTATAAGTAAACATGACCCAAACCCTCTAGGTGCCCTGACCCCGGGCTGCTTATTCCAACCCCCCATGGCAGAGTTTGACATGAAAACAGCCTCAAAAACTAATAACAGAACACAATCCTGATTCCAAAAGCATATTCTGTAGAGTAAGCCTGTTTTCCAAGCTGTAATTAAAAACTGTAAATTTGATTCTATGGGGCAAATGACTCAGTATGCAAGAAGGGCTCATTGTGGTTGTACAGTATAAACTTACACACGTGAATGATTATATAATTAGTCATTTGTCGTGAATGTAATGCAACATCCCAGAGGCCCTGAGTCCCACATAAAAATACATATTTGTACCATATTTGTAATTTGAATCTCCAGATGTCTGTATCAAGACACTAGAAGAGAGTTACATGGGGTCAGATAATCAGAGGATATTGTAGAGACGATTTACTGGCTGCCCAATGGATGAAGCATGGAAAATCGTTTAGGCACTCAATCTACAATGATTAATGTAGGATGAATAGTACATTTCATAAGGTAAAGCACTTTGCTCTGCATAGTTTGTTCAATGAGAAAGCTCATACACTTTTTCCTCCCTCTGTTCAAACATCCCTGTTTCATATTTTGTCTGCTATGGCATCAAGATGCAGATGAAAATACATGGCACTCTGGCAGTGGTTAGGTAATTCCCCACACAGTGCCAACAATGATTACCAGAAAGCTTCAGGCTCTTTTTCAAATCCACTTATTAAAATACACCTATAAAACCATTAAGTCAGTATGAAGAAATAACTATATTGTGTTTTTCATAGAACTTTTGATAACTGTGTTTATGGCCTTTATTTACAGTGTGTGAGTGCAACCAAAACCTATGACTGAAAACTTATTGGCTGTCTGAGGATTGCTAGATGTTATCAGACAGGATGTAGAAGAAAAAGGCAGAGAACAGAGAAATGAAAAAGAACCTATATTACTTTTTCTTGTCAGGATACCCAGCCGTGCATGCTACAAACTGCACAGAAAAACTTTTGAGAGTTTGGATGTTATTAAAAAAAAAGCTTCAGTAAAATATTTGATATAAGAGCTGTTATTCATTGCTTTTGTTGAATCTAAAGTAAACAATAAATAACATTTCACAAGTCAGACATTTAACAAGCCTGATAAAGGTAGCAACACACAGCTCAAGTTCCTTGACATACTTTTCTACCAGAAGAAACCTTGTCCTCCTTACAGGGCCCACTTCTTTTCTTATTATCCAATCACAGGTCAGCACTCTGTTTCAAAAGTCAACCAGTGAGTCACATGTATCAGCAAATGTAGATTAGAGGAGATCTTATAATGGGATGGAGATGATGGTGGGCAGCTCTCCTATGGGTGGAGGATTGTACTTTTCAACTCGCATGAGTCGACGGACAAGATCATCTCTGTCCCGGGGCCAGGAGAAGATGTGTGTGTTCTGGAGCCAAGCAGGAACATGGCACTGGGGAAGCCATTTAAGAAAAAACGTAATTATTAACAAATATAACTGACTGCATCTCATAATAATTGATGAAAGCATGTGCTCTTAATAATAGTTAACATTATTCACTTATTAGTCTTAAGACCATATTAATCTGTAACTGTTAACCAACTGTAAACCATTAAGTTCCTGCTATCCAACTATTATCCAAGTAGCTGCCTAGTTTAAAGGACTGAAATGTAATTCATGCTTTTGTGGTGATTCCATCAAAATAAACCTATGATCCAATCTGTTATCCAAACCTTCAGCTATAGTTTTACTTAATTTATACATATATGTTGTACCTAATCTAACGAACTATGGTAAAAAGCCATTTTCTTCACATTTTTGTTATGAGGCTGTGAAATGATGCATTGTTTTAAAATGCTACTTTTGAACAATTTTTTTTCTGTTGAACTGACATATTTTTACAGTGTCCCACTGGCAGTGCTAATTGTCACACTAGTAGAATGCCATCTGAACAGAATATTTTTCTGTCATAATTGTCTGATGACTAAAGTAGCACTTAATGTCTTGGCATCTGGTGTTGCTGTGATATGAAGTTTCTCATGTTGTCGAAGAAGTAAAAGATTCCAGACCTAATATTTATATGAAAGAAGCATCAGAGAACATGAAACTGATGTCACTGACATTAAACAATTGGATTTCAGTTCAAACTTAAAGATATCCTAAATCATAAATCAAAAGCCTTTATTTTTTCTATTTAGTTACTAATTCTTTTTTAAACCAATCAGCCATAACATTAAACTTTGTGAGTCCCTCTCTTGCCACTAAAAACAGTTTTGACCTGTTGAGACATTAACTGAGACACCTTTGAAGATGTTGTGTTAGAATCTGACACTGAGAAGTTAGCAGGAGATTCTTTTAGTCCTGTAAGTTGCAAGGTGGTGCCTTCATGAGTCGATCTAGTTTGTCCTGCACTTTCCACAGATGCTTGATCAGATTCTAAGGAATTTGGAAGCCAGATCATCACATTGAGCTATTGGTCATGTTTCTCATTCAATTTCTGGACAATTATTGTAGTGTGACAGGTCACATCATTCTGTTGAAAGAGGACACTGCTAATAGGGAATGCTGTTGTCTTTAAGGAACTGATCTTCAACAAAGTTTGCAGTGGACAGGGTTCATCATGTTCGTCTGCAGCTATGCAGCCCTACATGCAGCAAGTTTTGATACCTTTGGGGTTCTGGCACATTTCCATCACAGCCAACGTTAACTTTTTCAGCAGTATGTTCTACAGTCACTCTTCTGTGGAAGTGGACCAGACACATTAGCCTTTGATCCCACACGCACCAATGAGATTTGGACACCCATGATGTAGTTGTCCCTCTTTGGACCACTTTTGCTGGGTACTTATCAGACCAAGTACAACCATTAAAAAGTCCTTCAGTTCCTTACACATGCTGGGTTTTCCTGTTACCAGCACATCAACTTTAGGTTCTGATTGTTCACTTAGGACCTGAATTATATATATTCAAACTTTTTGTGGTTGTCATTGAAACAAGAAAATTATATTTACTTCATCTATGAGTGGTTTTAATGATGTGGCTGATATGTATATGATACATACACTTTCTGCCATAATATATAATATTGAAGTAAAATAATCTTACTTTCTTGGCACCGGGAAACAATACAGGGATGAATCTGAAATTTTTGCAACCATTCTGAATGAATTCATTCTGTAACTAAAATGCAGAACACAGCACACCCACACACACATGCACACATACGCACATATACAAAATTAAAAACAGATGAACTTTCCACATAAAACCCAGCATTTGCACAAAAAATGTTTAAGAACAAAAGCATTGGAAAACATGTTCACACCTGCTTGTGGATATAGACAGTATTGAGTGTCTCATCGTTTTCCATACATAATGAGGCATTGGTGACAATCTCATGGTACTTTGGACTGATAATGATAATGATCAGGTAGTCTTTCTGAAAGAAAAAAAAAACAAAGATGTGAGCTTTTCTTTGAAAACCAGAAACACCAACACATTTTGGTTAAACATAATGGTTTAACTACAAGAAGTGAGGCCTGTTTTTTTCTCAATATTCTGAAGTGAACATAAACTAGAGTAAATGTCTACATTTATATTCACTTACTTTAAAATGTTTAGTTACAATGTCAAACAAATTTTAGAATCATTAAAGTCATTGTCATAAGACAAGTTTAGATTTTTTTTAGAAATGTAGATTTTGTATTTCAATTACAAAAGTCAATTAAAGGCCATAAAAGATAATGAAAGGCCATACATTATATTTCCATACATTATGGCATTGCTGGCAATCCATGGCAAACAGATTTTCTCCTTCACCAACAGTCTGTGAGGGGAGGAAAACATTCATCTTACCTCAGCGATGTACCTCTCCATGAAGTCAATCTTACTTATGCTTCTGAACTGCTGTTCAAACATGTCAATCTAGAAATGTGGAGCACAAAGAGCAATGTTGGTACCCACAGAAAATACTGCTATGACAAATATAACTGCATTCATCTACAACATACTTCGGTTATATATGATCGCAATTATTTTTATGTAAACTAGTTATTTTTGTATAGGGTAACTGAAAAAGGAATTGAAAGTGACTATTTGTCATTGGGGAGCAGCAGGCCACAGTGAAACACAACAAAATGCATCCTCTGCTTTTCATCCATATACACACACACATACGTGCAGCACAGGGCAGCACAGATTGAAACCCATGACCTTTTGATCCTGGGGCTAACTCCCTAACCACCACTGCCCCAAATAAAAGTTGATCTGATCAGTTCTGAAGTCTTTCCACTTTGAGGCTGCAGTGGCCTAGTGGTTAGGAACGAGGCCCCAGACCAGTAGAGTGCCCTGAGGTACCCTTGAGCAAGGTACTGTCCCCTTCACTGCTCCCCAGGTGCTTTAAATAGCTGCCCCCTGCTGCATGGAATGTATGGGTAAAAAGCAGAGGTTGCATTTTGTGGTGCTTCTGTGTTTGCTGTGCCGTGTTTCACAATGACAAATAGTTACTTTCACTTCACTTTGTTTTGGAACAAAACCCTTCAGTGAAAACAGATCCTGAGAGTAGGAGGCCATGGTTAATGTTTGAGGGAAATCTGAATCATTATTCTACCAGCTCCCTGAAAAATGCATACTTTCATGAGTAAGACTGGTTTGCCTCAATTCAAATGATAAGAAATTTCTCATTAATCAGTCTACATGGTAGAGAAAAGGTTGTTCTCTCTTACGTGCGTGTAGAAGCCATTGTGTCTCAGCAGAGCGACAAAATTGATGACCTCTTTAACATGTTTCTCACTGTCCGCTTCGTAGGTGACAAACACCTTCCCTGTAAAAAGAGGAAGTTGATGAAGAATTGTGAGAAGCCCCCTGCCAAAAAATAATAAATTAAATAAAAATAGACTAGCAGGTGGTTTGTTGTGTTCTACCCCTGTATTTGATTTCATTGTATTAAAAATCCTGCCAGGGCTTTTTACGACTTTAATTAGCCCTGCAGAGATAACAAGAGCCATTAATTTGAAATTAGTCTTAAATATATCATCAGCTCCCATGAACGTCAACACCATTAGCCGAACAAAGACACAATAATATTGTGGTCAGTAATTTTGTATAGTAATAGGGTAAGTCCTACATAATACAATAGTATTCACAACAATTTCCGCTGGTTGAAATAAGCATTTATAATTGTGAAGATGAATATTTTTAAATTGTCATTCAAATCTGTCATTATCTCTCCAAGGCTGCTCTTAGAAACATATCTTCAGTTTCAAAAGGGCTTATTACAAGAATGAGCCGCCATAACACTGGCGAAGATGTACTGACACTAAAATGGATTAAAAAAAGACATCCCCTATGACAACTGGCATGTGCTGGAACAAACCTTTTTAGAGTTTATGCAGGTTTATGTTGAAGGGAATAATATAATGTTAGTAAATCATATCACTGCTGTACAAAATCTCCAAAATACATATCTATGTGATAAATTTCATAAATCATTTCCACACAATGTAAGGCATCAAGTGATTTATAATATCTAAAAAAATAAAATAGAAACGAAGTGGTGACATGAGGTTGAGATCTGAGATCTGATTTCAGTATATGTTTTAATTTGCATAGTCTAATGCCAGCAAAAATGGGCTTCACTCACTCTGCTCCATAGAGAGGGGTGCTGTGCTGGGAGCACTCTTTGGCTGAGGGTGAACAGATGAGCGCCTATTATCACAGATTGAAAATAATCACAGCAATTAAACAACAGCCATTTTCATCTTGACAGCAGTGATTTACGGCTAAAATAAGATGAGTTGCTGTCAACTTTTTAACCTCAAAACCAAAGAAAAACTACCTATGAATAAGCTCTTGATCTGGCTGCCCGGTGTTCCTTTCACCTGGGAGAGATTAAACGAATGAAGAAAAAACAGAGGGAGAGAGAGGGAGAGAGACAGACAGTCTTTCAGAAACAGAATGACTACACGACTGTTTAGCACATAATATAATTTGACAGGAGCTACTGTAACTTTTCTCTGTAATGCTTATTCAGCTAATGCCTAATTTCTACATTTTCTAAATCTACGTATCTGCAATGGCATCAGCAAATATTTATATAAACAGTGATTATTATTGCCCTTTGATTTGGTTTTTATTAACACTTATTTGGCTGTCAAGCACTTTGACTTAATAATGTTTTCTTTTAAAAGTCAATCAAACGTTGAATAGATGCCAACCCAGGTCAGGTAATATGACAAGATGTTTTTCTCATTGTGAAGTCATGATATCATGGGTATCTAATTACTATTCTGCTCTACCTCTTCTACTACCCATTACTTTTTGAATTTCACATTCACATTCATTGCACAATCTGTCTTGTCTAATTTGTATAATAATTGTACGATTTGTATAACTCCCCCCTTGTGTCGCTCTTGTATCTTGTGTGGGACTGGCTTCTTGGAGAACAAAATATTGTGTTACTGCACTGCCATCTACTTGGCTTGACTAGTGGCATGTATCATCAAGATTCAGTTCAATAATTAATAATTTGGTTTTCCTATTAAATGGTCCAATTAAATGTTATTTTATTTGTTGAGAATTTAGGGACAAGCTGAGTCAAAAGGAAACTCCACCTGGAATGCAATATTTACTTTTTTCCCAATGCTTCCAGCATCACTGAAGATGTGGTGTGAAATCTGGCTTTGGGTAAGTCAAAGCACTTCCTCTTCCCACTTGTTATGGCAAGTAGGTTTTTGGATACTCCTTTCTGATAGTCATAAACTGCCTCACGTTATTAACATAATTTAATCAACTCAATGTAATGCCTAACTGTTGCAACATAGAGTCTATACCAAGATTCAGAAAACATTATATGCATATACTAGTAAACAATACCAGTTAATGTTTCAGAAGCAGCAGGAAAAATATACCTATTTCCCCATAAGTGGCATTTTGTAAGTCCCTTAACTACAGATCAATCATGGATCAATTACACATTTTGTGACAAAACTTCTGTTATATGCTAATAAAAAAAATTCTTTAACAAAGAGTTTGGATGTTTTGACTTTCTATTATCATCAGCATCTTGTCAGTTGAAGCACGTATAGGTTAGATACATTTTTATTTAGCCTAAAAACTAGTGCATACTGAGGGCTATTATGGTAGGTTATGGTAACATTATTAAGTGCTATTATGATAAGAATCAATTTTAACTTAAAATTACATATAAACTAAATTCTTTCCTTTTCTTTCTCCAGATTGAACCAAAAAATCAAAAAATCATATTAAAGCATCTCAGAAAATGTAGCCCAAGGAACTTACATGAACCTGAGTATGACATGTGATACTGCAGCCCATGATGGAGCCTCTGATTCTCCCAGCAAGGGTCCACTGGCCTGTGTGAAGGGCATGGACATGGGGGTGGGTAGTAGCTGTGCTGGGTTAAGGCGGTAGGGATGGAGCGCAGTGAACGGGGCTGATCAATGCTGCTTCCACCTGGACTGTATCTGTCCCGCAGAGAGTGGTAACAATAGGCCTCACTCTGATAACTAGAGAAACCCTCTGAGACTAAGCAAGATGGATGGCTGCCATTGGAGAATCCCCTCCCCAGGCTGCTATATGAACCTGTGTGGAGCCAGTCATCTTTAACAGGCTGTGAGGTGCTGAAACCACCATCAACCCGGCTGGGGAAAGGCGTCAGAGGGCTGTAGCCTGCTGGGAGTCCAAGTGGAGGCTGATAGGGACTGTAGCTGGACTGGGCATCACAGCCCACGCTGCTGCAGAAGTCAAAGAAAGCCTCTGATCTTCTCTGAGAGGATTCATTGTTAAGTGACATGGGGTCAGCAGATGAAAGCTGGGGTTTAGCCCGAGGGTTAATGCTGGTGACCTCGGGAACAGAACCTGAGTCTGGGAGCTTGTCCTCAGCATTGATTTGACTCATTCTTTCGTTGTTCTCTTCTGAGAAGTTGAGTAACTGAAAATTACTGCTGACAGATTGGGAAATGTTCCTTAGGACTGACAAGAAAAATGCTCTCAGCACAGTCAATCAATAAAGCTGAAAAAAGAGAAACAATAATTTCAGCATAGGCCCTGAGGGAACAGTAATGGATGTAAACAACATACTGTGGTCTTGAGTTAAACCTCAACTCTTGCTGAGTTTCTTAGTTTGTTAGTTGCTAAAATGGGCAGGGTGTAAGATTGTTTAAAAATGCTTACAGGTACCCACAGTAATACAGCTCTGTATCAATAACAAGTTAATTATTATGAACTACATAACTTAAGAAAAGCTGAATTGAGGCCAGATTAAATCAGTATACCTGTATGATGGTTTAGTTGTGCAGGGCCGATTACAGAAGAACTGTCAGTTTTGTCAATTTCAAAAGGACTGGTGGCATCTCAGTGTCCCAGAATTTACATGGACCTGCAAGATAAATAAGCAAGATATGTTATACCAGCACAACTCACCACCCCCCTTAAAGGAATGCTCTGACAAAAAAAAAATTAATTTAACCAACTTTCCATTCACATTCATGCAAATGGCCACATTGATATCTACATTTACACACATCAGCAGCTTTGCACTAGGCAGCGGTGGACTAGAGGTTAGGGAGTTGGCCCCAGGATAAGAAGGTCATGGATTCGAATCCTAAACCAGTAGTTTGCATTGAGGTGCCTTTGAGCAAGGTACCGTCCCCATCCCTTCTTCCTTGGTGCTTTAAATAGCTGCTCCCTGCTGCACGGTGTGTATAGGTAAAATGGGCTGCATTTCCTTGGGGAGTGTGGTGCTGTGTACTCGCAATGACAACTTGTCACTTTCACTTTCATTTCATTTCACTTCACATCAGAACTGGGTCCTCTAACATAACTGCTTTGCAATTCCACCCTATCCATTTCAGGATTTTTTTAATTTAGATGTCATGTTAATCACACTGTCCTAAACCACTAAGAAGCATTCCACTTCATTGAAGAGCTGGATGCGATTTAAGAGACGTTTTTGGGGTAGTATTTTTAGGGAAAATATTTGGACTATATCTGTTGTTTGTTAGCAAGTTTCACAGCTGAAGTTCTAAACTAAGGTAACACTGGGACTTAGATTGTTGTAGGTGAATTTGTCAAACTATTCCTTTAACATTGATGCCAGCTTTGGGTTCTGGTAACTAAGAGTTTTTAATTGGTGAAATATGAGCAATATTAATATTATAACTATTTATAAAACACATATATAACATATATTCTTATTTAAGATCATGTTATTACATTATATACCATTTAAGAGAATATAGATTTTTTTTAGCCATATAAAGGCCACAACATTTTCTTCATTTTCTTATCTTTACATTTCACACAGCCTTAGCCCAATCCAATTTTAAAAAAAAACGTAGATGATCATAGATGATCAGTAACGGACAGTTCTGAAAATAAATAAATGGACAAATAAAAGAGTAAAGTAACTAAGTGACAGCTTGCAGGGAAAACCAGCTTGATCCTGCCAAAGAAGTAGAGTAGTAACACACAGAGCAAGTTTAGTAGGAGCTTCAGCTGAACCAGTTTCAATCATCTGAGTACCTGAAGCTTGTGTGGAATTTTAGTAAGAACTGCATAACTGTGTGCAGCTGAATGAAAAGGAATGTGTATGTGTGGGCTTGTGCAAATTTAACGGGGGGCAGGGAGAGATCCACTATAAGGATAGGTTTTATGATCTACCCCCTTTAAGTTACATGTACCAAAATGAAGCACACTGTGAAAAATCAGAAGTGAATTTATCCTCTGCTTTTAATCCATCCTGACACACTAGAAGTGAACACATACACCCGGAGCAGTGAGCTGCATACCTCAGTCTGCACACAGTCTCTATTTCTAAAATGGTCACTGTCAATTAATTTTATTGCAGCATTTATAACTTTCACTGAAGATACACCTGCTGATTCAATCAACATTACCAGGAGTGCTGAAACCTTTGACTGTGCCAACCATGGCCGCTCTGTAAGTGAAAGTGACTATTTGTCATTGTGAATAAACAGCTCAGAACACAGTGAACCACAGCAAAATGCTTTCTTTGCATTTCACGCTATGCAGCAGTTGGAAACTGTATACAGCACCCGGCAAGTAGTGATGGGAACAGTAACTTGTTCTCGGATATCGCAGGATAGCTTACTGGTGTAAGAGCACGTCCTTGACAGGGCAATACGAGGAGCCAGACCGCTGTTGGGAGACCAGCGAGTCGGGCACAGTAATCAACAGTGATTCCGTTCAGCTATGCTCTTGCCTATTTAAAGGAAAGGAAAGCAGTGTAGAGTTGCTGGGTCGTTTTATGACACAGACGGTAATTTGGTAAAGATCCGTGGGTTTTCTCTCGGGTCTCTCTCTCTCTCTCTCTCTCTCTCTCTCTGTCTGTGTGTTTGCGTCAGATCAGCACCCTCGAGCCTCAGCTTGTTGTGCTGACTGACGCTACACCCCTCCTCCATGTATCTTGAGTTTCTCGTTCTCACAAAAAAAAAAATCTTCAAAAGCGCAAACTTTGTTTAACACCCCTTTTCAGGGTTTGTCTTCCACCCATTTTTGGGTTGATTGTGGTGGCTCGGGTTTTCTGGTGTATTTTGTACTGGCAGCTTCAGGTACTGCATTTGGGTCCAAATCCAGTGTGGCTCCCTGCATTCAGAGTGGGTTACACCGTAACAACTGGTCTGAAACTCAAACACACCACCTTCCATTTTGCACACCTCAACTTTGTGAATATAATAGTTTTGTTAAAACAACAGCTTGCAACAACAAGCCAGTTCTTACATGTATCTACAATCATTTTCCATTTTTCACCTCCAATACATGTGCAATGTGTACTTTTCCAATCAGCGTGTAGTTTACAAACTGTTTTTCATGCTTTGTAAGCCCACACTTACCTTGATCATCAATGATCAGGACCACCAGTGGATTAATAACTTTGCTCTGCAAGGAGAACCAACATGTTAAAGTTTATGGATGGAACATGATTAATACCATGTACCATACTATAATATCCGTTACCATGTGACTGCTGCTGTGAGTTATCCATCATCCGGATAAAACTTTCTCACTGGTGCTCACTGATAAATAATGAAGGGAGTAAAGGGGGTTTAAAATGACATAGAGAAACAGATGGGCTATTGTAATCTCCAGAATGTATCAATGTGAAAAGTGCAGTATATTGAAGGTAGATAAATTTATGGAACTGTAAAATGGATTTGTTTTTAACAGACACTATATTTGAATCTGTAGGTCTATTATCGCCATAGGAAAAAAAAATATCTACAGTGTGTGCACAATTATTAGGCAAGTGAATATTTTGAGGATACATTTTTTTCATATGGAACAAATCCAGTGCTATCAGTCAATACAGAATGTTAATGTAACCCTGAAACCTGAATGTTTTACAAAAGTAAAAGAACTAAAAGAAACGTGTAAATTTCTCATCTCAGTTTATTTTCATCTGTTAAAGTGAGAGTAATAAACAAACAACTCAGATTTCTGACATTTCAAAAACCAAAAAACAATTAAAATCTGTGACCAATATAGCTGCCCTTCTTTCCAATAACCCATAATCCTTCCATTCATGGAGGCAGTTTCTTGATCTGTTGATGATCAACTTCTTGCGCAGCAACCACAGCCACCGTGACACTATTCAGAGAGGTGGTCTGTTTTCCGTCCTCGTAAATCTCCCGTTTAAGAAGAGCCACAAGTTCTCAACAAGGTTCAGGTGAGGAAGAGGGCCATTATTGTCATTGTCAATAATGCACACAGTGAGACAACGAAATTGAGACACAACACGTGCAGCAAGGGGCATCTATTGAAAGTGCCCGGGGAACAGTGATGGGGACAGTAACTTGCTCAGGGGTACTTCAGGGCAACCTACTGGTCTTGGATTCAAACTCACAACCTTCTGATCCTGGGGCCAACACCCTAACCACTAGACCAACGCCCCTTTAAGGCCTGTACTGGAGAGCCATACAGTGATGTACTTCCATGTATGCGATGGAGCATCATCCTACATATACATCATGGTCTTCTTGAAAGATGCAGACCTTTTCCTGAACCACTGCTTGAAGAAAGTGTCTTCTAAAAACTGGCAGTAGGTTTTGGAGTTGATTTTGAGTCCATCTTCAACCCGAAAATGTCCCACTAGCTCAACTTTAATATTATCTACATATACATACTAGTACCCCACCTCCACATTGCTGGCTTCTCCAAAAGTGGGGCTCCGTAAATGTTCCAGCTATGGGTCCATCCATCTGGTTCTTCAAGAGTCACTCTCATCTCATCCGTCCATAAAACCTTTGAAAAATTTGTCTTGGGATGTTTCTTGACGTTTCAACTGATGTGTCTTGTTCAGTGGTGTTCGAGTTTCAGCCTTCCTTACCTTGACCATGTCTCTGAGCACTGAACATCTTGTACTTCTGGACACTCCAGGTAGGTTCAGTTCTGGAATATGACAGCACTGGAGGATCATGAATTCCTGGTAGCTTGATGTTTGATTCTTCTCAAATTATTGGCAGTTAATTTGTGTCTTTTTTCTCAACATGTTTCTTGTGACCCTGTTGACTAATTACAACAAACTGTTTGATGGTTCTGTTATCGTGCCCCAATATCTCAGCAATTTCAAGTGTGCTGCACCCCTCTGAAATACTTTTCACGATTTGTTACTTTTCACACTCAGTATTTTCTCTGTTTTGGCTCATTCTGCCTGAAGAGGAAAAGAAGCTGCCTAATAACTACACAAACTTCATATAGAGTGTTGATCTCCTTAGACAACACCCTTCCTTATTACACAAATACACATCACCTGATATGCTTCAATCCAAATAACATTAAATTTTATACAGTTGGAGTTGAAATATATATATAGAAATGATGATATGGTCAAAATACTCACTTGTCTAATAATGTGCATGCAGTGTAGAGTAGCAGTGTCTTAAGTTGACAGCCTGTGGACAGTGATTAAACTCCCCTCTACCATGTGAATGTTGCTTTGAGGGATCCACCATCTGAATGGCTTTCTCACTGGTTGTCCTGATCACTGTGGAAGGGGGTAAAGGCAACATGAAAACAATGAAGAGAAACAAATGGACTATTACTGGGCTGTGCTATATATATCCTCTGTTTATTATTATTGAAGTGTCAGTTTCTGCAATACTGATATTGCAGAGAACTTTAATCACTGTTTGATTAAGATGGCCAATCACAACTCAGCATTACTGTTTTGATGAATCTTTTTGTATAATCTAACAAAAAAATACAACCTATGTTGCCACTTCTTAACCCTTTGTACATGTACACTGCTCAAAAAAATGAAAGAAACACTTTTTAATCTGAGAGTAGCATCAAGTCAGTTAAAGTTCTGGGATATTGATCTGGTCAGTAAAGTTGCAGAGGGGGTTGTTAATCAGGGTCAGCTGTTTTGGTGTTAATGAAGTTAACAACATGGGCACTAAAGGGGCAGCAATGAATGTATCTCCCAGCACAGTCTCAAGAGCATTGAGGAAATTCCAGGAGACACCCAGTTACTCTAGGATAGCTGACAGGGCCGACAGAGGTCCTTAACCCATCAGCAGAACCGGTAACTGCTCCTTTGTGCAAGGAGGAACAGGATGAGTACTGCCAGAGCCCTACAAAGTGACCTTCAGTGAGCCAACATCCTGTAGTAGGTCCTGTGCACACTTCCCGGCACCGCACAGCTTGACTGGCATTTGCCAAAGAACATCAGAACTTGCAGGTCTGGCACTTGCACCCTATGCTTTTCACAGATGAGAGCAGGTTCACTGTGAGCTCATGTGACAGACGTAAAAGGGTCTGGAGAAGCTGCAGTGAATGTTATGCAACCTGCAACATTGTTCAGCATGATCAGTTTGGTGGTGGTTCAGTGTTGGTCTGGGGAGGCATATCCATGGAGGGACACACAGACCTGTACAGTATGCAGGCGGTTCCTGGAAGATGAATAAATTGATACCATTGACTGGCCTCCACTCTTGCCTAACTTAAGTCCAATAGAACATCTCTGGGACATCATGTTTAGGTTCATCTGATACTGCTAGGTTGCACCTCAGGCTGTCCAGAAGCTCAGTGCTACCCTGGTTAGGATCTGGGAGGAGATATCCCAGGACACCATCCATCATCTCAAAAGGAGCCCTGACGGTGTCAGGCATGCATACAAGCATGTGGGGCCATACAAACCATTCTGAGTTGCCGCAATAACATTTCAGCAAATTCAACTAGCCTGCTGCATCAGTTTTTCACTTTAAATTTCTTGGTGACTTTGAATTAAGCCCTCTGTTTTCATTTTCCATATCAGTATGGATATCAATCATGTTATATATATATATATATATACACACATATCCTGCAGAACTAAACCCCTGCATCAGTGTGAGGAGTGCAGTTTAGTGAATATGGATACAAAGTTAATTAATTTCTAAAATTTTATGTTTTTAACAAATGACAGAGAAGAGGTTAAGTAAGAAGATCTGTGTTTAACTGATGCTGTAGATAAATGTATACTGTGATAACTGATAAAAAGTAGCTGAATGACTAGACAAGCTTTCAGAGGAAAAACGTGTAAAAGCTGGGATTTCCACACATGAGGCCACTTTCTGTCAGCAAAGCATTCTCACTTTAGCTGCCTTTCTGAGGGCACTTCTCTCTCAGCTCTCTTCATACATGGCTGAGGAAAAAACACAGACAACAAATGCAGATAGAAAGTGTCTTACACATTTATAACAACCAGAACATGAAGATAATTCACTCCTCAGAGAGGACTGAACCATTTTCTTCACAGCCTTTAAAAAAACTTACTGACCAAGAAAAGTGACTCAGACCTACCTTACTGCTCCTGAGGTCAGATCCATCAGTCAAGCTTCTCTTTTCCTCTTCTTAAGTGAACTGTTCATGCTGCTGTTTTAGAAGTTAGCCTGAGGAGAGTTACAGTAACAGTAGCTGTGCTGAAGGTTCAGCTCTGACTGTTCTCAGAGAAGCAACCCGCCCACTTTTCTCAAACCAAAAATCCCCTCAAGCAGCTCAGTTCGAGGCGGTTTACTCCTCTTTCAATTAGTGTCACTGTTACCATGCTAAACTGGAGACATTTATAGATGTTTCTTCTAAGGGTTCGTAAAATCAGATGAAACATGAGCAGCTGTTCAACAGAGGAACCTGTTCTGAAGCATCACAAGCTCTCAGGCCCACACTCCCTTCACAGCACAGCCAGGCCTTAACACCTGTACAGGGTAGACATGGAAGCCTGACAGCTATTGGGTTTAAGAAAATCTTTCATTCAAACCATTTTACTCAGTCTTGACCAAAACGTCGAAGAGAAATTGAGAATCATGGCGGTGAGGTGGTTGGAAAAAAAAAAAACGCTGACATGCTTTTTCATGTACAAGATACAGCTCTGAGGTAAGAGCAGTTACAACAAGTCAGGAAACAGAAAAAAGGTCAAGGAAACCAGATTTCTTCCGCCCCAGCAGTTGCAGTGCGCGTGCAGCCAAACAACATTGCTCAGATTATGTATCTTTGACCTTTTTTATGAGATGCCTTAAAAAAGGAACCAACTGAAACACATTTTAGCTCCAATCTCACAATGACTGACCATTCAGATCTTGGCACAAAAAGAAGTGCTCCAAGATGGAAGAACTGCCCCCCCACCCCACCCCCCAATCTCAGTGTTAAAACAATTCCATTTAAAAAGTGTTGGAAAGGCAAGTTCAGTTCTTTCATTTAGTCAAATCAAGTAGGTTTTTATTGTCATTTGAACCATATACACATGGTGAAAAAAATAACGTTCCTCCAGGACCCTGGTGCTACACATAAGGCGACACAACATCAGACACAACATAAAACACAAGACAATGCAAGTACAGACAAGTACAGACAACAACAGACAGTACAACAGACAGTACAACAGACAGGACATTCATCTGTCAGAGAACTGCAGTGTTATAAAACAAAGCAGCAGAAGTTGTTGGGCAGTATAATGGAGCAGCAGTGTTGTGACTAAAGTGCAAAAATAAATAAGTGGTGGTACGGTGTCTCATGTGCATGAATGTGCATCAGTGCATCAGTGCATAACAGGAAAAAAAATTCCTGCAGTAGAAGAGAGCAGGTTATTGAGAAGATATTAACAGTTCAAAAGTCTGATGGGCAGGGTGAAGAAACTGTGTCCCATCCTGGTAGTAGAGGCCCGTATGCGGTGGAACCTTTTCCCAGATGGCAGGAGGGAGGAGAGAGTGTGGGTCGGGTGGGAGGGATCATCCACAATGCTGGTTGCTTTGCGGATGTAGCGAGTGGTGAAGATGTCCTGTACAGAAGGCAGAGAGACACAGATGATCTTCTCAGCTGTTCTCACTATCTGTCTTAGGGACTTGCGGTCTGAGACGTTGCAGTTCCCATACCAGGTAGAAATGCAGCTGCTCAGTATGCCCTCTATGGTTCCTCTGTAGAAGATGGGCTTTCCTCAATCTGCGTAGGAAGTAGAGACGCTGCTGGGCTTTCTTTGTGATGATGTTGGTGTTAAGGGTCCACGTAAGGTTGTTGGAAATGTGAACACCAAGAACTTGGTGCTTTGGACCATCCCCACAGAGGAGCTGTTGATATTCAGTGGAGAGTGGTCCCAATGTGGTCTCCTGAAGTCAACAACCATCTCTTTAGTCTTGTCGACATTCAAAGACAGGTTATTGGTTCTGCAGCGGTCCGTCAGCTGTTGAATCCCAGTTATAGAGGGAGGTATTCAGGCCCAGCAGCCTCAGCTTCTCACACAGATACTGAACTCTAGTCAATGAACAGCATTCGCCGCATCAAACTGTGTGAGAACTGTGCGAGAAGTAGTTCAGCGCATCTGGGTGGGAGGACTCGCTTGGTTACTCTGATGTTTTTCTGAACATTGTAACATTGCCCTGAAGACATTTGAGATAGAGATCAAATGATGGTTATAAGATGAAGGGTTGATTTTAGTGTTTATTCTCTTTGTTAGTTTGTTTTGTTTTTTGTTTGTTGTATTCACACCTTAATGAGTTAAACTGGATTGTACCTTTTGTATCTGACCTCCCAGTTTTTAATGTGAGCAAAAGTATTGATACGGAACTATTTAAACTAAAAATAGCTAAATGCAAAAGGCACTTTATTTTTTGGTACTAAAACTAAACAATTTAGCCACTAAATAACCACATTACTGGTTCCAGGCTTTATCACAGCATCTTTCAATGGTTATTAGTTCTGCATTTTATTCCCCCTCAGTCTTTCTTCAGATTAAATGATTTGTTAGGTTAGGTTCCATAACTTTCTTCTTTTCCTCCTGATAAGATCACTTGTTAACCTTCAAATGTGTTTGGGATCATTGCCATCATGCCTCCCAGTAAATTTGGATACATTTCCTTGTAAATTGGCAGACAAAACTGGTTCAAAATGGCACTATTTAACCTCTTTGGTCTTCATATTGGTTTTCCCTTAGCAGCAAACTATCTGCACAGGTGAAATCCAATTCTTCTGTAGAAAGTAGATAAAGAGCTATTTATGAGGACATACCTGAGTAACAGCAAACACATGTCAGTATGTTCCAATACTTTTGCTCACTTCAAAACTGGGTGGTCAGATACAAAAGGGTCTATGTTCTTTCTAGCTGACCTAGATGGAAGCACCAGGAAACAAAAACGGAAAATTTGGCCTTATTTTTTTTTTCTCTCTCAAACCAAAATGTTTTTTTTTTCCCCCAAAGCAAGTACATTGGCACTGTTCCAACAATTTTGATGTAGACTGTACACTGATTGTGCGCATGGTGGCACAGTGGGTAGCACAGTCACCTCACGTTTGTGCTTTGTATCATTTGACACATTTGATTTAACTCAGTAACTGATCAGAAACCTCACTGTTGTCTGAATCATAAAAAAGTAGGTTCAAACACTGTTCAGAACATGTTGCCACCAGGACTAGAAACTTAATTAAATTGATTGTACAATACAGAAGGACTTGAGATTAAGATTAACAAGTATGGAAGCCAACTATACACAATCAGTGGCAGATCACAGATTATTTATTAAAAGTACAGCAGGAATTTGAACAAAACAGAATTCATTGTTGGAAGGAAAAACTAGAATTGTCATTTCAAATGATGAATATAGTTGGAAACATTGACTTTTTTTTGGTTGGAAAAGCAAGATTCTAGCCATTTCTTCTTTACAAGGAACGCCTGAGGATACTGAGTCATCAGATCTTGTAATTCCTGAAACAGGAGCAAATACAAATGGTTTAGTAGAACACCATAGTAGTACAAATTTAAACATGCTTCTATCAAGCTTTGCATGCAATACCTGTTTATGAACTGAACTTTCTATTTCGGCTACAATGTGAGTAACCTGTGTGCTCATTATTTCCTCTTCATCACCGTCATATGTACAGAAAAGTCAAGGAAAACTGAAATGACATTTGAGGTGTGAAAGGCTTCATGCACTACACCAGCTCAATTCATTCTGCAGAACAGCTTTAGTCACTTTACCCAGAATGAAACCCAGTTGTGCTACTGTTTGGCAGGACAGTTTGGAGTCATAGGCAAGAGTTTCATGACTGAATACCTGCTTTTTTGGTGTGGCTCTAAGGAGAAAAATAATGAACACAAATGACTTCACTTTGCTGACCGTCCACTGGCTGCAGCCTGCAGGTATGCCCATGTCTGGATTAAACCATTACAGCATAATGTGAAGTAATGAAGCTGTTTGAATGAACAATTTTAATGCCAGGTAATGTGTTAAGAAGCAACCATTAATAACCCATATTAGTTTGTATGGGTTTACAACAGGACAGCATATTCTCATGACAAAATGAAAAACACAGAACAGAGGAGTGCTGTTATAGAGTGTCAGCACAGCAGAGAACAAAGGATATGTGAGAAGATACCGTGCAAGTTTCTTTTTCTCTGTGGCACCCATATTGTAGAAGAACACATGTACACCTCGCATGAAATCAGCCAGGCCAGTAGCTTCTTTGCACTGAGGTGAAGTGCTGGAGTCTGCTGGGACCTCTGATGGCTCCTCATCAGAACCAGAAGGACTTAAGGAGCATGAGGAGCCCGGAGACATTGATATTGCATGGGCTGATGCTGATGCTGAAGTAGATGGAGCAGTCCCACTTGTGGAGGCCTTCGTGAAAGATTGCAAAGCTGTCCGTCTGTAGTAATATCTTAACAGTCATGTTAAAGATGCTCATACATTGTTACATTATTAATCTAAACAATTATCTCCATTTGCTTGCTGTATTTGTTAGGATACATGAATGTGGGGATGCCCTGGGAGGCCAGGTGTTTGCGGATCAGTCTCTCAGTGCCATACCAGTTGAACCCCTTGGTGGAGTGGCCAATTCGTGGAAGGTGAACACTCGCTGGTGGGAAAGAACCATATAAACAAATATAGCTTAATGTCATTTGGTTTTATCCTTTTAAAAGGAACAGTAACATTAGGTTCACTGTTTTAACACAATCCAATGAAGTGTTCTTGATCTTACAAAGAAAACAATGTTCTTAGCAATGGGCAGTGGTGGCCTAGTGGTTAGGGAGTGTTCATTTTTGATTTTAAAAAGTCTGCATGTGAACAGTGAAACCTGTTATAGTCCTGCTAAACACCTTTATATTTTTTTGACTAAGACCTTTATACACACACATTATCTTCTTATATACATGTATAACTTAGTTGTTAAACATTTTTCAACTGGAGACAGCTGAGACTTTTTCTTGATGTTTACCTTTCTTTTGCTTGGCGGCCCTGTAAATCTTTTTAAGGCCCTCTTCCAAGGCAGTGAGGCGAATGCCTGACGGGTTGTTGGCTTTATCTCTCTGCTGGGCAACAATGAGTGCCAGCTGCAGACACAGGAAAACAAGGATCTGACATCAGTGTGTTAATAATGTGTTCATGGCAGTGATTTATGAATATCCAGGCATTCCAAAAAAAGATGAACACATGGAATGAAAGAAAAAAAAACAAAACACTATGATAGAGTTGAAGGGAGAGAGAGAAAGAAGATGGGAGGGATGGGAGGAAAGACTGCAGGACAGAAAAGGAGAGTGGTGAGAACAGAAAAAACCTGAGAGAGAAAAAACGTAAATAAAAAACACAGGTGATAGAACATAGGCTACGAACTCACATGGTCTCGTCCTCTTAGTCTTGACTGCTTGTCATCAATGGGAAAGAGTACTACATTCCCCAGATCTAAGTCTATAGGAGAAAAAATGCTACTTCAGTGATAAAAATAACTATTTGTTTAGGCTGCGCAATAAGTGAAAAATATATGTGGACGTTTTCCCACCTTCCATGTCTCCTGCCAATTCATACTGTTTCTTTGGCTCATCTGATCGTACCTCCAAAGCTGTAAACAGCCCACCTCGACCCCACTTTCCAGAGTCATCTAAATAAAAAAACAATCAAACAAATAAATAAATAACCTGTCAGAATAATTATTGTGTGAAGAACCAGTTTTAAAAAACCTTCAAAGTAAGGACTTCACCTGGTTCAGTTTCTATTGTTGCATCATTATACGGATATTGAGGCATTATGAATTAATTTAAACATCATTTTCACATGATGCATCTACATACCTACACAATGAACAATAATGGCATCTTCCCATTCAGCCTGAGGGTGGGTAACATCACCCAGTACATAATGGATGGCAGTGTGCTCAGAGTCCGTAGAGTTCATACTGCTATCATCACCTTCATCTTCATCCATATCCTCGCCCTCACTGTCAGCAGAAGGTAAGCACAAGGACTTATAACCGCATGAGGCCCACCATGCTATCCTGCAACAGATACAGAGACTTTTGAAGTCTGAAATCCAAAAGACTGTTTAATCATATTCCTACTGAAGGGACTCAGTTAGCTGCTCCTTCCCTATGGCAAATCAACTGCAAAGAAATTGTATTAGTTGTTAGATAGCAAAAGCATAAAAGAATAAAGGAATAATTTACTCAGACCACTAAGCACACCTACAACTCTAAAAGGAGTTTGGGAGAAAGACTGTGCCTAAAGCACTTCCTTCTTACATAACTAATATACATATATACCACTCAATTCAAACCAATCCATCTTTTAGTCATTCCATGGGAATTGTTTTTTTTCCCCTTTTTTCATAAAGAACTTCATTCCAAGTGCTCTTTCCTCTTGCAGTTCTAAAATCACAGACTGAAACTGTGTTATTATAAACATAAAAGCAAATAAATCTGTTATCATTTATGCATCATTCAAAATAATATTGTTTAATTCACCAAATTTACTCAAGTGATACTTCTTCAACCAAAACAACTAGTTTCTTACTTCTTCTTGTGTTTTTGTTCCTCCCGTTGCCTCCGCTTCTCTTCCTGTAGCTTGGCTCTCTTAATGGCAGCTTCCTGTCTCTTCTGACGCCTCTGCTCCAACTCAGACTCTGTCAGAGGCCTTTTTCTTCTTGTTGGGGTTGCTAATGGCCCAGACAAAACTATCTACAAAATGACATAAATGTCAGTAAATGCACCTTTTTGTTGAAAACATGCAAACATTTCAGTTCTATCATCTGCACAACAACCATTACCATAGCCTTCTATATACATACAGCCCTGTACTACCTCTCATGACTTCATGATACCCTTTCAAAAAGCTAGACAACATCAGTTCCAGTAGGTTCCAGACTACCTAAAGGACTTGCAAGATTTTTGGCTCTCATCTTCAGTACAGTCCCAGTACCCGACCTGTTTCAGAGGACTGTTTTTTGTTTGATAAGCCCCACAGTGACCTGTATATGAATCCTTTAGGATAACAAAGCCTAGTTTACAAAAATTCTAAATAAATAAATAAATTAATTAAATAAATAAAACAACAAATATAAGGCATGAAGCAGTGAAGAAACATGTGCAGATGATTACAGATGATTAGGCTGGTGATTAAAATTCTGGTGATGCTGAATGCTGAGTGGTTGCAACCCCTTTATGTAGAGTCCCTGTATCTTTAGGCACTTTACCTCCTGTTGCATTAAAACATTAAAACATTTTTTCCCCCCGATACTTTGGTCTACTCAATATGCCAAAGATAAGGCAGTTTGAAAGGCATAAAAATACTATTTTATATCTACAAGGTACTTCCCTAGCAATGTATAAAGAGCGGTACTGGATGCACATGAATATTACATTAAAACCAAATAAAAGTATAGCTTTATAAAATGAGGGTCTGGGGGTAAACACACTCTGATACCGATCAACGATAAACCTGTTTCCTCTGCATATGATCAAAGGTTTAAAGCAGTGTGAAGGCGTTCATTATAGTACACTGAAAAGTGTATACTATATGAGCGGTGTCCCGACTACACCTTTTGCAGAAAGGAAGGCAGAAAGAAAGAAAGGCCGAAAGACAGAAAGAAAGGCAGAAAGGCAGAAAGAAAGAAAAAGAAAGAAAGAGAGAAAGAAAAAGAGAGAAAGAAAGAAAGAAAAAGAGAGAGAGAGAAAGAAACAGAAGGCCAACAACCGAGGATATATAACTGAGAATATATTGAGAGAAGAAAAAACAAAACAAAACAAAAAAAACAATGGAAATAAAGGAAAAAAATCAAGCTCTTTTGAAATGGACCACTTCATGCTTTTACTACTGAAAGTCAATATAGAGGCCTCCTATAAAGGTTACTTCATTCTATGCAGCACGGAAGCCAGAGCAATAAACACAACAAACAGGCACTACTCAAGTAATAAAAGCTCTGAGGATTACATTTTCTGAACAGATCATCTAAAACCTCTCAAAAGAATGCAATGAGGACAGCTATAAAGAAAACTGTTCTTGAACAGATGGTGGTTCTAGAAAAGATTTTACACCTCATGATAAAGAGAAACACTGTAAACTTTTTTACTGCTAACGTATTTCATTATTGTAAAAGAGTATGCACTGTATTACAAAAGCATTTCATTTATAAGACAAAATCAAAGTATGGCTAGCAAGAAAATAAATGTATATTTATTTCTTCAGCAAGCATTTCATGACCAACTTACTCCAGTTTTGTGCCGTAGTGTTCGGCCCTCTTTCCCAGCATCCTCTAGTTGTGCTAACTGCTCTTCCAGCAGCAAATCAAATGTTTTCTGGTCGTCTGTGCTGGTGTCATTGGAGTAGTCTTTTCCTTCGAAGTAGTACATATGGCCTATGGGAGTGAAGCATATGTGAGTGCTGATTTGGTAAAAATACTAATAAAGAATTTTAGATGAATAAATGAAGCACATGCCCTACACTTTTCCTCATCTTCTTTATCTTCGCTTGGCATCACATGTTCTTCATCCATTAACCAGTGCCCATTCTGAGATGGACCAAGGATCATCTTTAAGTCCACATCCTGAACTGAACTTTCTTCTGTTGACAGCAACTTGTCCACTCCAAACTTCAGAATCTCACTAAGCTGCAGTCAGGAGGATTTATACCATTTAGGTGCATATTGTAGATTTACAATTACTGACTGTAATCCATGCACTAGTGACCACCATAGGACCACTGTTGAGGAAATAATATTTGAGTTGTAATCCATGCTCACTAACATGGAAAGCAGGGACATGTCAGTAGCAGCATGTTAGGGTATAAATGATGGGCTCTGCGCTATGTGAATAATGAAATGAAAGTATCAAAATCACCCCTAGACTAAGGACAGATTTGGCAATTAAAAACATTTCACCAACCGTGGTCCTGTGGTCTGAAACCGATCACTGATGAAGGGTTAAAAGTTGTCTGAAACTACATTCTGATTGACACCTACAAAATTTGCAGTTTAGTTCTTTCTAAAAAGCTCCAATAAGTGCATATCAAAAGACATTTTGAGAGGATAAAAAAAATGGGATGTTTAGATGGAGAAAAGAGGCCAATCTCAGAGAAAGTGATCAAAACTGAGAAATGCTGAAAGACGTCACCTGAAGCACAGAAGCAGAGCCCTGAGTCTCTTCCAGAAGAGAGAAGCGGCCCTCCTCAATCACAGTGCTGGTGAGACGCAGTTTTGATATGGCACGTGAGTAAATGATCTCCTCCACTGTGTCCCTACCCAGGAGCCGGATCACTTTCACAGCCCTACAGACAGTGGATTAGGTAAAAGTATTTTAACAAAGCCCTTTTTTTCTTGTTCTGGCTCAGATCAATATTTTAACTGGGATTAAATCTTTATTTTGGTATTTTTCCTGCACTTAAAATGCAGTGTTTAGAAACGTTTCATAAAAACAATTTTTCAAGAAATCTGGACAAAAGATATACTATTAATTCAATAATCTGTATGGTGCAGTAAAAATCATATTTGGTGTTCTTTAGTTATTTTAGTGCAATAGTACAGTTAATCATACAAGTGCTACTCTGAAGCATTTATTGAGATATGAAGGCGGCTCTACCCTGGTAAATGTTGGAAAAGGGCTGGTGAATATTGTTCTTTGATCAATGGAAATATTATGAGCAGACAGAATATTGTACCTAAAGTTGTTAACAGCAACGCTATAAAAACTGCATTGTGAACACAAAGAACAGATTGCAACTGTTTTCACATTGAGATAACATACCAAATGGTTTCTACTTCTCAACAATTTACCCCAGTAATACCTTGTCTGTCCAATTCGATGAGCTCGAGCTGCTGCTTGCAAGTCATTCTGAGGATTGAAATCACTGTCCACAAAGATGACAGTATCAGCTGCTGTTAGGTTCATACCAACCCCACCTATCATACACGAGAACAACATCATAGTCATAAATCAGGGTAGGGCGGCATGGACGTCAACAGGCGCCACTGCAACAACTTAAACATGTTAGTACAGGGCCACATGACCTCAGGTGAGTGTGCAGTCATAGACATGCACATCTATCACATAAATATAGCCTATTTATAACACGCAAACTGGCAAAGTTCTGCTCAGATAAAGTCTGAGATACCTGAGAGTTCATCTCAGGTGGTGAAAAACCTTTTTCATCTCTATTAAAGTTGACTCAACATGTGGCCTGTAATCAGTAAGATAACAGTGTTAACAAAATATCCCTAAAAGAAAATAGGAATAATACCTTCTATAATTATTAAAAATCTCACTCTGAATCATTGTTTAATCTGAGAAACTCAAAGATCTGAGGGTTCCCACTGGTCTCCAACTATGATAGAACTAGGATTTTTCTGCTTAGTTGCACTTAGTTTGTGCAACCCTCAACTAGAGTTATTTGAAAGTGATAAGTTCTGCCTTCATCTTTCTTCATCCCTCTTAGTCATAAGTATTAGAGATGCATGTAGGCATGTCAGCAGAGACCACAAGTCCAAGTCCTACATTTTATCAATCAAAAATTGATTATCATATCCTTTATACAGTCCCGAGCAAAAGTTTAAGACCAAAAAGAGCTTTAACATGCTACAAGAAGAAATGGGAGTGAGACAAAACATATCTTTGAGCATGCAGTTTATTGAAAACAACGCTTAAACTGAAACAGGCTGTTTTACAGCTGATCAAAAGTTTAGGACCACACTTCCAAAAAAAACCCATAACCCCCCCCAAAACAGAAATCAAAGTTCCAAACATGAACTCAGTAATGAGTAGCTCCACCGTTATTGCTGATCACTTCAAAAATTTGTTGCGGCATGCTTGATGCAAGCGTTTCCATGAGGTGAGTGGGAACATTTCTCCAAGTGGTGAAGACGGCCACATGAAGGGCATCTACTGTCTGGAACTCTTGTCCATTTTTGTAAACTTCCCTTGCCATCCACCCCAAAAGGTTCTCAATTAGATTTAGATCAGGGGAACACTCAGTATGGTCCAAAAGAGTGATGTTATTCTCCTGGAAGATGTCCCTTGTACTGCGGGCATTGTGTACCGTAGCGTTGTTCTGTTGAAAAACCCAGTTGTTACAACACAGACAAGGGCCCTCAGTCATGAGGGATGCTTTCTGCAACATCTGGACAGAGCCAGTGGTCGTTTGTCGGCCCTGCACCTCCTGCAGCTCCATTGTTCCACTGATGGAAACAGCACCCCAGACCATTATGGCGCCCCCTCCACTGTGGCGCGTAGAAAACATCTCAGGTGGGAACTGCTTGTCATGCCAGTAATGCTGGAAACCATCAGGACCATCAAGGTAAAATTTTTTCACATGAGAGAATAAAACTTTCTTCCACCTTTCAATGTCAAATGTTTGGTGCTCTCTTGCAAGATCCAAATTCCGTTCTGTGGCATTCAAGGAGACAAGGCCTTCAAAGACGTTTTTTTGTTGTTGAAGCCCTTCAGTCTCAGATGCCGTTGTTGGTTATGGGGCTGCAGTCGGCACCTGTAACAGCCTTAATTTGGGTTGAGGATCGTCCAGTGTCTTGACGGACAGCCAATTGGATCCTCTGGCTCAGTGTTGGTGAAATATTTTTGGGTCTTCCACTTGACTTTTTTGTTCCATAACCCTCAGGATCATTTAAGAAATTCCAAATGACTTACTGCGTCCCACCTCAGAAGCGATGGCGTGCTGCGAGACCCTGCTTATGCAGTTCAACAACCCGACCACGTTCAAAAAGGGAAATTTTTTTTTGCCTTTGCCATCAGAACGTCATTTACCATCAGAACAACAGTATGACTACTATGACTACTGACATAAAATGGCAATGAATCCAAATTTTTTCACAGATTTGGCCTCCATCAACCTGGTGGAGTATGCAGCTTCAGTGACTGGCTACATCAGCAAGTGCATTGCTCCAAGTTCATCATCACACGACCCAACCAAAAGTCATGGATGACTGCAGAAGTGCGCAAACTCCTGAGAACCCGGGACATGGCCTTCAAGTCGGGGGACGAGGCCGCCCTAAGAACAGCGAGGGCAAACCTCGAGCCATCAGAGCAGCAAAGCGAGCTCACGCACAGAGAATCCATGGCCACGTCAGAAACACCGGTGACACACAGCGCATGTGGCAGGGCATTCAGGCCCTCACCAACTACAGGACATCTCCACCTGCCTGTGACGGTGACTCCTCCCTCCCAGATGCGCTGAACCACTTCTACGCACGGTTTGATGCAGCAAACAACACAGAAATGAGGAAGACCATCACTCCTCCTAACAACCAGATTCTCTGTCTGACCATGGCCGAGGTGAGAAGATCTCTACTGTGAGTCAACCCACGGAAAGCTGCTGGTCCAGACAATATTCAAGGTTTATAATATCTCTCCGAGCACCACTGTTGTTCCTAGGTGCTTCAAGACCACCAGAATCATTCCAGTGCCAAAGAAATCATCTGTCTCCTGCCTCAATGACTATCGCCCCGTCGCACTCACACTTATCATCATGAAGTGCTTTGAGAGGCTGGTCATGAGGCACATCAAGTCTCAGATCCCTTCCTCACTGGACCCCCTGCAGTTTGCGCATCATCCCAACCGCTCAACGGACAATGCAATCTTCACCACCCTCCACCTGGTCCTTTCTCATCTGGACAGAAAGGACAGTTACGTCAGAATGCTGTTCATCGACTACAGTTCAGCATTCAACACCATCATCCCTCAGCAATTCGCTGATGATACAACTGTGGTGGGTCTGATCAGCGGTGGAGACGAGGCAGCTTACAGAGAGGAGACAGAACAGCTGACGGACTGGTGAAAAAGTGAAAGTGACAACCCTTGTCATTGCGAGGTCACAGCACAGCAAGCGTGAACCACAACGAAATTGGACCTCTGCTTTTAACCCATGCACACAAACACGTGCAGCAGTGGGCAGCTATTGAAAGCGCCCGGGGAGCAGTGACGGGGACGGTACCTTGCTCAGGGGTACCTCAGGGCAACCTACTTGTGAGGGACACCGGCACTCCCCCGCGACCCCGTTTGGGACAAGCGGCAGATAATGGATGGATGAATAATGGATTAATTGATTGATTAATTAATTAAATGTTATACCCTTCAATGAAAGTGCATAGTACAGTCCTGATCAGAAGTTTAAGACCACTTGACAAATGGTAAAAAATCACATGTTGCATGGTCAATCAAATGTTTGTACCATGTAACTGCTGTTGTGGTATACTGGCCTGTGGCAAAAACTATGAACCCACCAGCTCTGGTGCTTAGGAGGAAGATGAACACGTCTTTGGTGCTGAAATTCTTAATGGCGAGATTGCGCTCCTCCCCTCGCACTGAGCCATCCAGACGTTCATAGCTGAAACCTGTAGAAGTAGGAGGCCAAAGTCAGCTCAGCAGCAAAACAAAGGTAACATTAGTGCCTGAATGTTATCATTAATCTGTCAAATACAAGCCAAAAATAAGAATTGAAGACTTAACTATTTAGACATAACATTTGACGTTACCCCGAAGTACTATAAAACACTACGTTTTAGATGACAAAAGATTTATACACCACTGCTGGGCATTTGATCATAATATTGTACTGCAGATTTAGATTTACAAAAGCCTGTTTAGCTCTGCTGATGTGTATGAAATATATATACAGTACTGTGCTAAAGTTTTAGGCAGGTGTGAAAAAATGCTGTAAACAAAGAATGCTTTCAGAAATATAAATAATGATTGTTTATTTTGATCAATTTACAAAATGCAAAGTGAGCGAACAAAAGAAAAATCTCAGTCAAGTCAATATTTGGTGTTGCTACCTTTTGCCTTCCAACCAGCATCAGTTCTTCTAGGTACACTTGCACACACTCAGGCATTTTGTAGGATTATAGTCGGTGTGTGATCAACCAGTTTTACCAAACAGGTGCTGATGATCATCAATGTGACACGGAGGTTGAAACATAGTCGTTTGGAACAACCTACCAGCCGAGTTCCTTCAAAAACTGTGTGCAAGTGTACCTAGAAGAATTGATGCTGTTTTGAAGGCAAAGGGTGGTCACACCAAATATTGATTTGATTTAGATTTCTCTTTTGTTCATTCACTGCATTTTGTTGATTGATGAAAATAAATGTTTAACACTTCCATTTTTGAAAGCATTCTTTGTTTACAGCATTTTTTCACACCTGCCTAAAACTTTTGCACAGTACTATTTATGTTGGTATCACCTCTGTACTCCAGGTAGTCTTGAAGAATGTCCAACATTCTGGTCATTTGAGAAAACAGCAGAACCCGGTGACCCCTGAGAATTAAATGTTAACTTAAATTAGGTTGCAGTGATGTGAAATTCTGAAGTAATAATGAGAACAGATAATTAACACCTTACTGTGGTCAATGTTGATTTTAAAATGCTATATTTTAAAGAAAGTTTGCAGTATAATCTATACACCCATTACCCATAAAAATAAAACTACTCTACTAATATCGTGTAGGTCCCCCTCACACCCCCAAACTAAAACAGCTCATTAAGGCATAGATTTCACAAGACCTTTGAGGGTGTGGTGCAGTAACTGGCACTTAGACATTAGCAGCAGATCCATCAAGTTGTTAGCTAAGAGGTGGGACATTCGTAAATCTGACTTGCTTGTCCAGCACAGCCCACAGATGCTGGATAGGATTGTAATCTGGGGAATTTGGAGGTCAAGTCAGCATCTTGAATTTTCAATGTTCCTCAAAACTTTCCTGAACAATTCCTGTAGTGCGGCAAGGTGAATTATCCACTCCCATTATGTAATACTGCTGTCACCAAGGGTGACAAAGTAACATCCATATAAATGCCAAGACACAAGGTTTTTCAAAAGAACACGCCATACTTCAGGGTCCAATTTTTTTTATCACAGGTCAGCAAGGGCATATTGACCGATATGCATCTCTCTAGCTCTATAAGCAGCAGGTTGTGATTCAAGCACATATCTTTCAGAGCCAGCAGTAACTGTAGCAGCAACTTTACTGTGCTACAGTAGCTCTTCTGTGGGTCTGAGCAGATCCTTCACTCCCCATTTGCATCAACAAGCCTTGTGCCCCATTACACTTTTGGTAGGTACTAATCCCTACATTAGTAAATTTCCAGATATTTTCCTTTTGCTTCTTTTAACCCTGTTCTCCAATAATCACAGTTTGGCCCTAGAGAAAGTTGCTCTGTACTTTCTATTTCCTGCTTTCAGCACTTGCACAAGAACTGATTGTTCACTTGCTGCCAATTACAAGCACCCCCTAGACAGTTGCCACTGCAATCATATAACCAATGTAATTCATGTCACCAGTCAGTGGTTTTAATCTGCAGTTATGAAGTGTATTATAATAAATAGTCAGATTAAAATCAGATACTGCTTGATAGAGATACTATTAAAGATAACTGTAGCTGACTCAATTTACATTATATTGTTTACTCAAAGTCTTGAAACGATTTAACAGACTAATGGTGCAAAATGTCTTTAATGTGTTCTCAACATGTAACCTGTACCTCAGGAAAACATTTGTTGCACACTGCAATTATGTTTGTATCTTGCTAACTTGAAATCCCCTCTACAATGCTGAGATGTTTTTTTCAGATTCAGGGCAGGACTACCAGCAAAAGAATGCCAAAATCCTTTGTTGTTGTTTTTTTTTGTGCACAATTATTACGCAAGTGAGTATTTTAAGGGTTCATTTTAATATGGAGCAAATCCAGCAATATAAATGAATCCAAATTGTTAAAAACCCTGAAACCTGAATGCTTTACAAAGGAACTGTGAGTGTGAACATTCTCAGGGGATACATATGTTTGCAAAACTAAATGGAAAATTTTCCCATCTCACTTGTTTATTTTCATCTGTGAGAATGAAAGAATGATAAAAGTGAGAATGATAAACCAACAACTCAGAATTTACAAATAAACATTTCTGACATTTAAAATAAATAAATAAATAAATAAATAAAAAATCAGTGACCAGTATAGCTGCCCTTCTATTCAATAACAATCATAATCCTTCCATTCATGGAGTCTGCCAGTTTCTTGATCTGTTGACAATTGACTTTTTGTACAGCAGCAACCACAGCCTCCCAGACACTGTTCAGAGAGGTGGACTGTTTTCCTTCCCCATAAATCTCCCATTTAAGAAGGTCCACAAGTTCTCAATAGGCTTTAGATCTGGTGAGGAAAGGGGCCCATGTCATTATTCTTACATCTTTAAGGCCTTTACTGGCTGGCTATGCAGTGATGTACTTCCATACTTGTGATGGAGCATTGTCCTTCATAAAATCATGCTCTTCTTGAAAGATCATGTTCCTCTTGAAGGACTTTTTCCTGAACCACTGCTTGAAGAAAGTGTCTTCTAAAAACTCGTAATAGGTTTGGGAGTTGATTTTGAGCCCATCTTCAACTAAATAGGTCCAACTAGCTCATCTTTAATAATACCAGCCCATTCCAGTACCCCACATCCACCTTGCTGGCGTCTGAGTGGAAGTGGAGCTCTGTGCCTGTTACTGATCAGCCACGGGCCCATCCATCTGCACCATCAAGAGTTACTCATCTCATAAATCCATAAAACATTTGAAAATCTGTCTTGAGATATTTCTTGTCCCAGTCTTATCATTTAATCTTATATGTCTTGTTCAGTGGTGTTCGGGATGACCATGTCTCTGAGCGCTGAACACCTTGTACTTTTGGACACTCCAGGTAGGTTCAGTTCTGGAATGACAGCACTAGAGGATCATGGGTTCCTGTTAGCTTCACATTTGATTCTTTTCAAATCTTCGGCAGTTAATTTTTTTTTTTTTTTTCTCAAAACATTTCTTGCGACCCTGTTGACTATTCACAATAAATTGTTTGAAGGTTCTGTGATCACACCCCAATATCTCAGCAATTTCAAGATTGCTGCATCCATCTGAAAGACTTTTTACAATTGATTACTTTTCAGACTCAGTTATTTCTCTTTTTTGGCCTATTTTGCCTGAGAAAAGTAGCTGCCTAATAATTATGCACAGCTTGATATAGAATGTTGATCTCCTTAGACCACAGCCTCCTTCATTACACACTGAAATGCTTAAATTCAATTAACATTCAAGTTTATACAACGTGGAGCTGAAATATAGGCATAAAAAATTCTGATATGGTCAAAATACATGTGTGCCCCTATGTGTTTTAGAGCAAAATAATTTGCTATTAATTGACATTCACATCGTTTGCGAATGACCCAAGAGGTGACTCAAGACATACCCCTCTAGAAGATATGCTAGCATAGTATCCAACAGAGACAGCTTTCCACTGGCCTCTACCAAATGCTCTCCCATCTCAAACGGTTCTGGCTCCACGCCTTACAGAGCAAGTGTGAGCATGTGAGAGAGAGAGAGAGAGAGAGAGAGAGAGAGAGAGAGACAGAGAGAGACAGAGAGAGAGAGAGAGAGAAAGAAAGAAAGAAAGAAAAAGAAAGAAAGAAAGAAAGAAAGAAAAAGATTAAATTCAGAAGTGCTGAGGTACAACAGTTAAAGCCCAAGGCACCTCATTAGTTGGAGACTGTCCTATTTTTGACCAGGACCTTTTGGGTGGCACTGAAAGCAAGGGGACAACTAACAGATGTTTGTGGAAGGGTATTTTCTGTCATTGGGTCAGGGTTAAGCAGAATGCTTCCAAAGTTTTTTGATTAATTATTCCTGTGTACATTTTCTGATGACCCCAGTCAGGATAAGCTGTAAAGGTAATGAGTAAGAGTGAGTGTGCATTTAGTATGTGGTGACACTGCAGGTATGGAAAAAGACACTGATGTTTTTTGAACATGAAAGAAGATAAAGAATGTGTTTCATAACATTAATAAATAAAAACTGGAAGGACACACTTGTCAATCATTACCATCAAACAGGTATGGGTGGTTCACACACTTCCTTAGCTGCACCAAAATATTCAGAAGCCTGGTCCTGTTTCCCTGATCACTCACAAAAGCATCTGAAAAACAAATGAAAGCATTTATGTAAAACTGTTTATAGTGAATACTGGAAAAAAATAACCTTCTTTTCCTTAAAGCATGACATGATATTTAGGACAATACATCTTGTTCAGATCACCATGAAATATGGAGCGGTTTTGATAACACAGCAATGATATTCATTCAATCTTTGCACTAAAATAAAAACACAGTTTTACATATCTGCTTTTTCACAACTCTTGCTTTTAACTTTTGTTTTATGAGAAAACTTTTATTTTACCCAGGTCTTTCATCAGAATGGCTTTGTAGTATTTCTTTTGGATGGCAGACATTCCATGATACACCACCAGTTCTGCCTTCTTGGGCAGCTCTTCCGCCACCTCAGCCTTAACCCTGCGTAACAGGAAGGGCTGCAGCACCTGGTGGAGTTCTTCAGCTACACACACACACACACACACACACACACACACACACACACACACACACACCACACACACACACACACACACACACACACACACACACACACACACACACACATTTAATAAACATGTCTATCAGATAAATGGGTGGATCATATGAAATCATTTTTCTGTTAGACTGCTATTGCAAAACCTTAATTAGCTTGTTCTGCTTATGACTTGGCTACAGAGCAAATGTAACAACTGTCATTGACCTTGTGCAATATCTTGTTTGACTGGATGCTGCAGTATAATATAAAAAATATAAAAACATATATAAAAATATAAAATATTGGGAGAAATACCACAATTCCAATACATTTTATGAAGAATTATTCCAGGTGAAGCTAAAAGGCTACACATCTTATATTTTTCTAGTAGGCTGTATTCTAAAATGAGACATGTATGAGATATTATGTCTAATATTTTTTAATAAATGACTTTTTAAACAATGTTGTCTGACCTACAGAGTGATCAGTCAGCACGTTTGCATATGTACTGACAAATTCTTCAGAGGCATCACAGGGGAACATGCCCGGCTGAATAAAGCTGAGGAGCGAGTACACCTCCTGCAGATTATTCTGGATGGGAGTTCCTGTTAACAAAACTCTGAAGCTCACAGAAAACTGAGGAGGAGGAGGAGGGGGAGGGGGAGGGAGGGAGAGGGAGAGAGAGAGAGAGAGAGAGAGAGAGAGAGATCATTTAAAGTATTGCAGCAGCTGTACAATAGAATGACGTATTGAAAATTAGATGTAAATACTTGTATATGTAAAATGTAAGGAGATATACTGAAGTAAGCAAATAATCTTAGCAAATGAATTTAAGAAAGAAGTGACATTTTTGTCAGTTGCTAGGGGTCTGTTTTTGTATTGTCGCGATGTAACACCAAAGCTTACCTCTGAAAGAGTTTGATGGAGCAGTGATTTCTGGTTCTTCAGCCTGTGAGCCTCATCCACAACCAAAATGTTCCACTTCCACCTAACAGCGAGACCATGAGAAAAGTTGACACATTACAATGCAAAATAAGCCTGTTTAATTCAATTAATCAAACACAACCAATCACCTTCTCAAGCTGTTTACATCTTTCAGACACATCTGTGAAAAGAAAAAACTCAGATGGGCAATTATGTTCAAAAATTGTAGCAAACTACTTTCAGCACCAATTTCCCATTTCAGATTTTGTGTCTATACCTCATATGTAGTTAGCAAGACATGGAAATGCTTGGCACTCATCATTTCTCGCTGTAGTTCAGCCCTTTGTTCTTTATTTCCAGTGTAACACACAACAGACAAACTGGGGCAGAACCTGCAGTAGAGCGGACGCATAAAATACACTGTCAAACATTTAAACACTACTGACATCTAGTGACAGTTCAGTACAGTAAGCAGTTTACAAAATTGCATGCCTTTACATAAACTGCAAATTAAGTTAATGTGACAGTATAAACTGAAAGAAAATATGTAATTAAAACCATATTAAAAGTGCTTTGTATTTATACACTGGATTTTATTTATTTATTTATTCTTCATGCATCACTGCCAACTGGAAAATAAAACAAAGGGCCAGCAGCTGTCTGTGTCTTACCGCTCCAGCTCCTGTCTCCAGTTTTCCAGAACCGACAGAGGACAAAGCACCAGAAATGGTCCCTTCATGCCAAGACAACCTCGAGCATACACCAGCAAGGAGATAGTCTGCAGAAGAAGAGACTGTATGCAATTTTCCAATGACACACTTTTCTAAGTTAGTGTTTTAATGCTAATGAATGGCTTTGTCTTTAATTTTTAAATATTTTCATGAATCATTGACCAATTATTGTATGATGCTTTTACATGTATAAAGATAATGGACAACAAAAAAGCACAAAATCTCACAGTATCATGTATTCCCACACTCAAAATCAAAAAAGAGATTGAAAATGACCAGACATGCAGAATCAGGTGTATGAAATGTTGGACCACTGAAAATTTCCAGGGCCAGAGCTGCAGCTGTTTATAATGGAGTAAATACACCCACCATGTGAATAATTGAAAAGTGAATAAAATTTTTAGCCCATGGTTGCATTTCATTGTAATGCACAGGGCATTTTAGGAGTTAAGAAAACATGTAGATCAACGATTTAACCGGAAGGCTGAATACTTGCTCTAAAATAAAGGCCAAGATTATAAATAAATGGCAGTTTGGTGACATTGGCAGGCTATGAAACTTCAAACAACTGCTGCAGTTTTCCAATAGAAGGTCTCAGAGGGTCAATGCTGAATTGCAGACCTGAGCCTTGATACCGTCTACAGGTGGGAAACAAACATCTATAGTAGGAAGAAAACAGCATCTTGGTTCCCACACCTTTGTGACATTTAAAAGATTTACTCAAGCTAAACTACTTCTTACCTGGCAGGTCTTGCCCAAACCCATTTCATCACCGAGGATGCATCCTTCCAGGTTCTTCAGGCACTCCGAGAGCCACTGAACTCCCTGAAGCTGGTAGGGCCGAAGACGAATCCCTGATGCAAAACATAACCAGAAAAACATACAGTTATATATGTTGTCTTCCATTTCATCTCCAAATATGAAAGCATAGCTAAGACTTCCTTATACAGTACCATGAAATATGAACAACAAGTTGTATTTTTATTGAAGTTAAATGAAAGTAAAAATCAGTCTGAGGAACAGAATATCACTCAAATATATGATGCTTTCAAAGACAAAACCTTCTACTGCAGACACGTTATATAAACAAAATCCTGATGTGATTTATCATCATGCAGCAGATGTGTCCAGAGTGATGGATGGAGGTGAATGATTAAATGAATGAATATGTAAAGCAGTGAGAAAGGTTATTAAGTTCCAGAACAGCTCATTTATGTAAAAAAATCAAATTAATGCTAATGAAGCAACATCCATTATAACATTTAACGAAAATACCCTTTTTTAACAGATCATTTTGCATACATTCAGATGCAGCTCAACGTATTTAATAAGCTCTCAGAAGAGCTGTTAAAGAACTTGTGTATGCTCTGCTGGTAGATACCGAACACAGATACCGTTTCACTCTTGTTGAAGTTGGGATCTGCTAGCGATGCTCACTTGGACTTTTCTTAAGATTAAAGACTGGATATTAATTTTAGGCTCCTCCAGCCTCCTGTGGAGTTGAGCAAGAACCGCCTAAACACTTTTCCAGAGGAAAGGACAGTAAGAGAGACTATGTGTTGGGAAATTGCAGTGGAAAGTAGCAGCCATGTCTGCTAGGCTAACTCACACACACCTGTCAGCCCCCATGTTTCCAGCTCTTTTTCGGTCAGTACTGACTTGTCTTCGTTCGCTACTTTACTCTTAACCGCCTGAAGGAACCTTGACATTTTTACTTCATGTAGACTGCTGTACAGAGTAATATTAATGTATCTCTTCCATTAAAACTTTAAACTTTTTACACTCGGCTAATGTTTTTCCGAAGACGCCGCTTCCTGAAGTGGGCGTGCCCAGCCTGAACTGTCCAATCATCATCCCACGTCTTCCCGCGCTCTCGATTCCAATTGGACATCCCGACACAAAACTTAATATAACCATTCATTTATTTACATTTATTTAAAAGCACAGAAACATCAAGGCATTCACTTCAGGAGTTCACTCGATCAGTATTTCTTCACGTATAAACCTGAACTAGTGCAAGATATCGGAGGGGGAGGCACATTACAAAAGTAGAAAATAGGTCCATTTAAATATATATCCTGTCATATTATCTAGACTTAATCCTAAACAACATCTAAAACAACCAAATACCAGCACAGTCATTTTTTTAAAAAGGATCAATAACACTTTCAGAAAGACATTTTCAGCCAGCTTCTTTTTGCTGGCCTTGATCATGTGGAAGCATGTCAAGCCACCAGCATGGACCCCAGGCCAAAACTCTTGATAGGATCCAGGTGGAAAGGCAGAAGGTGCTGAAGGCACTTTATTTCATGCACATGGTGCACGTCATGGAAAAAAACTTCAGAACAGCATCTCTAGTGAAGACAAGACAAGGAAGTGTTAGAAAGTGTTTTGGGTATTTTCAGCTGACACAGCAGAAAGCATTAGGCCTCTTAACTATTTACAATATGACATTAATAATGTGAAAAACATTCTTGCGATAAAGAGATGTTATTCTCTTCTGCCTCTTTACAGCCAATACTGGTACAAAAACTCTCAGGAAAAAGTCTAACAGAGGCTGACAACAAAATTCCATTGTAACAAACCTGGCAAATGGTATATACGAGAGTCCATACCTGTAATCAAAAGCAAATTTGGTCATAGAGTATTAAGTTTCAACATCCTCAGTAACATTTGCCATCATCAAAGACAGAAATCCTTCTCATTTGCCTAATATCATACACCGATTTCATGGGCTTACCACGTAAATGCAAGGGCTTGCAAAATGACGAACAGCAGAGAAAGGGCAAACACCTTCCACTGGGAGAAAAAAAATCATAAATTTATTTCAACTGTTAGCATCTTAAAATTTAGGATTACTTAAATTAAGATTACTTTTAAGATTACTTAATTACTCCAATTAACCTCAGTCCAAGAAAGTAGCCTCTTATTAATTCTCAGTTAATTTACTCACCCAAAAGGTTGCACACAGCGTCAGCACTAGACACGTCTATAAAAAGCAATAGAAAAACCTTTAGTAAGACTTCAATTTAAAATGATGTCCCATGCTTTCATAATTTAAGTAAACGCATGTGTATTTGACAAAATCCTTCTTATTTGAAAGCATGAATATGATTAACTACCAGAGAGTTTTCTGATTTTGCTTTTAAAAAAAACATTTCTCTAGGATTAGTGTCATGCTTACTATTCATACTGGACTGATATTAGTACATCTGGGCTGGACAAAACATCTGCATAAACACAATTTCTCCAACAAAGACTTAGGGCACAATGTTTAAAACCAGAATGAACAGAAGCGAAGTAAATAAGAGAGCGAGCAAAACATGATATAATAGTGTCACTGCTTAAATACAGTGAGTAAAGATCATTTTCACCAAGGTCTCTCATGCACATCCTGACATCCACAACAGTGTCACTCAGTCAGGCCCAGAGCTTTGAACCCTGAATCATCTCCACAAAGTCACCTTTTAACAAGTGTTACTACCACAGGTGGCACCAAAATGCCAGACATGATAGATGGGGTAAAATAATCATTACCCAAGGGCCAGGAAGCACATGAAGAGAAGAAACACCCCACAAAAATATAACAGAGAAACAGAACCTGAAAAAAAATACCCTTTATTTTGCATTATCTGTAAAAAAAAAAAAAAAAAAAAAATCATTTAGACCTACAGGAGATATGAAGCAAAGTTGATCAAGCTTTAATAACCACTAAAAGAAGGGATAAGAAGGGATCTGTGGGATGGAGAGATGCTTTGTAAATGGCATTACAGTTTAAAGTGATTGTGCTGATGATCTACTCACTATCATGACAACTGTTGCAAAGGCTCTTGTTTTGTCACACATCCTCTTCAGCTGTTTCATTGGTCCCATTACAAACATGGTGCTGTGGACAAAGTTACATTTAGTCTGTTGTAAATTACACACTTTGATCAATGACCTGGGAAGGTTCATGCCTCTAAAAACCTACATTAACAGGACACTTTCACTTATTATATGTCTGGGAAATCCTTTCTAAATACATTTGGTTTTTAGGTATAGATTTTTCATGAAAATATTTATAGATAATCTACATTTTTTCCCCCCCAAATGTCCCAATCATCAACGCTACTTTTCTATTTTAAAGCAATAGTGCCACGATGAGCGCAATCATTTAGGAATTTCACACACTGGACTTAAAACTTCATCAGAACTTATTGCTAATGAATGTAATGAAATATGCAGTTGGTCAGTGTTTTTTTAAGCAATATCACAATATGCTAGAAAGTCATATAGTGACCTAATTAATTGCAGTAATTATAGTCATATCGCTCAGTTCAAGTAAGATGATGCAAGTTCACTGGATATTTTGAATAGCAAACAAAATCTGTATGCACAGTTGTGGACTTCCCAAACCCTGGAGGCTTTCCCAACCACAGCCTATTCATGCTCTGTGGGACAACAAACCACTCTAAATGACTTTAGTCTTTACCTCGAAGACTGAATTCATACATCTGGAATAAAGGCAGAATTGCCCCTTAACTCAGGAGCCAAACAGTTCATTGATCCAAAGTCTATAAGAAATCATATCTGGTAAGAAAATAACAATGTGCAAACAAGTGTGAAAGAGATTTACCTTGCTAAGGCACAAATATTCCCAAACGTGTAGAACACAATGAAGAGAATCAGACCAACCTTGGGAATAAACAGGCAGCACACTCCCTAATGCACAAAAAGAATTAAAACATGCTCATTTACTTACAGATAAATATTTAACAATATATGCACACCACTTTACAGGCAGGTCTGTCAGTCCTCAACCTGAAAGCAGGGGTCCCCGGGCGCTTTCAATAGCAGCCCACTGCTGCACATGTGTGTATGGGTGAAATGCAGAGAGTGAATTTCCCATTCGTGGGATTATAAATAAAGGATTATTATTATTATTATTATTATTTCCAATCTGATCTTCCAAAAAGGCAGGAGCTCACAGACTGTACTTGTTTAATCGTTCAGTCTTGATGTTGAGTAGTTTGCTAAAGTGGTCCTTGATGAGAAGACTGGAAATCTCTTTAAGGTGCCCAGTCCTTAAGATTTAGGGCAGCGGTGGCCTAGCGGTTAGGGCGTTAGCCGCATGATTGGAGGATCGGGGGTTCAAACCCCTTCCCAATAGGTTGCCCTGAGGTACCCTTGAGCAAGGTACCGTCCCCATCACTGCTCCCCGGGCGCTTTCAATAGCTGCCCACTGCTGCACGGGTTTGAGTGTGCATGGGTAAAATGCAGAGGTTGGGGCAGCGGTGGCCTAGTGGTTAGGGCGTCAGCCACATGATCGGAGGATCGGGGGTTCAAACCCCTTCCCAGTAAGTTGCCCTGAGGTACCCTTGAGCAAAGTACCGTCCCCATCACTGCTCCCCGGGCGCTTTCAATAGCAGCCCACTGCTGCACATGTGTGTATGGGTGAAATGCAGAGAGCGAATTTCCCATTCGTGGGATTATTATTATTATTATTATTATTATAAGACAGAGCGTGAGGGGAACGCAGAGAAGGAGTTTATAATCTTCATGTTCTTATTCTTTTCTCTTTTTTTTTAATTTTGTTTTCCACAAACAAACACTTTCAATTACTCCTTAAATGCCCAAAAAGAAATGATCATCTTACTCCACGTCACTTTGTCACGTCCCCATCATGCCTTTGTGAGAGCATGGAGAGCAGACAGGCTCAAAGGCGATATGAGACCTGATATAAGATCTGGGCCCCCAGTCACTGATCAGTTATGCAGCTTGCAAACCGTTTACAAGACAGCACATTCTGGAGTGTGAATAGCACAGTAATCTTCCTAAGTCATAAAGATTGTCCAAGGCTTAAGATGCAAAGTGTGCCTGTTGTGAAACTTCTGTTTAAAATAAAAACAACTTATTTTTATATGAAATGAAAGCAAGTCTGTCATTGTGAACATACAGTGAAGCACACAGTGAACCACAAAGAGCTTTCACTGTATTTAACCCACACAGTGCAGAAGGGAGCAACTATACGTCCAGCACCCATGGATCAGTGATGGGGACGGTACCCTACTCGAGGACACCTCAGGGCAACCTACTGCTCTGGAACTCAAACTCACAACACTTCCACACAAAATCCCTGAGCACCAGAGCCCTGTAGGCGCCTATACATGTGTCAGTGTTTCAGCCTGGACTACTTTATAGAGAGGCTCGGTAAAGAGCAGCCAATCAGAAAAGAGAAGACTCTGCATATCCATTTTTAACAGCACAGTAAGAAACAGTTTCATTCTCCTGGAAACAGGGTTTGCGGAAATGGTTGTGTAAAATCATAAGAATGCAAACTTAATGCCAGACGCAGGCTGCCTGCATCACCTGTCTGCTTCCTGAGTGTTGTGTCAAAAACTGCATTCCTCAGAGCGAGTCAGACCAGCACCACAGCTCCTTCCAGCCTCCACTCCCACTGCGTTCGGCCAGCTGGAATTTTTTTTTTTAGAGAAAATGTGGATTCAGGTCTCACTAACCAGGATGCTGCAGCCCAACCCGATGACCATACACACTATAAAGCCTTTCACACGAGTCCCCCATCCCAGCGTGGACGCTTCATTCGCTGCCTGACAGAGACAGAGAAAGACACAGAGTAAGGGTCTCTCTCTCTCACACACACACACATTCCTTTAAACACACACTTTCTTTTTCTCTCTCTCTCTTTCATTCACTCACTCACTCTCACACACACTTACATTCATCCACACACCAACACACACACTTGCATTCATCCATACACAAACTCAAGCACACTCTCTCTTTCATTCACTCACTCACTGACACACACACACAAATACAAACACTCTAATTGCCAGCAGCTGGAATAAAAGTCTAAATATGAATAATATGAATAAAAAAATATGAATCAAATATCTTATTTGCATTAGGCCAAAAGTGTAAGGATTTAAACACAGTGATAAAGTTTCAGAGCTTCACTGAATATGTTCCCTCTAGCCCTGTAAGAAGGGCTAGAGGGATGAAAGCTACTTGACCTGAAGTATATTCCTGTTGTCACTGTTTCCTTCTCGGCCGTTCACAAAAGCTCGTAACTTCTCCATGAGCTGACAGTCTGCACAGACTCGAGCAGCGCGCCCTCCCTGGATGATCAGATTAATCTACTATTACACTGTCCTTCTTAACGTTTCTCTGAAGACCTTTCATCAGCCCACTGGCAGGTACATACCTCCAAAAAAGAAAAAAGAAAGGACTCACCTGGAAACACCGCAGAGCACAGTGTCTCTTGCACACAGCACCACCCAGTGGCCAAACTGTGAAGAACGCAGCCTCACGAGAGCAGAGAATAACCCAAAGTGCTGGAGCAACAGTAGTGATCAGAAGGTCGTGGGTTCAAGCCCAGACCGATAGGTCCCTTGAGCAGGGTACCGTTCCCATCACTGCTCCCCGGGTGCTTTCAATAGCTGCCCCCCTGCTGCACGTGTGCGTATGGGTGAAATGCAGAGGCTGCTTTTTGCTGTGGTTCACTGCGTGCTGTGCTCTGTGCTCACAATGACAAGTTGCCACTTTCACTTCACTTTCACTTCACTTGCCTCGTGTGTAGTTACATCATCCCCACATATACAAAAAAAAAAAAAAAAAAAAAAAAAAATATATATATATATATATATATATATATATATATATATATATATATATATATATATAATTACACACCTCATGCATGTCAGGACGAACAACTGAAGAATTGTGTGTATATGTATATATCATGGACAGCTCCCCAATCCAGTGCAATTTTTTGTCTTTCTTTTTGAAAGATTGCACCAGGGAGATCAATCTATGGGTTCCTGGGAACAAAGAGAAATTAGAGGGAAAACTGTACATGTTGCAAGTGCTCCTGTTTCCTCTCCATGTGGGGAAAAAAAAAAAAAAAAAAAACACATCAGTAGGATTGGGGTAACCAATTGCCTCTGTGTTGAACTGTATTTGTTTGTGTGCCTGTCCTGCACTGAATTGGTGACCTGTCCAGCGTTTCTCTCTGAATTCCCAGCCTTTTTAGTTATTTAGTTCATCAGATACTCATTATATTGGCATTATAAGCCATTACTTTCCATACTTATTTGAAATGAGACGTGGGGGCGAAATCTGAAGGTGCTCCCCTGCTGCAGCTCATGCGTTCATTAAGGTTCAGTATGTTGTGTTATTAGAAAATGTCATTTTCTGTCCCTTTTACTGCTGAAACTCTAGATATTGTAATGCTTCACAAGCTTTTGCATAATAATGGCTTCCTTACTGCAGCACACTACCATAAGTAAAAGGCAGGAACCCACCATCAGTGCATCAGTATTCATCAGAAGTATTTGTTTTTGGATGCAGATCATGTCCGCATGGCTATTATAAGATGCGCTACATCCAAATTTGGAGGGTGCATATGATTTCCATAAATTAGTGAGCGTGACTAATAAAGTGCCCACTAAACCTATGTCAGGAACAGATGTAGCCCTGCTATGGACATTAGTAAGCCTATGTCTAAGAAATATTTATTTTGCTGATGGTTTTCTCCTGGGGTCACTAATCTGATATACGGACAGTCCAGCCACAATCTATTCTCTATCATAACACAGCCAAGATAAATTTCTAGTCATTAAACCTTTAATCATAAAGACTTGTTTCTATAGAATAACACACCACATGCATGATAAAAAAGAATGAAATACATATTATTTTTGATAAATAAGCAAGACATTTTAAAGCATTGTGAAACATAAACATATAAAGGCAAGTTTATGATTTTAAATAAAACAATATGCTGCATAAGGTTCCTATCAGATTGGACAGATTCCCTGCAAAGAAAACTACAGTTTAAAGCAACATTTCTTTTACTTGCCAGCAAACATCTTAAGTAGACCTCCACCAAATAAAGTTCCTCATGAAACACATAACACACTTGTATATACGTATACAAAATATCTTGGTTCGAGTCCTTTAAAGGATTCCGAGGTAAAGTCATACCAGCAGCCCAAATGTGTTTTATTTCCTATAAAATAGAGTCTGATTAAAAGTGATGATCTCTTTCCTTTCCAATATTTTTCTTTCAAGGCACTCATGGTGTATCATTAGAAAATATTATGTTAGAATAATACAACAAAGAAAATAATTAAAATATACAGACAGTAGAAAGTTCAGGGAAGTGAACTGAAGTTATTAACAGCTTCTTCTACTAAAAATACTAAAATATGTCAAGTTTCTGGTCAAAGGAATGTTTGCCCCAGACATATCTGTATATCTGTACATGGCAATAGAAGAAAGATAGAGAGAAACAGGGAGTGACTGTGTTTAAATAGAGAGTAGTAGAAGGAGATGAAGAGCTGGAGGTGAACTCATGGTGCCAGTACTTGGCCTGAAACAGGCAAAGTGAGTCAAGTTAATTATGCTGGCCTGCGGATCTGCCTGTCTTCACCGAAAAAAAACAGCATGTAGGCCATGCATGCCTATAAAACTTCATCTTCAGAATCTCCTTCTCTTTCCTGAGGCTTCAGTAGACCCATCTCCATTGGTGGCATTCTTCTAAGTTTAGAACGTACCATACTGGGGAAGAAAATAATATCAGTGGGTATGTAATCTGAGTGAGTGAGGACTATGACTTTTAAAGAATATCGTGACAAACAATCCAATTTTTTTTTTTATTATCCCATATGTCAAATATAGAGCACTGGAGGCCTGCACTATGTCCCAAAAACTATGATCTCAGTCTGAAAGCTAAAATCACGATTGTTTTGAGTCATTAAGTTAACATTTCTTATATTGTTTCTGACCATGCACGATGTGCTGTTTTCTACAAAAATGAACAATAGTATGCAAAACTAAAAGCAGCAACATAGTGTCCATACAGGTTATTTCAATAGATAACACAGTACAGTTCATTTTCAGAAACCACATAAGCATGCATGGGAAACTTCTGAGTTTGCTTACCAAAGAACAGTGGTGTGTGCTATGGCTACAGCGAGCAGGGCTAAGGCAAGGTGCCAGCTGTAACACATCGTAATGAACATCATATTGTTGTGGTCTGACAAATCCCATGTCACCTCACTGGGGGGATACAGCACAAAGGCGATCTGGGTAAAAGGACAGATGACAGAAAAGGGAAAGTTACAACAGATGATTGTTCATGATTTTCTTTAAGCGACACATGGCCACTTGCACACAATCTGACCTGCCAGAACCAGGTGCCCTGAAGCAGACAGAGAGCTGCCCGCAGCAGCTCCAGCAGGATATTTCCACGGTGGAAGACCTCCAGCAAGCATATGATTGCCCCTCCAAAGATTGCGTACAGCAGAAGCAAGTGGATATGGACATCCAGCATGTCTCTACCATGAAGATGATAGAGGAATAAGAAACCTGCGAGGACACAGACATTTAGTCAGTGTTACATTCAGCTGATTTAGTTTACGCCGATGTATGTAATAATGCACATGTATAAAACAGCGTAGCTGAGCCATAAACAAAATTAAAAACTTCACATCTGACAAAGGAAGCAAGTCATGACACAATGCCAATTCTGACCATACAAATGCTCACCTTCATTAAAAAAAGCAAGGCCCAACAGTAATCGATCTAAGGCCAGAGGTGCTCCGTCTGTGCTGTGGACGGCAAGTGAGGTAGCCCCTGCCAGAGCGAAGAACAAGTACATGGTTGTGTGCTGCCAGTTCATCATCTTGTCCCAATGCTGAGTGGAGGAGTCATACAAGTGAAACTTTGGACCACCAGCTGCAAACTGTTCCCCTAGAATACCTGTGAGTGCAGAGGGTTAGAGATACAGTATATTACTGACATGACAGCTGGTATCAGCAGGGATTTTATTAGATTTCCTATGAAAGAATTATTAATATTTAATGATGTGATGACAGCACTGAACTGGAACTACTTAACGAAGAGTGAACAAAAGAACAGCGTCAAGTCACAGCAGAACAACTGTAACATGAGAAGCCAGAATCTCTGAAAAGCCGACGCAATCTATGAGCAACCTTGGCGATAAATAACCTTTATGTGCCCTCTCTTACCTGGCAAAAACTTTGTCCTTTTAAAATAATACTGCTTAAATTTAAACTTTTTTTTCCAATCTAATCTCTACGTGCCTTATTTAAAGTATTCTTTCGATTATGCTTGACAACATTTTGTACATTTTTAATATGAAACCCACACCTTAAAAACAAACTTTAAAAAGAGGACAATGGGCTTCGGCACGTGCCAAGTGGCTTTAAGCTTTTAGAAGTGTTTCTGAGTCAAGAATTTCTAAAAAATGTTTTTAAAAAGGTAAACATCAATATTTTAGCCTGTGATAATAAACAGAATGTTAGAGATCTTGCATTATTCTTGTTTAGGTCCATGTGAGTGTATAGCACATACATGGCACTCCCACAAAAGTAGTTCCATTTTTTTCTGGAATTTTTTTGGAGACCAGTTATAAGTTATATACATGTTGTGCTGATGTTTTTATGTAGCAGTGGGCAACCATGTCCAATGCATGAGGAGCAATGTTGAGGACGATACCTTGCTCAAGGGTACCTCAGGACAACCTGCTGGTCCTGGATTCAAACCCACAGCCTTCTTATCCCGGGGCCCAATACCTTACCACTAGGCCACTGCTGTCTCAAAAAGGTACAAGTCCGCCTCTTTTTTAATCTGGGCAAATAATATTTAAGGGACAAAACTGGACCTCAAGGACCATTTTGAACTTTGGAAGGGAAATGTATGCTATTTGTTCCTTGATGGACAAAAAGTACAGTTTTGTACTTTCCTGACAGTATATGAAACCCTTTGATAACCATTATTAACCTCTATGAACACAAAAAGACATCATTTTTATCTCTTTTTCAAAATGAATGTGTTTGCAGCTTACCAATGATAGAAAAAGAAAGGATTACTGCTCCCTCGATGATTTCTAGGCGATGCTGCATGGCCCGCGTGGTGATCCTCCCTGCACCAGCGCTTTTGTTCCTGCGGGTGGTGTACCACAGGGAGTACTTCACTGCCCACCACAAACCAGCAATCAGGAAGAAACTACCAGGTAGTGCATGACCCTTGAAATTTCCCATGGTTTCCTGCAGACACGTGAAAACCAAAAGAAACTGTCTGAGATATACGTTACTCTATTGTGCCTAATCAGTTCTGGAAGTATCTGTATCTGGAAGTGAATACTAAGAACGGACAAGGCAGACAGAAATTGCAGAGAGATTAAAAAGAAAATACATGACAAAATTCTAATTACAAAGAAAAATGGTAAACAAAAGGAAAAATTCATATTCACCACTTCAAGCAGGAACATCAGTTTAAATGAGACTTCGCAGAAATGAACTACAAAACTGTTTACCACCTTTATCAACTCCAACTCCACTTTTGAAAATGGAGAAATGGCTCGGAGTTAAATTATACAGCCATGCCATGCAAGGAAACAATAGTGAGTCAGAGTGGCAATCACTACCAGCGGAAAATGGAAGGGTGTGGGTGAATTTGGTGAAGGAAGACAATCAGACATAATTAGGGCCCTTGAAGTGTGTGTGCATATTTGCGCATGTGTGTATAAAATAAACATTTTGAAGAACGAATACCCAAAATGCACAAATCTGTGCTACAACAGTTATAATCAGGCTTTTGAAATCAGCCCTCGGAAACTGTGAATAAAGGAAATGACTTAATAAATTGTTCGAGGGTGAGATATGCAGTTTGCACTGCCTCAACAACTGTCTAATGTCACATTATAACTGTGCCAAAATGCAGACGGTAGAGGATTGCTATTAAAAGACAAAACAGTGATTTTGAGAAGACTGACTGCCTTATCACTTGTTATTCTTTTGCCAGTTTTCATTATCTATATTATTCAACTCCCATTCAGCAGTGTTATTATGTCAAGAGAAGAACAATCATTTAAATGGGAATGCCTAAAGGATGATGAAAATCACCCACATTGTAAAACTGCCTGTCCTTTTTCCATGGGACTGAAAATTATGTAGAATGTTTCCCAAATTTTTAACACCGTAGAAAAGCTAAATGTTTTTCTGAATCATCCAAAATTGTTTTTCCTTACAGCTCCGGATCTTTAACCAAATCTGGTGCATCTGGTGAAAAGTTCCCCACTTTCATTAAGTCTGGGGGGAAAACTCTTAAAAGGAACGAGCTGGAAGGGGTAACTGGTACATATTGACACCGAAGACGTTTATTTTGCTTAATGCTAACTTTTTATTTATTTGCAGTTTAGCTGAAGTGTAAATTACATGTACGTGTAAACAGTTTTTTGTGCTGAGGTGTAATCATAAAGCCCATCTTTCTTTGTGAGCACTAGACTGACTGTGCGTCTGTTGTGGGGTGTTGAGAGCAGAAAACTACAGAAGCAAAGCTGATGAAGATTCGGGGGACAGAGATCGTGAAAACCCTGTCTTGAAACAGCAGCTCAAGCTCAAACCACTGGCAGTGCAAAATGTATGTCTCTGTATCAAAAAGAATATAAATGTTAAAAAAATAATATTAACTAGAAAACAACATTCTTATCTAAACAGTAACAACTGCATTTTGCTCATTCTACTCATCTGACTTCAAATTCACCAAAAAAAAAAAGCCTGGCCTCTAGTTTAGCAGAATGTATTTACTATATGTAAAGTATACTTTTTAGTATTAAGCTCATCATTATGTTGTTAATTTTGAGGTTTCACATTCAGAAACATACTAATCTCTATACTAATAGAAACATACTAATCTGCTAATAACTAAGCAGAAACATACTAATCTGCTAATAACTAAGGAACTAACAGGTAAGTTATATAATTATGGAAGCCTGGAACCACCATTGCTACATTGCATGGATGAAATGACTCAGAGGTGTCTACAAAACAATGAATGCTTCAGTCTGAAACCTGTAGTATAAATAATAAATAAAGGTTTTTCCTCTCTCTCTCTCTCAAAAAAATGTGATTTTCATCATTGCATCTGTTCAGTCTGTAAAGTGTCTATGCAGTGCACTATTGATGTTAGATGTAGATGAATTTGAACTGTGCTTTTTAAATTAGAATGAATCTCAAAGGGAAGAGAGTGTCAGTCAGTAGGACTGCAGTTTTCTGCAAAATGGCATGAGAAACGTGAAATCTCACACACCTCTCAGTAAATCACAGGTTTAGTCGTGCTCTCATTCTCAAAACATCAGCTGCACGTTCTGGCAGAAATCATACAGATATTTCTTGAGATTCATGCTGAGCAATAATTTAAAGTAACTTTTTTGAGCATGAAAACATCCTGTTTGTGGCTGTATCAAAACACTATTTTAAATGCAACCAGACTAAAGTACAACCTCCAGGCTGGGGTTAGTGATACCACAGTGTTACAACCAAGCTTCTTAGAGTAAACAATGAGAAAGCCTGTAAAACCTGTACAAATCCAAAACAGTCATTTTTTGCACATTTTCATGTCCTGAACCAAAGATCTACTTTGGGCCACTTAAATGAAATATATTTTCATTTTTAATGCTCTTTTACACAAAAATAAATTTGGCACATTTTACACAATAAACATACTTATTTTGACAAGACTTCTTTATTTTTATTATTGTTTTATTTTTTTATTCATCACTTTATCGTACCTTCGTACCTGGTCACGAATAGCCCTTCTACTCGTTGCGGGTACTCCCCCGCCTGTGTGATCAGATTTGTTCCCTCTGCTTTGGGCTACACTGTTCATAAGCGGCAACTGCTGAAATAAATGGTGTCTATTTTGTCATTGTAAACACACAGCATGACACTTGGTGCATCACAACTAAATGCTTATCTGCTAATAAACCCATCACACCTCATCAGAGCAGCAGATAACCACACAGCCTGTGCCCGGGGAGCAGTGTTGGGGACGGTCTCTTGCTCAACAGTACTTTAGGGTGATCTTCTGGTCTGGAACAGTGTTCCTGATCACGGGGTCAAGTCCATAACCATTTCTCACTGCATAGAAAATCAGTCTACACACGGGTCACGGGTCAATTCTGAATATTTGCAAGTACCATATTGACATTATAAATGTGCCACCCCCTCTCAGGCTGCTGAACATTAGCCATTCCTAATGCAGGACCCTGTTAGTGTTTTAGTGCTATCGTCATGGAGACAAGAAGGCCCATGAGTGCCTCTTCAATGAAGAGAAAAGCTTTCTGATTGGCTGTGTTTATTTATAACAGCAGGGCAATAAATATGCACAGCAGCCACATCAGAGGGCCTGACTCAGAAAGCAGGGGATGAATAAGCACTTTGTAATCAGAGTGACACTGAACTAAAATTGTGCTGGCTTATCTCTGTTCATATCTCCAGCTCAATTTGTCTAGGCTGCTAATTAAACGTCCATAATATCGCCTTCTTCTCTGCCAAGTGTACTGACCTGCCTGCTCAGAGACAAGGATAAACCACAGCTGTCCTGACCGAGTCATTTGATCAGGCACAAAACAGTCTGAACGAATAAAAGTCCTTTTTGACATTAAACCTGGGGGTTTGTCAAAATGGGGGGGGAAGAGAAAGGACAAAAGAAAAAGGGGATCAAGGGAAAACAGGTTGTGTGAGGCAAATTATTGTACTTTTTCTGACTTACCTAACTGACGAAGAAAAGGGGCAAACCTCACTATTTCACAAATAAATGCAGTCAAAAGTCGCAGTAGTCGCTCTTTTTTCCTCCCATTTCAGGAATTAAACCTGTAACAGAGTAAAAAAACTTCACGCTAGACTGTATTTTTCTAAAAACACAGTCACCATCACTCGCCTTCGCCTTCTCTTCTCTTGACTCCCCCACTTTTCCAGCTGTTTCTCAGATTTCCAAGACTCTTCTCTTTTTTTGGGAGATATTTAAAGGTCCCTCCCACTCTCGTCACTGATTGGTTGAATCCTGAGTTAGCCGCCTTTTGCTGAATTCTCATTGGCTAAAGTGTTGGTTCGATCAAAGCGCTGGCCTGAATTCCACGTGTGCAGTTTCCCTGCGCCTGTTTGCAGACTTCAAAAAGAGGGTCTGCTCCTCCCCGTTTCCCGAATAGCCCCGCCTTTCTTCACTGGGATTGGCTGTTAGAGCACAGTTTCTGGTATTAGGGCGGGGTTTGGGTGGGCCAGAAATTACAGCCGCTCTCCTCTTCAGGAAACCGCTACTTTCAGAAATACTTACAGAAAGTCAGGAAGTCCACTTATTTATTTTACAGTCTTTAGGTTCTTGATAAGAATTAGTTTATAATTTCTACATTCTACTGCCTCATTTAAAGGCATTTATGAGAAGTATGGCCCACCTTAAGTCTTAATGTTGCGGAAAGTTTTTGTAAAACTTTGGTCATTTAATTTTGGGAAAATGTATCAGACATACATTTTGTTCTGATATATTTTGAGGAAGTTAAGGCTCAATGATTATTCATTTAGTTTATTTTTTGGCGAAAAGGCGGGGCCAGAAACGTGCGCTTTGTCTACGTGCTTAAAAGCACGAGATGCAGGAGGAGACCAAACAGAGCACGTGTTCTCACTGAACCGTTATTAGACTGAGTGTAAGATCCCATTTAACAGTGTTTGGGGCTGAGCTGAAGTGGGGGATCATGTCATCTATCTTTTGATCACATTCATCCAACATCCCTAACCCCAGATCATCCCTACTTTAAACACACTGTTCACTGATTAATATAATCAATATAATCAATATAATGCCCACCCAATGTCTAAAACCTGTGTTGAGGAACTCTGATCCCAGTGCATGGTAGATCACCAAAGTTTTAAGGTTTTATGCCCTTTACAGATCGAAATGATTCTACACATAGGATGTATGATTGTTATTTGAAAATGAATACGATCTAATTACAAAGGAAACATTTTGGGTCACCAGTGTGAAAATGTTTATTTTGATCTGTGAAGAAAAATTACAATACCCTGCTGCTCCATTAACCACTCATTTGGCACCACAAAAAACAACAAAACAAAAAAAACCAGAAAGGCTGCAGCTGAAGAAATAGAATGGCTTCATGGTTTGGTTAAAAGTTTGCGTTTGGAGAACAAGAGGCAGGAAAAAAGGACCAGTGAAGCAGGACTGGAATGAGACATCAATAAGAAGATAAGGATCTGGATGGGCAGGTACAGAAGTACATTCATGATATGATGCAGATAACTATGCAGTCATGGCAACCATGGTACACACCAATGAACACAATACAATAATCCAGATTTCATCATACATGTCCAGATCAGCAAGCATGCATTCAGATTTGACAATAAACATGAATGTCTTCTTTTCACTTTACTAATCTTCACAGAACGTGTGTGTGCATGCAGTAAAAGGGATGTGCCCCAACATTACAATTGGTTAGTAAAATGAACACTGAAATAGACAAAATGATCATTCTACATTTGGCCTATCTTAGCTGGGAAGATCGACCTCCCGAGGATCAATAGAGAAGCTCAGATGTGACTACATGATGTAACTGCTTGTTTCACTGCCACTCTTCAGTGTAGAGAGATGAATTTTAGAGGACCTGCAAAAGCCTAGACTATACCTGGGCCCCATAATGACTTGGACGCATAATAGTTAAAGCAGAGAAGCACAGTTTAAGAAATGAACACAAGGTACAACATTATATGATAGGATCACTTAATGAGACGTGACAGCCACCTAAATGATTTATTAGTTTTTAAAAACAACTGTGATCTAGCAGCTGTAACTGAGCCTTCGCTTCAGGAACCTCTATACTATTCCAGAGTTGCATTAGCTCTAGCTCAGCCCTATGATTAGGTAGTGTTTCATTCTGTAATCAGTGCTTGAATGCACTTTATTAGAGGCAGATATCCTGTGGCTTCACCATGCTGATGTACAGTTAAAGATGGTGGCTCATCAGTTTCAGTTTCATGTTTTAGGCCAGAGGTGCCCTTTTGCTTAAAGAGCCCAGGGTGTAATGTTCATATGTGGGTGAAGGGGAAACCAGATAAAACAATATATAGTTTCAGAAGTAAAGTAGATCAAGTTAAAAACATATTTTTCTAACTTTTCATTATATTTTGCTTCTTCAGTAATTAAAAAATACAGTTTAAAGGGAAAACAAAAGAAAAGGTATATAGTATATACATTATGGGGGGTTTTTACAATGGGCCCTCAGCTGGAAAAATTGGGTGGCGTACCACTCAGTGGCACTGGGATGTGTAATAACCACAAAATTTACATTCGTAAAGTTAAACTTGCTCAAGTCTCACACACACTCCGCAATGCCAGTGCAATGGCGCCGCTCCAGGGCTGAGAATGGTCTACAACTCTAATAATTTGATGTTCATAAGTCCTGTGGTTGTTAGTGAAATCAGATGATATCAGAGCTACACTCTGTAACTTTACACCTACTGTTCATAACGAGCCTGCAAGTTATGTGGACCACTGAGCATAGGTGCATGGTGGGTGGTTCTAAAAAAGTTGCCAATAAAAGCATAAAGCTCTGTTTTCTTAGCAAAGTCTTGAGTTCCTTATAGCATAACTAATCTGCATTTTCACGCTGTTGTTTTTCATTTTTTTCTCTTGCTTCTCATCAATGGCTTGTCTGGGTTAGGATTATGTATTTGACCTGCAATGCCCTGCCTGCCAGTCTCATTATTCTACTCAGAGTCTTTGTGGTAATGCCTAATTAAAGAACTCTCAGTTTGCAGCTCCTTTGTCTAACTGTAAGTAATCATATGTCACATTCGGTTTCATCTGGCTTGCATTCCAGTTTGCCTGCATTTTGCCTTCTATTTTTAAAACAATTTTTTTTTTCATACAGCCTTGAAGCCAATGTGTAGCAGCAGTATTCATTGTTCCCATGTTTCTGGGATGTGTGTAAGAATGAATAAGTATTATGTACAAAAAGTTAAAAATGGATTCATGATCTGAACTTTGTTCATTTATTGATTTTGCAGAGGTTCATAGATGCTCAGTGGCCACCAGCTAATTTCCAGCAATTATGTGTTGATGTAATCTTATTTCTGAACCCTGGTGTCTGACCTGTAAACTCAGGATGTGACCAACATAACAATTACCACAACTAAACACCTCAAGTCAGTTATTTCAACACAATGGCATGTTAACACATCTGACCTGCAAGTAAACAGAAAAAAACTGTATTTCTGGCAAAAATAACAGAATTAAAACTTTGGAAACATTGTTGTCAATATACAAAGAGAAAATATGTCAAAAAATATGTCGTTTGCATCTCAGTGCACTGAGTACAGCCAAAAATTGCAGGTGACAGAACAGCTAATCACAGCCCTCACAATTACAATGAAGATTATACACAATAAGCAGTTTCTTTTTTGGTAACATGTACACAGTTTGCACATAGAAATTGCGCTTCACAAGTACCATGGTTACCTCACAGAAACAGCATTGTTGGTGAGGCAGTTCTTCATCAATTAACTATTTGATTAACTATTATTCATGTGTGAGATGTTGAGGCAAGAAAAAATAATACCAAGGCCAGAGAAATATTAATCCTTTCACTCAAAGCCTGATTAAGAGATTAATTTAGTAATACTCTGTAGCAGACAGAGAAATAAAATGTACTTTTTTCAAATTTGTATCATTTCCACACAAATATATATATTACATCAATGCAATTATAACCAAAATTTAATTGTGTTGACGTGATCTATTTCATCCTTGGGGAAATTACATGCATTACATTTGAATCAGGAAAATTCAATCAATTATATGTTGACTGTAATGAACAGAGTGCTGCAACACTGCAATGTGTTGTATATTCTTCAGATGGAGGTGTATCAACGTTGCCTGCGCAGGGACAGTTGGCGGCGGGGTATACGGTACTCTTCCTGTCCTGCACAGAATGGAACCTCCTTCCTGCGCTCGCACACACCAGTGGAACTCCCACTGCGTGGACGTCCACCTGGTTCTGACCTCCTCGCCTTCTCAATGCATCAAGCAGAGACAAAAAAATATTGCTGATGGATTGTAAGGGCCCATAGAGCCACTGACCAAAATAAATGTGGGGTGTGTTTTTTTGTTTTTTTTTTTGAATGTCCTTTTGGAGAGATAAAGGACAGTAAAATATGCAATATTAGTGATTTAAAGGGTTTAACATAAAAGTGGGCAACTTATTTTACATTTTCACATCCATTCTTAAATCAATTAATAAGATAAAATAAGAGAAATAATGACACATTGGTCAATACAAGTGAATGAGGGAATGATTTCCCCAAATAATATTTTGTTTTGGAGTTTTTGAGCAGGGAATTTGAATTGTAAAAATCATTTAGCTTTTAAGGGATATCTATGTTTCAACAAGCTAGCACTGATCAAGCCTCTGTAGCTCACTAATCATGCTGCTCTAAGACATGTTTGGGACAAGATCCAGGATTGCTTTGTCATTCCACATTATACTGGTGGCAACGTGGCTAGCATGCAGCATGCAGGAGAAAAAAATAGGATTCCGATGCTCCGGCAGACATATGCGATTTATACAGTGGCTACTTTGCACATATAGTGGTATTTAACCTGTAAATGAACCTTGAAATGCTGTGACATGCAAGGTAAAGGCATTTCACCAGATTCTCACCTCTTTGTGAAAGCGGTGAGAGCAATGGAGTTCATGGGCTCCTCCTATACCCCCTCCTCCTTTGCAGAGCTCTTCATGGCAGATCAAACACACATTATCTGCATCGCTCTGAAACAGAGCAGTATCAGCATTGGGAAAACTTATAAAGAATGGAAGACTGAAGAAGGTTTGTAATTGTTTTTTATTTCAATTAAAAACTCATCAAAGCTTATAAGCCTTATTATCTGACTTTGTGGGGACCAGTCTCAAAGACTGGCCTTGAAAAGATGAATATCTATTCCTTTACCACAAAATTAAAAAAAATAACCCAGATTGCTGCCAGATAGAGTTAGCAGCCTCACCCAATGTGGGCATGTTGATTTTATTAGCAGTGCAATGAATAGTAATCACTTCTGTTGAGACTTTATTGAAATTTAGATTTTGCATTCATTTGGTTAAATTTAGGCTCTGGGCAACTGTTTTAATTTACCTGGTTACAAGGATCCTTCTGTTGAACTTACATAATTCTTACACTTTTAATGGAATTTAAGATGACAGATCGCGACAGATCATGCATGACCTTCACCTTTATTAGGAACCAGCAGAGAGCAGCCCAATGTCATGGTGCTCACACCTCTGTACTTCACTGTGGTGTTCAAGGATCAGATTAATATACCATTCTTGCTTTCAACAAAAATTATGAACAAATCAATTTTAATTTCATCTCCCCTGAGTGCACTTCTTGAAAGTAATTTTGATTTAAAGAAACGCAAACATTGTAGTTTATGAAACTCCTCCACCATGGCTGTGACTGCAGTTTTTTGCATGAAATGAAATCTTCATAATAACACCAGATTAACACCAGCAATTTTCTGCGGCGTTAATATGAAGACTTGAATTAATTTTTACTTTTTACTCCTACATAAACACAGTGTGTTTAAATTTTTATGTTTAAACATATTTTCTGCTCATATTAATGAGTACAAAATCAAAATATTTTGTAAAGTTGAAGTGGGATGCATTTTCTCCTCCTGTTATATTGGCTTTACACTTTAAATAGGTTACACTCCTTTTTGACCCAATTTTTGCTTCATAATTCAGTAAAACAGTTCTGTTTAGAATCTGAGAATGATCAAAGATTCTGGCTTGACCATTGCAGGGGATTTAAAAGCAATTGTGATTAAACCTTTGTGGGTGTAAAGTGTAGTGCAATATGGTAGTATCATCATAGTGCTTTCTGTGTACTATACAATGTTGCTGGTTCTTGGTATGTATGATATCAGTAAGTGTGGATGGAATGGCTTTGAACAGCTGAAGATTTCTGAGAAATGGAAAATAAAGTAGAATCAAATCCACTTGTGTGGATACACAAATGCCTGGTTTGATACAAAGAAAACTGAGAGCACCTGTTACTCACCAGAGACATGACATGGTTGCGGAAGCGCAGCCTCTTCTCGAAAGATTCAGCCAGTTCAGGGATGGTGCAGATGCAGCTCTCTGGACCACCTTTTGTCTGACTGCCCTCGTCTGAAGAGACGCGGCGAGCATGAGGGTGAGGCCGCACTTCTTTCTCCTCACGACTCTTTAAATGGACTGTGGCAGGAGGCTTGCTGACAGAGTGCTTTAGCTTCATGGCCTCTAGCTGTGACTGAGAGACAGTGTGAGAAAGAGGAAGACTTCACCCCTTTGAGATGCCCCATATGTATGTTCATAGTCCAGCACTCACTCTCATAACTACGTAATATGTATTCATTTCACAGCAGTTACAGAATAAACTGAAGTAGTTACTCAATAAGACTTATACCTGAATAAAAAGCCGTTCAAATGTTTCCCTTTCTTCAAAAACTTTACCTTGAAAATATGGTGCTAAAACTGGGGGAAAAAAACAGTACCAATTTTTACTGTTCTTCGTCATAATTTAAATACCATAGCATTAAACTATAATCTTTCAGTACTACTAAATATATTAATATATAGTTAATAGGGATTTGCTGGTACACAGAAAAATCCCCAGTCTGTTCAGAAGGTCTTAATTCAACACTAATGTTTTTCTTCTGTCAGCTTCATTTGTGAGTGTAGAAACAGTTCAGTAAGACCCTTGAGCATCTCATGAGGACATTTTCATTTTTTTCCCGTTTGCCCCACGTGTGTGGTTTAATTTCCAAAAACAATCTTTTTTAGTTCAATATTTCCCAACTCAACTCCCAACTATGACTTAAGGTTAAACAGGTTAAATCTATACTCTAGTTACTTGATCACTAAAAATTCAAAAACCTGCCATATTCCTGTAGGTGTGTCATTTCTCCACAATCATTCCTCACTTACACAAAAAGCCACAAAGACACAGTAGTGTGTAACATCTGACAGAAGTTAAGTTGCAGTTGGTTAATTATATCCAAATGACCCAGTACGACCTAAGTGAGGTATTTCACTTAGAGCTGATCACTGATCTTTAGCCCAGCTTAACCTTCTTATGGCTGCTTTGAGTGCTCTCATTATATGTCACTAAATAATGTGATGAAAGTAATATTCGGGGACATATCTATGTATATGTTGGTAAATAAAACCCTGTGGACAACAAATGAGAATCATGTAGGGACTTCTGTTAACTTCTGCACTTCTGTTTACACCAGTCCTCTATATGTTGAAGGAGAGAACAGTAATTATAATTCTGCTGCTGAATCTGCTGATAATCCTAATCAGTTGCAGTCTCTTAATTTAACAGTTATTCAATTGTTCTTGTATGAGCATCAGAAATAGGGATGAGCCATGCTCTCCTGGGCCAAACGGATTAAAGCAATAGAGGTTAGGCTTTCAAAGACTGATACTTTGTGTCCCTCTAAAGGCAGCCTGCGGAACAGCATTTCGGAGTGGTGTGTTCATTTGCAGTGATGATTCAGTCAGGGTTATGCATAATTGCTGAACATAACTGTCAATTTGGGAGGTTCTAGCTAATAAACCTTAATCTCCAGTTGTGGAGATGAAAGTGGGTTTAGACATCTACACAAATTCTGCACAGTAATGGAGTTTGCAGTTTTGTGGCATGTCACTGAAATGTAATCCACATCAAGCTTGTCACAGGTCATTCAGCTGATACAAATGTTCTGAGCAGTAAAGGAGGCAACTGTTATTTCTGTTTGCATTTATAACAAAAAGAATCCTCATTCCTCTTCCTATTTCTATATTCCTATAAGGAGCCAGACATTATTTTTTAATGTTTATTGTTGAATAAAAGTTCTTTGGGCTTTCTGGAGGACTTTCAAGGGTTTTGGCTCTCATTTTCAATCCAATATAAATAAATATTTACATTGTTGCAGATAAAAAGTGTCACATTTCAGGCCTCATTATAAATTGCTAGAATTCTCCATTGACACCAACAACTCCATACCTGGAGACTGTATGTCATTGTGTTTTTACACACGTGACCATGACCCACAGCACTTTATTTGATATTGACAAGTCTTCTAATTTGCTTATTGTCATGGATTTCATGCATTTTTTTTTTTTGGCATATTAATCACAAGTTTTCTAATTAAATACTGACACAATTACGTTTTTCTTCTAATTTCTTCATAGATTGCTTTCAAAGAGAAAGCCTTTTTTGTATTTTTAATTTATTGTTATAAATAGTTCCCTGGGATTCCTGATGGACTCTTTTCGGCTCTCATTTTTAGTCCAATCCTTTTACCTATGCAATTCCAGAGACAGAAGCAATGCAGGATCATCTTAACAGACAACAGAACATAAAGCAAGCTAACATCCAACGAGGAGTTCAGGAATGTCCTTCGAGCATGGAAAACTATTCCTGAAGATGACAAGAAAGACAAGAAAGCTTGTCTAACAGAGTTCAGGCTGCGATGAAGAATTACAAGGATCTTACCAAAAGTTGACTTTAAAGTTGGTTAGATTTCTAAAAACTCTCTTAAATGTATATTTGCACATGTTGCAATAAAATGTTGCGGCTATTGTCACATTTTTCTAGCAAAATAGAGAAATGAGGGGTTCAACACTTTTGCACAGTACTGTATGTATGCCTGTGCTTTATTTCATAGCTTCCAGCAATAATGTCTTATTACTGGAAGGGTAATCTAGCAGCAAAAGCTGAATTTTTCCCATTTCCTTGTACTCTTTGTACCTTGCTTCAGCTGCATTCCTGCTGCATGACAATTATTTACCCTGGACAATGCAGTCCAGTGTACTTCATCTGTACCAGATAAACCCCAATAACACATTATTTGGAACTGCTGCTTATTCAGAACCACCAAGCAGCTCATCTTGCTCTGAGATGAATGCGTGTACGGCATTTGACCATGTATAAACAAAGAGACAACATCTATCCTTCCATTCCATGAAAGTATCGTCATAGTCTAAGGAATGCTGTGTAACATGGCTGGCACTGTTATAATGAAGGTAGCATACAATATTGGCCATTAAAATACCATCTGATGTGTAACAATAATGTGAGTGATTATAGGTCACTGGTTTTAATCAGACTGTGTTTAACTCATTACCTTCATCTGTAAAACTGTCTGAGTGGACATTATGCAAGCTTTACTTATAAGAGCCTCACATTCTAACATTCCTGTTGCCATAAATCTTTAAAACCCTTCTGACAGCAATCCTAGCTCATTTTATGGTTCACTATTACACTGTAAATTTACCTGGTAATAAAAGCCTACATTATCTCATTTATATTATATTATATTATATTATATTATATTATCTATTGATAGCAATGGCTTATCAAGTCATCTGCAGCAAGAATTTTTTTCACTTTTGAAATCTGAGGCATTATTGGTCAAAATATTATCTCAGCCTAAATTTGGAAGCTACACTGCTTTTTCAGATAATATAGAAACGCAAATGCAGATGTTGTTAATACTGAATAATTACACAGCAATCCCTGACTTTTAAATAGTGATCTCAAACGTATGCAGAAAACAAAGCTTTTCTGGCCAACCACTGGGCCCAGTTTTGCATCTTCTGTGTTTACAAGCCTGCTATGTGCATTAACCTCCTGTCACCCACTCCCAATTTCCACCACCACCTCACCTCAATCCCACCCCATCCCGTCCCATTCCATCCCTCTAACCTCTTCCCCCTGGTGCCGCTTTCTTCCTACCATGCAGGGCAGAGATGAGCGGCGGTCAGCAGTGGAGCGAGCGGGCCTGCGGAAGCTCCTCTTCCTCTCCTTGGCCTGTTCCTCCCCGGCCCCATGGCCCCAGTAACTGCTCATCCACTTTGTGAAGTTACCATCATCATCCTCATCATTGTCCATGATGATGGCAGGTAGCAGCCGCAGAGACAGCTTGAAGTCTGCTGTGTGTGAAGCTCCCAAAGGAGCTCCTGACCTCTGGGAGAGAAAACTGGACCACTACGGGACCAAGGTAATCCAAATCTGATGGCCGAACAGGTCTGTTGTTGTATTTGCTGCTTCCTCACTGGATGAACTGGTGCTCTCTCTGGGTGCTGGAAAGAAGAAGCTCAGATTCCAAAGAATGGCCTGCCCTGGACTAGACAGGGCAGGGCAATAGGTTTTAATTAGATCCCTCGGGCTGGTTAGGTGAGTGCAGTGTGTGGAGTTTGATGCTCTAAGGTGGCCTGAATATACACACACTCTCACACTTGCAGCTTTGTACAAGCCTTTAAATAAGTGAATCCCCCTGTAATCTGTTCAACATCAGAGAAAGAGGGAGGGGGTTATAGTGGAGGGAGAGAGATGCAGGGCTAGCAGTTGATAGGGGGTGGGGGATTTAGGAGAGAGAGAGAGAAAGAGAGAGAGAGAGAGAGAGAGAGAGAGAGAGAGAGAGAGAGAGAGAGAGAGAGAGAGAGAGAAGAAACTTCGGATGTGTGGAGGCATGAATCTACATGGGCGTGGTACATATGTTCGTGCAGTAGGAAGGGGTGGTCTGCTTTTAAAATCTTTCCATTACAGAGTACAGAGCCTAGAGGGCCCAGTCACACACAAACACACACACACACACACACACACAAAACACCAATTTCCCCATACTTTCCACTGGTTGAACACATGAAACCTGCCAATAATTATGGACTTCAGAAATGAAACCAGACTGAGTGGGGTAACCTACTGCAGGCATCATTTACTCTGCCACAGCTACCTACACACAATGCTCTAAGCTGAACCCATTATTACAGCGATAACAGTCATGCAACTGGGCCATACTCTATGCATTAAATGAAGCAGACTTATATTCAGTCTTTTGCAAGTAAGTTACACTAAATTATCATAGCAGTGGTTCAACAAGGTATGCTGACTTGTTAGCTGACACTGGTTTAGTAACCTCCTTTTCTTCATAGCTGGCGTATTTTGGTCTGACCCTGTTTAGAAGAGAGAATATGACAAACCCCCTTTAATAAAAAAGCAATCTGGGGCACACAGAAGCCTCCCTGCAGCTCTGTCTACTGTCCTGCTCCACTTGTTCATACTGCCATCCCACAGGGCAGCAGAGGATGCGATGCAAGAGGCCAGAGATGCGAGTAATATAGAGCACTTGTTGTGTGTCATGCTGCACTGTTAGACTAAATGACCTCTAGTTTATAATAAAATCCTTTTCTTAAATCTAATAAACATTTACCATGTGAGAGAGGAATAGAATATTAACCAAAAACAGCCCTTCTAATTAGACATTTCAATATTTAAAGGGGTGCTTATCGTTGACAAAGGCATACAGTTGGATATACTGAAGATCTGCAGCCATGTAGAAGGCATGTGGGACAAAGTCATAAGTGACCCATATGCATCAGCATGGCTGATGTCTCATGTTATAGTTAGTCAGTGTTATTCCTTGCAAAGCATGTCTTCTGATGAAAGAGGGTGCTGATTTACATTTGATTTGCAATGGTTCTAAAATTTTAAAATAAATTTGAAAAATCAGATTTTTTATATTAAATATAAATACGGGTTCTGATTGGTTCACAGTAATCCCGCTTTGATTTTACCATGGATGTACGGACTGTTTAAGTATTGTGAAATATATGGAATAATTATATTACAAAGATTCATTACTTTCTTTGAAGCATTTTCTTTGATTCAGATGCTGCTAACCTCATGATATGTTGAAATGTTCTTTGATAATCACTGATCATTGATCATTATGAAATGGGGAAATGTTCATTGATGGTTTCTACATATAGCCATGTAAAAAAAAAAGTGCATCTAAAAATGAACTCAGTTCTAGCAACAGTCACACAAGAAGACCTGGCTTAAATGAACTACAAAGGCCCTTTAATGTCTCAGCCCAGGCCTCTTTACTTGACACAGTTCACTGCATTAAATAATTCAAGTCCTGATGCAACAAAGCATACTGCCAAGACAGAAATAGCCTTGCATGTCTTTATTTGGACCTACATTGTGTGAAGTCTGTGGGGATGAAACGGTTTAGCCTGGCCTTTAGTCTGAGAATCACTGCAAGATTTAAAATAACCCGGGTATCTACAATGGTCTTCTGACACGTGCATAAACAAGACATCAACCTTGGCCCTGTCACAGATCAGCTTTTTTTAAAAAGCAGAATCATGGATCGATTGTGTCTCGTGTTCTAGCCGATAGCTATGACTGACCAGAGATGCCCATGGCTGAGTGTGTGGTGTATTGAATTGGTATCAAGCTGATGGTGTCAGCTGGAGGCTGTAAATACAGTATTGGGGACGCACTGAACTACTGAGCAGACTGTCTGTGAAAGAAGTGATGAACTGACACAGGATTTAAACGTTTACATCATCTCTAAACTACATCAACACATTCCCTGTCTGGGACTGAAGGACAAACTGTGTTGATTTAATTGATAATTGGATTAATATAATACATTTAATTCATGTTAATATACATTCAAAACTATTTTTTGTAGGATATTGTATTATATAAAATATTTGTATCACATTTATATATATATATATTTGAATGTATATATATTTAAACACACACACACACACACATACATGTATATCTATATATATATATATATATCAGGGGCAGTGGTGGCCTAGTGGTTAGGGTGTTGGCCACGTGATCGGAGGATCGGGGGTTTGAACCCCTTCCCAATAGGTTGCCCTGAGGTGCCCTTGAGCAAGGTGCCGTCCCTGTCCTGCTCCTCCCTGCGATGGGCTGGTGACCTGTCCAGGGTGCGTCCCCTGTCCTCGCCCTGTGTGTGCTGGATTGGACACCAGCACTCCCCCGGCAGATAATGAATGAATGGATGGATATATATATATATATAACTTCTGAAAAGCATGCCATCTTTGGTGACCCTTGATTTGTGATGGTATTGCTTTTCTTATCAAAGCAAGGTTTTTGCCTAGTTTTGTTAAAAGCATTATAAGGTTGACAAAGCATCTCTTTCAGGACACGCGAGATAAAATACATACATAAAGTCCATGGAAGCTTTTTTTTTTCTGTGCCGCAGAAAAAAAGAGTTGCATAAAAAAGTGCTAGGAACTTCACGGGAGAGCATGCAGACCGACGCTATTATTTTTCAGTGGATGCCTTTACTTTTCAGATGCTTGCAGGCTGCTGGAGCTTATTAGGGTGTAGGACAGGAGGCCTCAGGACAGAGGGATTACATCTCTGAGCCTGACTGCTCACGCTGGCATCTCACACACTAGAATTAGACTCCGGAAACTGAAGCTAGACGTTTTAGCACAGAATTACATTAGAATGAGTTTTAGAATAAATAGACACAAAAGTATGAAATCAGTATTTCCAGTAATGTAAATGAATCATCTATATAATTATTCAAATATAAGGCCAGTGTCATGCACCAATTAGATTTCAAATCGTATTAATTAAATCAGATTTTTTTTTGGCAAGATATCCAACACAAGTTAAATTTTATTCATATTTTATTCATTTTAATCATATTTTTTTATTCTAAAATAGTAGATATACAAAACTAACATGCCTTTTCTTCTGGTTTAAACTCTATAAATGTGCACTGTATCATTTATTATAGTCTGACATAACAAAGGCCAAACATTTAAGTGAGTTGAACTGAAAGTTAGTTGAGTTTTTTAGTAGGTGTAATACTTTACTAAAGCAAGATAGGTGATCATGGACTTTCACTGAAATCCTAACTTTGGAAACAAATTACTAATATTCATTTGTGGCATCTAAATACTTCTTAATTTCAATAGACAGATAGATAATATATAAAATAGTATATACTATATACTATTTTTCTTTATATGGTGGAAAGAATCTTCCACAGATATAAGCACCGGAAGTGTATTTTACATCAGATAAACAAAGGAAGTTAAATTGCAGCTGTGAGCTATAGGGTACGTTTTAGAGGCACATGGCTTTTATTTTGAAAGGAAGGCTCCAGGCACGCTTAACGAGGTTTTCAGTCCGTAATGTCGCATTTTTCTTTCACTTTCTTTTGGGTATTAAAAAAAAAATCCCTTGTTGATAAAACGAGTATAGTTTGCATGAAATGTATTAAAAGTGTTCAATCATGTGCGTTGTATATCCTAATTCTAACTTAACTGAATATTTTCCCCCACGGAACGGAGACTTTTATTTTGAATACCACATCAGTGACCAGGAAAGACTTTTCCTTGCCCGTTTGACAGTGTGCGTTAGGCTTACAGTGTCCTTGTTAACGAGCCGCTCTTTAAATGTCTTTTCTAGAAAGATGAAGCGCAGTCAGTGTTGAATTGAGACTCTGTAGACCCCAGTCCACGCCTCTGACCGTGTGCGGCAGTATGTTACGCGCTGGAGGAGCGGTTGCCTGGTAAGAGACGCTGCTCTGAGAAGGGTGGCCGTTGCTCGGCCGTTAGCCGCCGGTCCACGGTTAGAAATACAGCCAGTCTGCGGCTTTAACTCACATACCGACACTATACACACACTGGAAGCTTTTGTCAGTGCTTGTGCTTGTGGTTCACTGCTCTAAAGGGTCGGCCAGCACTTGCTCATCAGCCCGTGAGGGCAGTAGATCCCACACCCTGCTAACCAGCTGACCTGACAGGACACACTGTCCCACCTGTCAAACACAGTGCTCCTGCCTTACAGGGCTCTAGAGAATCAATCTGAATGAAGAAAGCTTATGTTACAGTTAAACCTAGCTGCTCATAATGTCATTCTTAGGTTGCTCTTTAGTCCAAGCATAAAGCTACACATTGTAATCCAATTTTTATATTAATATTTATTCATGGTGCAACATGCCTGCTTACCCATCTTATATGCACAGTGGAGGCACATCTGGATATTTAGTGATCATTAACACTAAAGCCAGCGAGCCCAAAAAACAGCCATGAGCAGGAATCGGTCATGAGTTTTACCAGTTGTCTGTTGTGATCTCTACTGCAAGTCTTAAGAAAGATGGTCCTAAATGGACACAGTGATCAGAAAGGACTTCTTCTGCTTTTGCAACTTGTCCATGCCTGTTAGCTTATTTGCAGTTTGATACTACTGTAAAGAGTAAAGTGTAATACTGGAAGCTTCATTACAAAAAACCAAACAAAAGATTATGAACTTGTAAAAACTTGATGGATAACTATAGTTGTACCAAGCCACATCTGACCAGCTCACATCTTTTTTCTTTTTTGTTTTTCTCTCTCAGCATGGCTTGCAGGAATCTGCTCCCCTCCAGAATGGGAGTGAGGTTCCGGCTGCCTCTGCAGAAACTTCACCCGCTCTCACGTGCCATCCATCACCGCTGCTCATCCAACAGCAATTCTCAAAGAACTCCTCACTGCTCAGCTGCACGGCATTTTACATCTCTCTCTAGGCTCCCCATGTGTCCCCCCAAATCTAGATCAGGAAGCCATGGCTACCAGCAGCAGCGCTCCTTTTGGGTAGCCCGACTGGCTGCTAGGCTGCTGAAGTTGCGCTATATCTTGCTGGGCTCTGCAGTAGGAGGAGGATACACTGCTAAGAAGGTACTGTGACGTTTTATGCTGCTAACTTGAAGGTGTATTGGCTTTAAGAGGTCCATTTGAGTAAATGATTATATGTAATTCTAATTATAAATTCTAATTATAAAAAGTTATATGTAATTGTTACCATATCATTATACAGATTGTGCTTTGTCTATGTTTTGACCTGACTTGAGTTACACTTAAAGATATGAAAATGTCTTTGTCATGAAAATTGTCATGTTTGATAAGCTTAGTCTCCTAAGAGTGGCGTTGTGAAGTTCTGTTTCATTCCTTATTTTAATGTGCAACAATACAACTGCTTCAGTTTTCAGTTTAATCCTACAGTAGTTCCTAATGAGCATTAGAATTGAGGATATTAGGGGGACAGCTCAGGTTAGACGTTGTGGAGACAAAGTTAGAGAAGCAAGGTTGCGTAGGTTTGGACATGTAATAAGATGCTGAAGATGGAGCTGCCAGGAAAGAGAAAAAGAGGAGCTTTATGGATGTGGTGAGAGAGGGCATGCAAGTGGTCGGCTTGAAGGAGGACAGGAAGAAATGTAAAAGGATGATCCGCTTTGGCGATCCCTAAACAGGAGCAGCCAATAAAAGAAGTAGTAGTAGTTCCTAATGAACTAGTTTTAAAGAATGTTAAGTAATAAAACAGGAACTGTGCTGTATATAATAAAAACTATGTGGTTTGACCTCTCCTTCACCCTCTTTACATGGTGTTTGCAAAGTAAATATTACAGCAAATAGAACCTAGTTCAGATTAGAAAATGCTGCCTTAAAGTGCACATGCCCATTATCAGATAGAAATAGCTTTTTTTTGTTGTTGTTGTTTTTACTCAACATTTAACATGTTTATCTTCCTCTTGCCCTCTAGACATATGATGAGTGGAAAGAAATGATCCCTGATCTGAGCGAGTATACATGGATAGTGCCTGACTTTGTTTGGGAACTCACTGAAAATTTTGACTTGGGTAGGAAATAAGTTCACTGAATCAATAGTAATAACAAATGCAGTAACAGTATTGTGTTTAGTATTCATCTTTTTGCAATAATATGCATGTATAACAGGGCTCTTAGTCTGTTACTTAGGTGGTACTAGCTAATCAGCAGTTACTGATCTGTGCTGGTTACCAAGATGATGATCTATTGTGGAAATAAAGCACTGTTGTAAGTCGCTCTGGATAAGAGCGTCTGCTAAATGCCGTAAATGTAAATGTATAACATGTGAGCCACACACATTGCAAAAGGACTCAGAGATCTTTAATTTAACAGTATACGATGTGCTCCACCATCATCCTACTTTTGTCTAATGCCATATATCATAGCACTCATGCAACTAATAATGATGTGTCCCTTATCCCTTAATGCAGACAAGCTAGCCAGGGCTTTGCCAGAAATAGAGGAGATTGCAAAGCTGCTGCCTGACATGGAGAAGATTGGAGAGAACTTCACTTTCCTCAGGAGTCTTCTCTCCAGTGGTGAGCGGCATGTACATTCCATGTTATTTCAGCAGTAACTCACAGCAACACGTTTAAGCCCCAGACAGGTACTTTTTGTTTTTTGGTACTGCAGCAACTTTGAACTAAAGGGTTACTGTCCTACTTGGTGCTGAAGCCACAATGCTGCTGTGTTTCTGTTTTTGTAGTATCACTTAGTTTAAGCATAGCTGTTTGTTGAACTGAAGAATTGCTGTGTTATTATTCAGTGTTATGCTCTGTAACCTCAAAATGGTCATATCAGAAGGAACATGTAATTCTTATTTATTTAAGCTTTAAAAACAAGAGCTTCACCACTGTTGCACAGTTTTACAAAACATCAACCATCAAAAATGAAATAAAAGCATACCCAATCAACAAAATGCAGTGCATGAACAAAAGAGAAATCTAAATCAAATCAATATTTGGTGTGACCACCCTTTGCCTTCAAAACAGCATCAATTCTTCTAGGTACACTTGAACACGGTTTTTGAAGGAAAAATCTTCTGTGGATGTAGGCTTCTTCACATCCTTCTGTCTCTTCATGTAATCCAGACACACTCGATGATGTTGAGATCAGGGCTCTGTGGGGGCCAGAAGAATTGATGCTGATTTGAAGGTAAAAGGTAGTAACACCAAATGAAAGAAAAAAAAATGTGAAAGTGACAACCCTTGTCATTGCGAGGTCTGTTCATAGCACACAGTGAACCACAACGAAACTGGACCTCTGCACTTAACCCATGCAAACACCGTGCAGCAGTGGGCAGCTATTGAAAGCGCCTGGTGAGCAGTGACGGGGACGGTACCTTGCTCAAGGGTACCTCAGGGCAACCTACTGGTGAGGGAATCGAAGCCACAGTTGTCCAATGCAGGGGCAACTCCCCACCCAGTAGGCCACCGCTGCCCCAAATATTGATTTGATTCAGATTTTTCTGTTGTTCGCTCACTTTGCATTTTGTAAATTGATAAAAATAAACAATCATATTTATATTTCTGAAAGCATTCTTTGTTTACAGCATTTTTTCCACACTTGCCTAAAACTTTTGCACAGTACTGTACATATCAGCTCACATTCATAACAATGAATACCAACGTTTTAGAATGCTGTCATATGTGTACTACTTCCACTTTGTTTATAGTTACAATATCACAGTAATATTTTTCAAAGAAAAACACCGCAAGCTTGTACTATAACTTGTGAGTGTATAACTGACTCTGTTAAACCTGTGAATTCATGATGTTGCATGTTTCTTGATGGCACACAATGGATTATTTGCATTCTTGCACAGTAATTGGCTTAGTTGTCAGATGGGCAGTTTTTTGGACTTGCTGTTATTAATGCACAGGTGGTGTTGATGTATTTAAGTAAATTTATCTATATATTTTGTGTATACTGGTTCTTCTTGGGCTGGTTTTTGAATACTGACTGTCGGCAGGGGCTCCAAATCAAGATATCAATCCATTTGCTGCCATTTTTTTTCTCCATTTCATTTATGTTCCTTTTGTTTCCCCCTTCCCTCCCCCCTTCCACATTTTCACAGGTGTGGGTAGTGAAGTCTTTGGAGCTTCTGGTCTGCGTCTGTTGTTAGGTGTGTAAACCACACACAGTGCCGTCCCCCTGCGCTGTTTGATAACTTCCAGCTGTCTGCCACCCCTTGATATAAATGGACTTGTGCCAGTGGGGTTTATATCTAAAGAACGGGTCAAAACACACCCAAAGTATCTTTGATTTCTTTCTTTTTGAAAAAATTGGCTTGACATTGATAAATTGACAAGGACCTTTGTGTTCCAGAAGCAAATGGTGTGGTTGCCATTTAACCATTTACAATTCGAACGGTATAATTATTGTTCATTTTTATTTGTTTACAGCTCAGACATAATATGCAGACCATGAATTGAGCTTTCTGGTGCTATTGGTGACAGTGAACTGAGCTTGGTTTTACGGTCTAAGATGTTCACTTCCAACCCATGTGAATAGTTCACTTTCACTTATTCTGTTTTCTGGAACTATGTATTATTCACTGTCCTAAAAATAAATGCATTATGATGGTTTTGCTTTGTTCATGTCTTCACATGACTTTTTAACATCCTTTTTTGTTATCTCTTACGTTCTTATGTCGTTCTGTCTATCTCACAACTTCTCTGTACTTCCAAGACTAACAGCTCAAATGTTCTGAAAAGTGCAATTACTGTTACCTGAAATTACCTGCTCTACTTTCCAAGCAGATCAAGTGATCAACACTGATTATTATGCTATTATTATTAGCTGCTGTTATGTGTGTTAAGCCTCTGATGGTATTTGGGTAGACCCCCTTTTAAAGATCTGATATTGCACCCCATACATCTTTGCATAGTGTATCCACTGTGTACTAGATGAGTTGCGGTTGTTTGAGGCATTTATGTTCTCAAAATAGTCTTACTGTGGACTTTTCAAACGTTTGAGTATATGGTGGAGTGGTGCCTGGGCAAAAGAATGAAAATGAACTGAAGCATGTCAAGGACTTTAATACTTCAGCCTAATGTTCAGTTTGATTCTTCAGGTCATAGATATGGTTAAATAACATTTTGCCGGTTGTTTTGTTTTTTTTTTTCTTCTTCTTTTCTCAGAAACCTCAGGTGATCCAACACTTAAAGCACCTGAGATCCAGTCGGCAACAGCTGGGGTCCCTGAGAGTGACAAGCAGTTTAAAAAGGCGAGTCCCTCCACTTACTTGTATTGCTGCTGGCGTGGTTTCGGCTGCAAAGAGATTGTGTAAAGTCCCAAAACCTAAAGTTGCTACAATATTTGTAAAACTTTCAGGACGTGACAGGGTCCTTAAAGCCAGCATGTCATGACCCTACATTTACAGTTCAAGGGCCACGTGGAAGAACAAGTTGCATTTCTCTTCCTCTTGCCTATTCTTTTGAGGAAGGATAGCTCATAATGTCTCCTACGCACACAGAAAAGGAGTAGAATTATAGGAAGTGCAGTTGATGAAATATTCCACTTGAGTTTGAGTGCTAGCCAAGTGTAAATTGCTAGAAGTGACTCAAAAATGGGTTGTTAAGAAACTTAAACACAACAGACCACATCATGGTTCTGCAAAATACTTTTTAAAAAAAATCAGAGTAACAGTCGAGCAGCCAAGAATAATGTGAGTCTAGATTTTGTATCCTCAGTTCAGCACAGCTCCTAAGCACTGAAGATTTAAATTTAATGTTTTAGAAGTCAATAGGCCCCATTCCATATATGTAACCTTTTTTAACATCCTGATGATTTGATATAGCTGAATGTGGGAACATTGCTCCTTTTTTGGCCCTTACGTATGCCAATATATGTGCACAGGGTGGTTAAGAACAAGTATCAGGACGTCACCCAGTGGACACATGCATTGACGGGCGATGACTAAAATATGAATTGCCAAATTGTTTGAACTGTTCAAAATGTGCCCTAAATATAGTAAATAATACTTCTGTATTAAAGCTGCATAACAGTATTTGTTTGCTGTTGTCTGGCCATTAGTCTCTTGTTAGCTTGGACTAACTTTGCAGCCTTAACTATACAGCTTGCTAAATGATGGTTTAATTTTTTTCATGGTTAGAATCTCCTCATGGGAAGAACAATTTTAACCAGTCTGCTTATTGCACTTTTTCTCTGGCTGTCTAACATTTTCACAGTGAATGGCTAATACAGGCCTTGCTTTTTGCCACCTAGCTTATGTAAAATGCTAGACAGCTGTAAAAAAAAACTTTGAAAATAACTGGAATAAAATATAATGCATCAAACACCCTTCACCCTTGATTGCTCTCTTGATCCATTGCTTTATGCTGTTTCTGATAATCAAACCATAAAATCGTGGTAATAATAATTTGATTGAGCCCCGGTGATAGATGTTTATTCTTGTTTATAAAAGAGCATTAGATTTTGTTCATTTGCTCCCTTGCATGTCCTTAAATGCCTCCATGTAAAATGTACGCATATGCTTGTTAGGCCACTTCATGCTGTTGAGTGTTGTCCTTTTGCTTCACATATACTGTATGTGGTGGTGCTTTCGTATTCAGTCAGAACATTTTGTGTTATTTTCATGTTTATTTTTGTATAATTAAACTCCGTTTCATTGCCTGTTTTTTCTGCGGTATGAAAATTAGGCATATGACAAAAATGATCTGATTTATTGGCAAGCCCTTCAATACCGTCATATGTTACAACAAATAAGCAATGCAGCAGCTCTGTTTGTGTACCATTCGGCAAGAGCTTTACTTTCTCCAGCTTCAGCAAGCTTTGTGCTTCTCACTGCATAAATGTCTCTCTGTCTAGTCTTGCACCCCCAATAGTAAATTTTATCTCAGTTTGCAGTGTTAACAACAAAATAGCTGGGTTGTTTTCTAATTTTAAGAGAATTGAAGTGTCAAAAAGTTTTATTAGTTCCAGTTACAATGTGAGCTATTCAGTAGTTGCACATTAGTAGGTTTCATTGTTAAGCTAAGCTACTACAAGCATGAAGCAGAGGCACAGCTGCCAAGGTTGGCTGTCCTCTCTACCATGGCAGTACATATTTATTTTGTTTCTCACTGGCAGATGTCTGTACTTATGGTGGGACCCATCTATAATGTCCTGTCCATGATCAACAGGCTGATTGACCGCTGTCTCCCCATCTTTCTCACTGTGCCGTCCCTCAGCAGGGGCTGCTTGATGAGCTCATTCTCATTCAACAGCAGATCCAGCAGCATGAAGAGGAAGTTCGGCGGGTAGCAGCCAATAATGCGCCACCCCCTCCGCCCCGTCCCACACAGGCCCCGAACCCCAGCCCCTCGCGCAAGGTGACCCCATCCGCTGTGCTTCTTAAGCCAGTTCTCGAGTTACCTTCTCTGTTCTTCATAGAGCAGCAGTTCACTCAGTTTAAGTCTGAAATGATTAAATGGTTTAATTTTCTGGATTATTTACACTATTAATATGTAAGGTTTAGTTTGTCTTATATTGACTATATTGGATACAAACACAGAAGAGCAAGGGAATTAAGGACTGGTGTAAGAACTACAGAATTTATAGTATCATGGCTCTGGACTGGAAATTTACTGCCTCCTCTTAGGCCTTTAGGCTCATATGCTCGTTGCACTTGTAGGCACATTTATCAACCGACAGTTTTAATAGGTGTTTTAAAGAGATTGACAAAAACCTCAAACTCAGACCTTGGAATGGAGTGCCCCACAAATATTGTGTTCAGTCCAAGTTGCTGCAATGGACTACAAGTAAATACATTTCATCGTGATCTAAATGTATTAAGTACCAAGCCGTTTCAGTAAAGTACATCTACAAGTACATCCCTCCCAAAATTTTTTGTTGCTGTTTTCATGTATAAGAAAGTTTGTCATGTATAAGCAACTAGGACACACAGCATTTCCTCTTCCTGCATGGGTTGCAGTGCATCTGACTGCTAGAAGCTTTTGGCCTGCAGATTTAATGAACCTAACAAGATGTACTGTATTATAACATTCAAGAGACACATCCCCTGCCATCCATATCTTATGTATGTCTACTGTGTTTGTCTTGCATCAGTCTCACCCTTAACCTTTTGGATTTATGTAATTGCCCCTCTGTCTTAGGTGTGCTGTCCTACTTTATAAATTCATTCCAGGTGTGGATCTGAGTGATTCTGCTCTTTTGATTTTCTTGATAATTCTGTTATCTTTTGCAGGGCTTCTTTTCATTGTCTTTCCTAAGTGATGATTCAGTCTAGTGATCAATGCAGACTGAGAATGAATGACTAAATGGGATCAGTGTTTCTTCTCTTTGCATTAACTTGACTTGACTTGCTCCACTGCCCATTGGTATTCATTGCATGGGGTTTTGTTTCGCTGCAAAGGAGGAATACTTTCAGGGATAGAAAGAGAAGTGCAACACCTCAAAAAAATGACATGTTCAATAACACTGTACCTGTGTGTCTGTAGTCATCAGATAAAGAAAAAATCGACCAACTTCAAGAGGAGCTTCTTCGTACCCAGGTGTGTAGGTCATTGTTAAATTTAGGTTACAGATTTAGCCATAGCAGTCCATCTGTAACACAAATGCTACTAACAATTAAATCCATAAACTTTAACATCATTCGAATCATGATTTTCTCAGCTAAAATACCAGCGGATGCTTGAACGTCTGGAGAAGGAGAATAAGGAGCTTAGGAAAGTGGTGTTGCAGAAAGATGACAAAGGAATTCATCAGAGAAAAGCCAAGGTCAGGACAAATGCTCAGCTGCTGGGATATCTGCCACTGGACAGGCACATGAATTTTATTCATTGCATGTTCATTGTATTGTCATGATAATCCTTGTGGCTGGCTATCCTTTTCTTCCCTGTGCAGAAGTCCCTGATTGATCTGTACTCTGAGGTCTTGGACATTCTGTCAGACTATGACTCCAATTACAATACGCAAGATCACCTCCCGAGGGTCAGTCGTCTTTATGATCCCCCTTTGTTTTTTTCATCGAACTGAAAGTCAAACACTGAAAGCAAGGAAGACAACTCTTTCATGCAGTAATACATAAAACAATATCTCTGAATGCAGGTCATATAACTTAAACCCTGATTTGTAGGTGGTAGTAGTAGGAGACCAGAGTGCAGGAAAGACTAGTGTGTTGGAGATGATTGCACAGGCTAGGATCTTCCCTCGGGGTTCAGGAGAGATGATGACCCGGTCTCCTGTCAAGGTGAGCAAAATCAGCTCTTTTTATTTAAAATAAATAAATAAAATAAATAAATATATATATTTTTTTAACTGACCCTCTGATTCTGATGGATAGATATGTGATCCTGTAACTGAATCTGATCATATTTAGGAATGAGTGGAAATGTTTTCCTCTGTTCTGCATTTTTGGTTTGACAAAGTTAAAATGCCAATTGTGTGCTGTGCTGCATTTTGCTTTAGGTAACACTCAGTGAAGGCCCTCATCATGTAGCCATGTTTAAAGACAGCACTCGAGAATTTGACCTGGGAAAAGAGGACGATGTAAGTTTTTGCAAGTATACATATTACATATTTCTTGTTCTCAGGAATGAATTACTGTTAAAGAGCTCATCTTGTAATATGTTTCTCCTTTAGCTTGCAGCACTGAGGCATGAAATTGAGCTTAGAATGAGGAAAAGTGTGAAAGAAGGACAGACAGTCAGCCCTGAGGTAAGCCTAGAGCTTGTTCTCAGACACACACAGTGTTTTCTTCATTTGGACTTGTTCAGATTTTGTAATAAATTATTCTTTTTTTTCCTAGACTATCTCTTTAAGTGTAAAAGGCCCAGGCATCCAGAGAATGGTTTTAGTGGACTTGCCAGGGGTAATCAGTGTAAGTTGTTACATTACATATAAATGCAAGGAAACTTAAAAAAAAGAAATGTGGGATTGGTCTATTGATTATAAAGCATAGACCTGTCTAGTTTACACAAATAGGGTAGATTTTTTTACCAAGTTAAATTTTGTCATTTACGAGTCTAAAACTAAAAGAAGAATATAACTCCATAGAAGGAAGCAAATGTTGATTTAGCTTTCCTGGGGCTTGAGCTGTGTCGTGTATTCGATGGCTTTAATGAGTTTAAACTTTGTTTTAACACATTTATTTATTGTAGACTGTGACCTCTGGTATGGCTTCAGACACCAAGGAGACCATCTTCAGCATCAGTAAAGCATACATGCAAAACCCAAATGCCATCATCTTGTGTATTCAGGGTAAGACCTCAACACCTCTTACAACGTAACATGCAGAATGTTATGTTCTTCAATCTTCACAGAACTCACTTTTCTGTGTCTTTCAGATGGTTCAGTAGATGCAGAGCGGAGTATAGTGACTGATCTGGTCAGCCAAATGGACCCACAGGGCAAAAGGACTATTTTTGTTCTGACCAAAGTGGACCTAGCAGAGAAGAATCTTGCTAGTCCCAGCAGAGTGAGCTGATTACTATTACTTTCATGTTATTCACTAATGTAACCACAGGGTGGGGATATTTTATTACTTTAGGTCTTAGTGCTCATATTCAGGCCTGTAAAGAGATCTAGTTCATGTAATTTAATCCTAAATACAAGAAAAATGAGTTTTTGCTTTCTTCTTATGTAGATCCAACAAATTATTGAAGGCAAGCTGTTCCCTATGAAGGCTCTAGGCTACTTTGCTGTAGTGACTGGCAAAGGTAAACTATGTTCATTTCAAGTCTGTATCATTTTATGATGTTATGCTGAATGGTGTTTTACAAGTTGTCTGTTTCTTTTAGGCAGCAGTAGTGAGAGCATAGACTCCATAAAGGATTACGAAGAGGATTTCTTTCAGAACTCCAGATTACTACGGTAAAACTCAGCATTAAGTATGTAATTTATTTGTATTCATATTGCTCATGTTTTATAGTGAGTTTCACCCTGAACGATCATTTGCAGAGAAGGCATGCTGAAGGCCCATCAGGTAACTACAAAGAACCTGAGCCTGGCAGTCTCTGACTGTTTCTGGAAAATGGTACGAGAATCAGTGGAACAGCAAGCAGACGCGTTCAAAGGTAAAACGTATACTCATTTGTCATACTTGCATCCACTTGATTTATCTCAAGGTATTGCAGTTTTGTTAGTCTACTTTCTTAAGCCTCATGAGAGCCAATTGGATTGTTGTGCTTAAAACAGTAAGACTCTGATTTTCTGAACTGTTTTATGAGGCTATAATCAATTCTCCCGAGTTTTAGCTTTGAAATCTTATTAAAAAACAAAACAGCAGTATGATGACCACCTACCTTTTAAACCAACTTCAAAATCAGAGCTTCCCAGTTACGTTGGCTTTGATTCCTGTCACACTCCACCTTGCCTCTTTTCCCCTTAGAGTATACAGACCCAATCCAGCATGTAGCACAAGCTCCTACCTACCAATTAACTGGCCACTCCCGTTAACGGTGTGCTGCTAGATTTATTGCCTGACGTGTGATGCTCCTCGACCCTTTGTGTGGGCAATCGATTGCAGCTTCTGTGCTGGGGGCCAGCCCGATAACCGGGGCAATTAGCGTCATCTCCATTGTGAGGGCAAGACAGCTGGCCCGTGTGTTCTGGGAACTGTGGTTCCCAGGGGCCACTGAGACACTGATATAGAGCACGCCCAGCTCTAGGTACATTGATCATGGCCACGGTGCTAGATCTTGGGGCCCTCAGGGAGAAAGCAGTATAGAGGGTATGTGTAGGGAAAGGTTTTAGATGCAGTTTCTACTCGCTGTGATAAATTTGGCACCAGTTTTGTTTTTGGACTGATAATGAAAGGTCATGCTGGTGAACTATTTCAAACACACTTCTGTTATGTTACAGTGTATGGATGAGACATTTACAATTTGATTCCCCAAATATAGTTAAAATTCTTTAGAAAAAATTTAATGTAACAGCTAGTTACTGCTCATATTTAGACTAGGCTTTTGAGGATCACAGAACTTGCACACAAAGATCAGAATGAAATCTTGTTTAGGCAACATAAGACATGTCCTTGATTGAACTTTCTTTTTCTCTGAATAGCTTCTCGCTTCAACTTGGAGACAGAGTGGAAAAATAACTATCCACGGTTAAGAGAGCTTGATAGGGTAAGGAGCAGTTCATGACACACTAATTATTCTCTGAACCTTATTCTCAGCCATGTCAGTCATGTGACACAGAAGGAGCCTGTTTCTATTTTTTACCATTTCTTACTCACATTGAGCTTCTGTAGCAGAGTATGTTAAGTATAACTAATAAAGTTCAACACTAAAGTGAGACTTGTTTTTATATTGAACAGAATGAGCTCTATGAAAAGGCCAAGAATGAAATCTTGGATGAAGTGATCAGCTTAAGTCAAGTCACACCAAAACACTGGCAAGTACTTTTTTTTTTTTTTTTTTTTTTTGTCAACACCATGCTCTGAATGTAATACACAATTGTCCTCATATTACATTTATTTTTCAAAACTGTTGGTCCTTTACTTCTATCAGTTACACTTATATCCATATTAAAGCTAAATGCAGGCACCACTTTGTATTTTTTTTTATCAAAACTATAACACAAACTTCTACCAATGTGACAGTTTTGCCCCTATTTGCTAGTTGCCTTCCTCCATGCCTTTACCAGGGGAAACACTCAACCTAATGCCCAAATGTATAGCTGCTAGCGGGGTGTGGAGTTTTGAAATCAAAGCTCTAAGGAGCAAGCAGAACGGAGTAGATCAGATGTTTGCAGAGGGGCCCCAGTGAGCTCCGTCAGCCTCCCTGATCAATGCTATGATGAATAGCCAGAGGGTGGCTTCTCTGGGCAGCACCATTTGGGTGTATTGTAGATATGTGTATTGATATGCCATAGTTGAACAAAGCAAACAGGATGCTATGAAATATGAACAAGCCCTTCATCATAAACGAGCTGGGTCATCAGCCACGGAATATTCTGCTGTTTGTCATTGTCAAAACAGATCTGTGAATTTTAAAAAACGTTTTTCCCGTATTTAATTTCTGTGCTTATGTTTTACTAATTAACTTCTAGGCAATTATTTTGAAAAACATGAAATAATAATAATAATAAATTAAAAAAATAATTTGAATTCCCTCTCTTGGGATGGACAATGTAGGGAGTCAATCTTGCAGAAGAAGCTATGGGAGAGAGTGTCCACACATGTTATAGAGAATATCTACCTGCCTGCTGCTCAGACCATGAACTCGGGCACCTTCAACACCACAGTAGATATTAAGCTGAAACAGTGGACAGACAAACAGCTCCCCCACAAAGCACTAGAGGTAATGTAACGATGGCTGCCAGCCATGTTTGTAAATGTGAGTGTGCCTTTTGTAAGTATGAGACTGTATGTGTTCCTGAAGCACAAAATAAACCTTTTTGTCTTTGACGATATTATATGTAGAGAATATATATAGAATCACTATAAAATATTCTTTTGTCCCCCCATTTTGTGTGGAAATCCTAGGTTGTAATCATTGAACTTCTTTTTACAGGTTGCCTGGGAGACTTTGCAGGAAGAATTTGCCCGTTTCATGGCGGAGTACAAAGGGAAAGACCAGGATGACATTTTTGACAAGCTCAAAGAAGCAGTCAAAGATGAGAGCATTAAGCGGCATAAGTGGAATGAGAGGGCTATGGACAGCTTGGTAAAACACTTAAAATGTTCATGTTTTCTGACCTTGCTTGTGGTGTTATTCCTGCTTAGCTTGACTGAGAATTTATTTTGGAGAGTTACAATGGCTACATCAATATATATATAATTCAATATATATTAATACTGCCTATTTTTAAATAAAATTGTCTTTATCTTCACCTACTTACCTTCATATACTTTAGTGCTTGTTGCCTTATTGTACTGCAAAATACAATTTAAAGAAAGAAGTTTTCATGAAAGTCTTCTAAAACTGACCTAAAGTACTTCTCCTTTGGTGCAGCGAGTGATCCAGCACAATGCTCTGGAGGATCGCTCCATTACAGATAAACCTCAGTGGGATGCTGCTATTCAGTTCATGGAGGAGACGCTGCAGTCTCGGCTTAAAGACAGTGAGTTTTTTTGCTTATCAATGTTTGAACAATTTCTTGATTGGTTTACTGTGCTCTTCTTTGAGTTGTACTTGTTTTGGGTGGTGGTGGTCTAGTGGTAGGATACTCAGCTGGACCAGGTGGCCGCAGGTTCAAATCCAACCTCCAGCACTTCTGCCTCTGGGTTATTGAGCACAATCTTTAACCCTGAGTTGCTTCAGGGGGGCTGTCCCTGTAATCACAAATTGGTAATCGCTCTGTATAAGAGCTTCTACTAAATGCTGTAAATGTAAATGTTTTGTTTTTCTTGTTCCACCTCCCCATGTTCCTTCTCAGCTGAATCAGTAATAGCAGATATGGTTGGGCCAGACTGGAAACAGAGATGGATGAGCTGGAAGAATCGCACACCCGAGCAGGTTTGAAAGGGCTCCCCTTATCAGCGCTTCAGTATAGCAAGAGTTATTGCAATAATTGACAGTCACAATTTAAATCGTAAAAGGGTGCCTTTATTGCAGCACATCCGCAACGAAACAAAAAATGAGCTGGAGCGTTTGCTTAAGCTGCATGAGGACCACACTGCTTATCTGGCCAATGACGAGGTCACTACTGTTCGCAAGAACCTGGAGGCCCGAGGGGTCGAGGTGGATCCAGTACTGGTCAGTAAAAATCTTGCTGTAAAAGTAATTGTTGTGTACATGTGTTATTTTAATCTGCTACTATAGCCAAAATAACAAAATGCTGGATATATCTCATCAACACAGTTCTTTTCTTGCTTATAGATCAAGGATACGTGGCACCAACTCTATCGACGTCACTTTCTGCAGAAAGCCATGTTCCACTGTAACCTTTGCAGACGAGGCTTTTATTATTATCAGAGACACTTTGTAGACTCAGAGGTAAGACCAAAAGCGTTATGAATATTAAGTGTTGCTTTAAATGGACCGTTGTGATATATCAGTTATTTTAAAAGGAATAAGTTGCTATAAAATTGAGGAACAGGAAAAAAAAGTAAGAAAAAGAACCTGTAGGAAAGCATTTTGTAATATTAATATTCTTCTGTGTCTATTCTAGCTTGAGTGTAATGACGTAGTTTTGTTCTGGAGGATCCAAAGGATGTTGGGCATCACAGCCAACACTCTCCGACAACAACTCACCAATACTGAGGGTATGTGTGTGAGGACTGACCGTGGAGAACTTGGTATTCTCTTTTCCATTTAATGACTGCTCACTTTTCAAGTTCACTTTTGTTCATTTTCAGTTCGCCGCTTGGAAAAAAATGTTAAAGAAGTGCTGGAGGACTTTGGTGAAGACAGCGATAAAAAAGTACAGCTGATCACAGGCAGGAGAGTTCAGCTGGCTGAAGACCTCAGTAAGTGCATCTTGCCTTCTCACATAATTCTGCTTTATAAAGCAACCTTTCAGAATTCTGTATCATTTAGTAGGGCACAGAATTAGATTTAGTTCTGTGCACAGAACATTTATTAGTAAGTTTAGAAAAAAAGTTAGAACATGACTTAAAGACTGCCACTAGAGGGCGATGATGTTCTTGAAAACAAACGTGTAGTCATTTGCCAGAGTTGGCCTTTTATATTGTATGGAAACATACACACACGTGACAATTAGCATTTTTGTAGTCTGTAACTGAGATTTAAATCATTTACTTAATCCTAATTACATTCTTATGTATTCTTCTTTAAAGTAAGTCTTATATAGACATGAATTAATCTTTGTCTTGTTTTCTTTTATTCTTTGTCTTATATCTATTATGTCTTATATCTATATCTATTTCTTTAGATTGTTATGACTATAAAGTGATTTTTCATGTCCTTTTTCATTAACTTCTTTTATATTCCTTCCTCTGTTAAAATTTGAGTCTTTAATTGGTATTCAGAGTGAGAAAGTGAGTGAGTGGGAAAGAGAGATCCTGGCTACAAGCTGCCTGCCGCCTGTCATGTTCATAGCCTTGGTTACTGTTAAACAGCCTGTTGATCAGAGTAGCAATTTAGAGGCAACGCTGACAAGCCCAGACTTGAGGACACGCATAGAAGCGCCCACGACCAGCCAAATGCCGTCATTACTATGATAACAGAGAGTGAAGTAACACCACCGCCGCCCAAATTAGTGTGTGCCCACAGACAATAAAGACACAGGCAGTACAGCTTCTCTGCACAGTCTTGTGTTTGGGTCATAAAGAGTGACTCTCTTCAGTGATGAATTGCCTGGCTGCTGGAGAGTGGCCCATTGTTAAAAAAAAAAAAAATCTCTCCAAGCAAACACAGGAAAGGAGAGCTCAGTCGGTTACTGAGGAAGTGCTCTCTTTATCAAGCAGGTTAGCCAAGTAACATTACAGTGGGGCAGGTCAGGGCTTTAGAGCAAATGCTGCAGTGGAACAGCGAGGCTTGTCTGCTTCTTGTTTATGAGTTTCACATCCATCCCAGACGTTCATTTTGCTCAGCTGCTGAAATAATTGCAGCTTTGTCTTAAAACTTCTTGGTCCAATACTTACACTACTGTTTAAAAGAGGCGCAGATGTCTTGGGCTTGATTCTTGGCCATGCAGCATCGTGTTTGTTTGTTCTCCCCATGCCTGTATGTTAGGTGAACTTGTCTCTTGCCCAGTGAATGCTGTCACAGAGCTCTACATTTCAGCAGCTGAACACGTTCCTCCATAGAACTTTCTTCTTTTGGGTACTAGAGGTCCAAAGCTGAAAAAGGTGTTTCTAAATGAAGCAAAACATACTTGTCATCTTGATCAAATTGGCATTAACCCATTTTAAATTATAAAAAAAAATATGATGAGGGTAATGAAAATGAAATCAGCTTCATAAAGCTGAACTTATAAAAAATGTTTAAAATTGTTTGTTACTGTGTATGAAATTACAAACTTTCACCTTTTTAATTGTTTATTTACGAAACTTTCCTTTCATTTGTTTTTAATCACATTTTAATTAGCTAATAAATACAAGTTAGTCAAGTTACTAGTCATTTCCCAAACAGTTGTTTGTGTCCTGTGAGAATTTGGTGAAATCTGGATTTGCATCAAATCCAGCAGACATATTACCAAACAAAAAAAAAAAAAGTGGGAAATGATTCCCTGTATAATCAAAGATGTGTTGCCTGACACAGTGGTCCAACTGTATAGTGCTCCAGTGAGTGTGTGTTCCATCACCCGGCTTACTTCAAAACCACAGGATTTTGGCCTGTTTTGACACTGTGGGCATGTTCAGTTGTCATTGTGCTCCACTGGCCCTGCATCAGTCTCCTCTGCTAATCGGCAGTGGGTAAAGCTAAGAATGGATTCCTGTGCTTTAAGGCGTGACGTTGCCCAGTGGACAGTAAACACTAAGGAGAAAACACCAGGCTGGCCTCCCAAGAAGTGGCCGATATGCTAATAGAGACATGCTGGGGCATGTGCTTGTGAATCACTGTCCTTGTTGCTAACACACAAAGCACATGCTCACCCTTTTTACTCTGTGTTTAAGAAAAGAGAGTGTTCTGTGCCTCACTGGCCTCTAATGACCAACACTAATGACTTGAATGATTCTGCCTATGGCCAAACCAGGTTTTTTTGGCATTTGGTTATTATTGAATATAGGTTTGGGCATGTTTTGGTCCATAAAGTTTAAAAACATTTGGCTATTAATCAGGCCCTCTTAGCTTTTTGCTGGCTGACATAATTTCTCTCTGATCCTGAAGGCATCAGAGCTGAAAACAAATTTGGAGGGCTGTTTGTCTTCCTCCAGTGTGCTCTTCAGAAAACAGCAGTGAATTCCTGGGCCTGCCTGGCCTTGCTGCTTTACCTGCACAAGGTGGCATCACGTTCTGTGGGTTTCTTCTGCTTTTGATGTGGGATGAGGGGTGATGTGCTGCAGCTGAGCTGACCTGTCAGGGTTTAAAACGTGGACTTTCTAATGTCTTCTAATGAAACAGTCTAAGCAGTGGTAGTAAACAAACATAGGCCTCCCACAGTCAGATATTTGTAATCATGTAAATCGGCCATTTTCTAAAAATGATTATCTGCATTGTCAAAGTTAAATATATAGATATGTGCTTTGCATCCTTGAATTATCTTGCTGATTTATTAATTCTTCTCTTCAAAGATCCGTAGAAGAGGGTATTGTAAGTCTCTGCAGCATGTACTGTCACTTTTCCTATGACTAGGTGTAGCTGATTCTCTGTTGGTTTTACTCCAGAATATGCAAACCCCCTCAAGGCTTGAATATTCCCTGCACCATGTTTGACAGAATATTCCCAGTACTATGTTGGATAGGTTTTGAGCTTCTTTTAAGGCCATATTTGGTTGGGGTCTGCAGAGCACTGGAAGCTGATCCCATGTTTGTGGTGAACCTTACCCACTGACAGCATGTATAATGTGAAAAAAATAGAGCTCCTTAAAACAGATCCTTGACAGCAGTTGGTCAGGAATGATTTCCAGTAGGATGAGGCTATTTTTGTGACCCTCAGTTTTCAAGCCTATCTAATGGAAAAGTGTGGTGTTAAATGCTGCACAAAGTTAAAGAAAAACATGCAGATACGCTTAGATTTATCACAGAACAGTAAAATATTACTCATTATGTTAACTAGAGCTGTTTTGTTGATGTGGCCTTCATGCAGATGAAAAAAAAAAAATGTTATATGTATCATGTATTCGTATGTAGATATAGACTGATAAGCCACAGCTTTCCTAAAATCTGATGGTAAATGGTAGATTAGCCATAGTGTTAGAAGCTTTTGTTATATAATCAAAGCTAAAAGCAACGTTTATTATTGCTTAAACAGACTTAATTATTATTGGTAGGAAGTCTGTATGTAAACTTTACAAAATGTAGTTGAATGTGAAAGTACAAGGTTTTGATTGTTAATTATAATATGCTGTTAAAGTTAAACTCTGTTAAAGAATCTGCGTCTGTGTTCAACCTCAGTATTTGCCAGCTGGTGTGGCGGGTTTAAAAATGTGGTTTGAATTTCTTGTATAATGGATTTTGTTTTATTGATACAGAAAACATCATCCCCAGGGCAGACTACAGATATTTAAGGTTCACAACCTTTATTTCTCAGTTAGTTTAGTAATTCAAGATTACTTTTATTAGAATCAGTCACAGGGAGAGGACACATAAGATGTCGTAAGTTTCCTTCTGCAAGACTGTAATACCAACCTTCCAAGCAGAGTGGGATGTCTCCAGTTTGGTCAGTTGCCTTCTACTCTGTTTGTCTACACTTTGCTTTAAGGCAAAAATTTAATCTGGCTATGCTGTTTTTTTCCCCTGTAAAGGTGCTACATTATCTAATCAGGAACGAGAAGTGTTTTCTGATGCTGAAGTCTGGCCACATTTATATTTAGGTAGATAATGGTTTCAAACTGGCCTCTGATTTCAAATAAGTCTCAAGGAAATCTGACCTGTTGTATAAAAGAGATGGCATGGTCAGTTTCACAAATGAACTTGGCTCTCACTCTTTTTCGCAATCTAGGTTTGAACCAAATTTCAGCTGCTGTCATGTCATTATGTGACAGGCAATTAAGACTTCCCCCTATTTCTGACATTTTTGAGGGCTGATTTTTAGAGGTCTTTTGAAGTTGGAAAACCAGAGAAGCTCATTACTTGCGAGAGGAAGCCTTACTGAGTGTTTTGCCCGAGTAGACACATATGAAGCCGCAATGGAGTATGTCTGGAAATGCACTGAACCCATTAAATTGGTCTGTTTGGTCCATGCCATGCCTTCGTATCGAATTGAAAATTCATTCCTTAGTTTTGAAACAAGATGTTTTGAAAGGGAGTAGAAGTTCTCTGTTTTACTGAAAGAGACATCTACCACACGTTGCCCACCCTGCAGGACCTGACGAGAAGTTTCCATAATCCAGAATTGTTGGGTGGGGTTTAGAAAGAGAGGGTCTGAATCTTTCTGTCTTTGGAAATCTTTGAGCTGTTGTTACATGCCCCCTTTCAAAAAAAAAAAAAAAAAAAAATTCTCAAGGTGGGCTGGAAAAATGATGGCCCACTTCATAAAGTGAGAGATGTATGGACAGGAGTGGACAGCCTGAGGCTGGGCCAGGGGGTCAGGCTCAGCACACACACAGTAGGTTGTGAACACTTCTTTCCACAGGTGCAGGGAACTGTGTGTGTGTGTGTGTGTGTGTGTGTGTGCGTGTGTGTGTGTGAGTGTGACCCCACTCTCACCTGTCTGCCTGTTTGAAGAGGAGCATTGGGGGAGGATGGGGCCACTTCCCTTAACAAAGAGAAAAATTCACCCCCTGCGGCTCACTCTGGTGTTAAGAGTGATTTGCCCTTACTCGCAGGCAGGTAGAGAGCTGCTCTAGTTTCACATAAGGGAAGTGTGTGTTTGTCTTTTAAAATTTTGTATTTTTTTTTTATAGCTTTAATCTGACGTTCCTTTAGCCTTACGCTTAGGCTTCTTTTTTCAGAGTTACTCATATGTATGTTAAGACCATATTGGACAAAAAGGCCCACATTTTAAATAAACAGAGACCGAGACAGAGAGAGTGCTCTGTTCAGGCTCGTCACTTTTGCAGGCTGTCTGTGGGTGGGGTGAGAGGCAGTGTGAGAAGGTGTGTATGAGAAGCAGAGAGGGAGAGGCAGAGAGAGGCGTGCGCCAGAGCAGCTGCATGGCACTGTGCCTTTGGATTTGTGCCCATGTTGCTAATAATGCAACTGTAGGCCCATCAAGAGGAGCCGCCTTAATGAAAGCTCCTTTAATTCACCTATTAAGCCTGATTCAATTATTGAAGCCCACTGCCTACACACTCCTCTATTGCTGTTTTTAGCTCACAAAAAGTTTTGTGACAGTCAGGTATTTGGCTGACTTTTGTGAATGGTTTGCCCCTCATTTGCTGTTAAATGTTGGAAAATTGTTGTGTAAACCACCACCAGTGGCTAATTAACTTTTTTTTTTCCCCCCCAGTTAGCCAAGAGCCAAAAAATCTTGGTTGCATGCCTTTTATGTTTTCTTTTTCCTTTTTTAAACCTTAAGTTTTGACAGACGTTTAATTTGACATTTGTTGTAGATTCTTAAAATGTCATAATAGTGCTTTTCCAATCTTTTTCACTCTAGTTCATTCGTAATTTTTGTGACTTTTTGAATTGATGATATTATCCCAGTCACACAGTACTGCAAACTTCAACTTTTTGTTTTAATTGCATAGTGATACTGAGAGATTGGCAGAGAGAGAGAGAGAGAGAGAGAGAGAGAGAGAGAGAGAGAGATAGGAAAAGAAGAATGACCAGTCTGCGTTCTGTATATGGCAGCACAGTGGTGCAGTGGGTAGTGCTGTTGTCTCACAGCGAGAAGGTCTTAGGTTCAGTTCCCAGGTAGTCCAGGTCCAGTTTGCATGTTCTCCTCTTGTGTGGGTTTCTCCAGGTGCTATGGTTTCCAACAACAGAACTCTTGTGCATTTAACTTTGAACTTAATTTGCAGTATGAGCTGTTTCTCAGTATCTGTCTTTGAGCGGCATTAGCTGGAAGAAAAATGATGACTACTGCTTGATGAATCAGTTTTTTCCTCCCCATTTTCTTTCATTATCCACTATTTCTAGCTTTATAAACTTTGTTGGCAAATAAACACAATCCTTTCATGTTTGTTATTGATCATTATTGGCAAATAAATAATACCATCAATATCAATTGTTATATAGTTGCAAATGAATTTAATATGTGAATAATAAACAGGAAATAACATTTACATTTGGTTATTATCTCTGCCAACAGGGTCAGGTCTGTAATTATGTCTTATTTCTTTGTCAAGAAAGGAAAAAAAAAAAGGTTTTACAGAAACTTCACAAAGAATTTTCTGTTTTTACTTTCAAACACAAGTAGTCTCCAAAGAATGTTTTTTCTGCTATTTTTCTGTTTGAAAATCTATAAATAAGATTAATTAAATTGTAAGATATTTTTTAAATATGGCAGCTTAAGAGGGTTAACCTCAAGTAGTAGGGATAGTTTCCCTTCCCTGGACAACACCGTGCTGTCTGGACCTGCTCTTTCCATCTGTTTTAAACCCCACTGTTGCCTTTTCTTCTTTTCTTCATCCTTCCTGAAAGAGTGACTGAGAAAAGATTACTTTCTTTGCTTTCCATGTCTCTCTTGCTTCCTGTTCTTGTTCCAGCGAGATACTGTATGTACTTCAGGCTGGTGTGTGTACTGAGGGTTTAAGTGTATTTGCGCTAAGCGTTAAGCCTGTGTAGAATCTCAGTTTTTCATGCATTCACTCCCTCACCCTTTACACCCTCTCTTTTTTTCCTCTATCTAATCAGCCGCTGCTGTATGACCCAAGCGTATGCTTTTGCCCTGTCCAGCTTATCTGAGTGGTGAATGTAAGTGTGGTGGATTGAATTAGCCAGTCATGGACTGTTGACCATGTGTATCTTATCTTTGGGATGTGAAGTTGTCAAAGGTGGATACATAGCAGTGCAGCCTAGGTTGTCAGGTCAAAGCTAAAGGAATTACTTATTATTAATCATTAAAAAACATTGTCAGCTGGTAAGTGGGGCATCAAATCAATGTAGTTGTGCCTGAGATGAGTTAGATGAATTAGCTTTTTTTTAAGGCTTCTTAAATCAGCCCTTGCCTCTTGTAAGGTCTGTGAAAGCATTTATTCCATTAAACCTACCCTGCATTAAGCTAATTTTTGAAAGAATTAAGTAAAAATTTACTTAAAGGTTTATTGCTAACAGATCTGGCACTGACCAAACACTATACATATCTTGACCTGACAAACATGCAGGTGAGGACACACATCTGTAGATGAAATGGACTTCTACATTATTCAAACAGTTATTATTTCAGGCTGATTTATTTTCATTGAGTCTGTTTTTTTAAATAGCTGTTAAACTGTAAACTATGGTTGTTTTCTAAATTAAGTTTGAAAAGATTTGAATTTTCTGCCTCTTGATTCTACAATGCCCCATCCTTGCATGGCTATGAGCTAAAATGTCCCCTTAAAGCAGCTGTATATATACTGATAGAAAGAGCCACAATTTTTTGGTCAACCATGGCAAGGCTGGAGTCAGGGGCTTCCTTTCTGCCAAGTTCCTCATCTGCAAGGTCTGTACATAAAATGACACACTCTGAGATGGCAAGCAATGTGGAACTGTGTAAGGCCGCCTTTCATCTGTGGTCAGATTTTGGCTTTTTCCTCTCCGCTCCCTCCCTCTCCTGCTCTCTCACTCCCACCATTCGCTGAGCTCCCAGTGGCCCTGATGGGAAAAGCATGTGCCGGACCTGCCCTTTCACTCACAGAGAGACATTTATGCTTCGTTTCGTCAGGCTAGGGGAAAAAAAAAGGTGCTTCCGTCTTCCCAACAGCTGGAGGAAAAGCCCCCTCCCTCTGCAGGCTACGGGCCCAGCTTCACTCTCCCAGGCTGGAGGGATTGAGCCGCCCACTCTCTGTAAAACATCCTCATCATCCTCATCACTCCCTCTCTTCCATGAGTATTAATCTCCCAACTGTCAACGTTCATCCAACCCATAAAGAAGAATTCTCTCTCTTGCTCTCTCTTCCCTTGTTGCTAGGAGCTGCTGAAAAACTGAGCTCACATGTTGAGGAAAGAGAAACAGTAACAGGTCTTCTGGCCCTCTCAATGCTCCCATCCCTGTGGAAGCCTTTGGGGCCACTCTGTCCTGAGCCAGTTGTCAAACTCCCAGAGAGCTGTTGTCACATGCTCTCTATATGTCAGAAAGCATGCTATGAAGTAATAGGAAAACCTTACATTTCACCTCTCCCATGGTAAAAATAGAGCAGTTGTATCAGTTTGTTTTCTGTTACATTAGGGTTACACTTTTTCCTTTACCATGTTGAAGCTAGGTAGTCTAAAGAGAACTTCTAGGTTATTTTTAACACATTAGTGGATGTTTTACAAACCAATAAAATATGTTTCATTTTTTTCTATTTTCATTTTAAGCAAAATCAACAGTAGCTTTTGTGGTTGCATTTGATATATTCAAGGCTCTATTCACAAAGACATGACATGGTATGACGTGAAAAGTTTGTTGCTTTTGTTTTACACTGAAGCCAAAAGTTCATGTTGCAGCTTAAGCAGCAGTAGCCATCACGAGATCAGGTTTTTGTTTGTAATTTCGCTCATTTACAGATAATACTGAGTCACAAATTCTTGTTTATATTATTTAACAAGAATTAAAGAAGGTGTACATTGTTTAAAGTTTGTAATTTATGTTGGTAAAGTAATTGGTAGGATTTTAGCTTATTTTCTTTGAATCCATATAATGTCTTTGCTGTTAAAGAAATAACACATGTTTCTTGTCTTATGACAACATTTGTGATAAACGGAGAACTGGGGAATGTTAATGTTTGTCTGAACTATGTCAGACATTGATGACTTTAAATTTGGCTCATACATTAGCCAGTCAAATGATTCTTCTACTTGTCAGGATATTGTGTTCTGCATCAAGCTTAAGCTGATCCTCGGCAGGCTTAACATGACATTGTGACTCTTGTTGAGTCATCGAGGAATTTGGCGCTGTTTGCTGTTGTGGCAGTAGCTGCTGTATATTGACATATCGATAGACACCAGCTGGAGATGGCACTGTTTGTGGGAAATGTTGGAGGTGCTTGGTGTTGGGTGTTTTGGCCACCTGTGTCCGTGGGCATTATAGCCGTTCAGGGTCAGAGGTGGGGCTTTGACTGACATGTAGTTATTAGAAGAGCCCCCTCCAGCACACACATCATGCTTTACACATGCACACTCCCTCTTTCTAAAACATTCCCTGCCTCGCCGAAGCACATGGGCAGACAGCATTCTATTGTCCCTCAGGCTGCTTCTCAACTATTCCAGGCCCTCACTTGCCCCTAGCCTGGCACCCATTGCTAGTCTGTAATTAAATGCTTATTGAAGGCCGGCAGTGGGGGTAAGGTGAGGAGTTCAACAGAGAGGTGGTCTGTACACCTGTGCTGGCATGAGACTAGCTTGCAAAATTCTCACGAGTGTCTGTCTCAATCATAAGGGCTGAGAATGTGTATGGAGTACAGTACAGTTTGTTTTTAGATACCTTTCCATGTTTACGGTTCTTAAGCTGTAAGAGCTCAGTTGATAAGTGCTTCATTCCTGCTCTTTTATTAGCCGCTTTATCCTCAGCTTGAAGTTTTTTGTTTTTTTTTTTCATTTAAAAGTAATTGTTATACACAATTCTGTTTACAAGTAATATTTGTTATTATCTAAATGTACATTTATAGTTTAAGCATAGGCTGGTAGCATTTGTCAAATGCTTCTATATAGAGCAATGTACATGAGTGAAACATATCCCTCACACTAGAAAACTTAGATTTTAGAACACTAGCAACTAAAATTAAAAACTACTAGCAACTAAAATTCTGCTAAATTCCACTAGATTAAACAAAACATGAAAGACATAAGATTGTTTTCTATACTTTAGGTTGCGAAATGTGTTGTGTTAGTTGGCATGAAGGTGTTTTTTTTTTTTTTTTTTTTTTTTTTTCCTTAAGTGCCTATTGAAGCATCCATCCATCCATTTTCTGCCGCTTGTCCCAAATGGGGTCGTGGGGGGGGGGGGGGGGGAGGCCAACCCAGCGCACACAGAGCGAAGGACGGGGGACGCACCCTGGATAGGTCGCCAGCCCATCACAGGGAGGAGCGAGACAGGGATGGCACTTTGGTCAAGGGTACCTCAGGGCAACCTATTGGGAAGGGGTTCGAACCCCCGATCCTCTGATCATGTGGCAGTTTTGAGAGTCAGGGTAAGTTTGTTCTATCACTTTGGAGCAGAGACTTAGAAGAGACATAAGGTATGTCTTCTCATATTTTACGAGTATGGCAGGAGTGGCAAAGAAGTATGTAAGAGTGGTACAGCATATGTGTGAGGGCAGTGTGACAGTGGTGAGGTCTCCAGTAGTAGTGACAAATGCATTTAAAGTAGAGGTGGGATAACATCAAGGATCAGCGTTGAGCCCATTCTTGTTTGCCATGGCAATAGACAGGTTGATGGACAAGATTAGACAGGAGTTCCCATGGACTCTGATGTTGTTGATGACATTGTGATCTGTAGCAAGAGTAGGGAGCAGCTTGAAGAGAACTTAGAGAGGTGGAGCTATGAGAGAAGAGAAATGAAAGTGAATAGGAGTGGTTAGGATGCAGGGAGTAGAGGTGACAAAGGTGGAAGTGTTTTAAATACTTTGGGTCAACAGTTCAAGGTAAAGGGGAGTGTGGAAGAGAGGTGAAGAAAAGAGTGTTTGCAGGCAGTGGCTGTGACAGTTGCCAGCAAGAGAGAAAGGAAACATTTACAGGATTGTAGTGAGACCAGCTATGCTATGCAGGTTGGAGACTGGGGAGCTGGAGGTGACAGAGTTAAGGATGCTGAAAGAGGCACCCAAGTTATTTATTTTCCTTTCCAAAGAGACTAATTTGAATCAAATTCACACCATAATCAAATACCTCCCTCTCTAAATAGATCCAGGTTTAGATCCTGTATGTTTTTAGCAGGGGCAGCGGTGGCCTAGTGGTTAGGGCGTTGGCCCTATGATCGGAGGATCGGGGGTTCGAACCCCTTCCCAATGGGTTGCCCTGAGGTCCCCTTGAGCAATGTGCCGTCCCCGTCCCGCTCCTCCCTGCGATGGGCTGGCGACCTGTCCAGGGTGCGTCCCCCATCCTCGCCCTGTGTGCGCTGGGTTGGACACCAGCACTCCCCCGCGACCCCGTTTGGGACAAGCGGCAGAAAATGGATGGATGGATGTTTTTAGCAAAAGTTCCCTGTTAGTTTTAATGAACCAGTGAGTGTGAAATAAGACATATAAACTTTGGTTGGCACATGGGATCATGTACCCCTGCACAGGGTTTTAAAGCAGTCACTAACTTTTATTTGCATAAAAAGATCAAATTATACTCTTAAATGCAAAAAAAAACTTGCCTTTTGTCAAGTGGCCTGCGTAAAAAGTTATGGAACAGTGAAAGTGGCCATTCTTGTCATTGTGAAATGCAGGACAGCACAACACAATGAAATTCATCCTCTGCGTTTCACCCATATACACACACATGCAGCAGGGGGCAGCTATTTAAAGTGCCCAGGGAGCAGTGACTGGGACGATGCCTTTCTCAAAGGTACCTCAGGGCAGCCTAGGTAGGTTACCCTTGAGCAAGGTACCATCCCCATCACTGCTCCCTGGGCACTTTCAATAGCTGCCCCCTGCTGCACATGTGTGTATGGGTGAAATGCAGAGGTTGAATTTCGTTGTGTTGCGCTGTGCTGTGTTTCACAATGACAAGAATGGCCACTATCACTTCACTTTCACTACAAGAGTTCTCTTGTGTTCAGATTTGTGCATGCAGTGTTATAAACACCCAAAATATCTGAACATCAGTACATTACACTTTTTCTGAGTGGCATTTTTATAAAACTCAATGTTTTATACTATATAATGCATTTTCCCCTTCTGTTGAACTCTCACATTACTACTGTGAAACAGGCCTGTAGTTTCTTTGCTCCTCCAAAACATCTGTTTAAAAGATAAGAGTGATGATTTGTGGCGCTGCCACTGCAAGGGTGTTGTGCTGTTGACATGCTGTTTTATGTGCCACCTCCATGTTCCCCTGCTGCTGTTTTTTATAGCTGATGTTATTGTATGGATTTTCAGACAAATCAAACGCCAGCAGTGACTTTTTCCTGCTCGTTGCTCTGTCTGCCTCACAGAGGCGGCCGGGTTCCACTTTCAAAGAGTTCTCTTGTCAGACTTCCATAAAAAAGCCCACCTTTGAAATGACACACTGAGTTTCCAAGGACCCACACAGCCAGACTCTGAACCCCTTCTGAGAATTTTTGGGTCATGGTCCAGAGTGAAACGTGAGCTGATGAATAAACTGTTGCCACATTTTAATTTCTTCTTTTTTTTTTCTCCTTCTTTTTGCTCCCTATTGACTGCCCACCTTGATGGCAAATATTGAATGCCAAGCCATTATCAGGAAGGATTGAATTTCTTCTAGCTTCTTGTAGCTCCATGACTATATCCCGTGCCTAGACTATCGCTTCTTTCTCTCATTCTCCTGTTCTCCTTGGCCACACTGTTTCACAGTCTAATTACAGGTCAATTAAAGGCTTTCTCCAGCCCTCTGCTGTGCCCGGCACAGGAGGCTTAGGGCTCAGTAAGAGTGGGAGTGAAAGAGATATCATTTCATGTGGAGATCAAGCAAGAGCCCCTTTGAAAGAAGGGATTGAGGAGGTACCCCTGAAAGAGTGAAAGCCACAACCCCCTTCCCGCTCCTGGAAAAAAAAGGGGGGCTGCTCCTGGGATAGGGGCCAAAGGATTATGGGAATATTCATGACCAGATAAAGAGCAGGGACTCATGAATGGATGTGTCCAGAAGCTCATCTCTTAGGTAAACAGGGACCTAAATGGAGTTTAGATTCAGCTTCTGGGACATGCAGGAGCAGGGTAAGGAGTGAGAGCATTTGCGTCTTTCCCCCTGTGTCGCATTTCCGTTGCTGTGAATAGAAAAGCCTTATTTTGTCCTTTTCTTCGTCATTGTACATTCTTCCATGTGGAACAAACAGATGGTGGAAAGAAATAAATGTCTGTTTCTCACAGCCTTTTCAGACATATTAAGCCAATGAGCACACAAATGCGCCTGACATCGTTTGTGCATTATTTTAGAAAATCGGTATGGCTGCAAGCCTACAAATGTGTTGTTGGTTTGTGTATTGTAAGCATATTGGGAGGAAAAACTGGGCCGGTTTTGTCTCTTTTGGTCAAGCTTTTCACCCTAGATTGCACTGGTCATTTTCAAGCGGAGTCAAGCAATTGGCACAGGGCATTGTTTTCTTACTGTTTTGATTAAAATCATGTTGCTTTTTGGTTTGCATCCTGAATTTTATTTTGGTTACTTCATTTTCAGGAAAACTTTTTTCAGTTACTTTATTTTTTCAGGAACACTTAGTATAAAGTGTGAAAATGGGTCAACTTGCTAGTGTGTAATGACAGTTAACAGTTAAACAGCCAGTTTTCCACCGATTGAGGTTCTCCTGCCAGCCTCCCGTGAGAAACTTTGTCCATCTTGAGTTTCAGCCCCACACCTGCAGTGTGATGGCATGTCCTCTCTTGGCTCTAATGCCTCCATTACCCTCACTAATCTCCACCATCTCAGTCTTTTATGTGCTCACACTCTTAACAGAGTATCAAAGACCAGGCCACTGCTGCTACCTGCCAGAGAGAGAGAGAGAGAGAGAGAGAGAGTGTGCGTGTGTGTAAGTGCAGGGAAGGTGCCATAGAGTTGTGTTTCAGGGGCTGAAATTATTTGTGAGACACTGCACACGCATGTGTGTGTGAGTGTGTGAGAGGTCAGAGTGTTGTATTTCAGACCACAGACGTGTCAGAGTGTCTACAAAAGCTGGCTTATTCCTTTCATCCCTCACCTCCTCACAGAAAGGGGAACCCCCTTTCCATAACACTCATAAAACGGCCGCACGAGCCTCGCATCAGAGTATTCAGTTACAGGCACAAGCTCGGAGCACAGTGTCCACGTGAAAGCCAATTGAAGCTGCCGTTGTTAAATTATGTGAGACAAGAGAGCAGGCTCACATAAGACCTGAGCTGCATGTGCACGTTTCCTAAAGAAGGGTCAGAATGTTTTGTCTGATACTACTTCTGCTTTTTCTGTACATGCACTTTTTCATTTTTCAGTAAAACACAGCTTAAATAATCAGAGGAAGACAAAGTTCCACAAGCATGCACTGACAGCGCTGAAAGCACTGAAAGCAATTTAAGAGCCCTTGTTTTTCAAAAAATAGAGTATGTAATTTGCCCCTTGAATGTAGTCAGTCAAATCATTTTATGTTTATCCTGCCCAAAGCTGGTATCACTTCACAGGCTGCTGTGCTGTTCATGAGGATCATTGATGTGCAGTGGAGGAGATTACAGAAAACAGCATCCAGTTTTGTCTAGGTTTTATTTATTTCTTGGTCACCTCTGTTCTGTAAAGAGAGGAACAAGCACAGATCAAGAACCCAACTCAAGAACAGTGGACCTCATCTAGCCAGTGCAGTCTCATTTATTTTCAAGAACAAATTTGATTGACCACAGCTAGCAATTAGACTGCAGCCTAACTTTTAAAAGTTAAAAGTCCATAAAATAATACAGATAATGTAGTCTCTCCTAAAATTGTGATATGCAGAACTGGTGGCCTTATATAGAGTTTAGCTTCATAGGCAGTTTGTTTCTCCATGGAAGTGCATGGATTCATAAAGTGATAAGTAAATATTGTTAGTACCTTAATTAATGAACATCATTTAGTATTTGTAGCTTCTAATATTTAAAAATGTCCATTATGATCTCTGCTGTGAAATCCTACTTATCTGTTTTTTTCTCATGCGACTGACTAAATGCCACCATGAGCCTCTAGGGCACTGGCTTTGTAGTGCAATGGAACACCACCTCTTCATCATCTTTACTAAGAGAGACTGATGAATTGTCAGTGGCTACCATATGCTGTTGGGTAACTGAGAGGCTCATGACAAGACTGTTACTTTATTCTGATGAAAAGCACTGATGTTTTCTAAGCTAGATAATGTGCCCCATGGCGCTATCTTCTTAATAGGTCACTAACGGACGTATTGTTTATCATTCTTTTGGACGATCACAAAAAGGAGCCACTCTGCAATAACATGTATATGAGTGTCACTTTTTCACTTTCTCTTGTATCCTTTTGCAGAAAAAGTACGAGAAATCCAGGAGAAACTTGAAGCTTTCATAGAAGCTCTTCACAAGGAGAAGTAATGCCAGAGGTACCTTTTAACTCATCGCTCTGGAATTTTCACCCTGGTGTTTGCATTAAATGGATATGTAAAGATTTTAATGGAATTCCTGCCTTGTTTTTGACAAATGATAAAGCACACATTTTAATCAAGTTCCTTTTTTCTGTTTCAGAAATGCTTGACGCCATCATAATCTCAAAAAAAAAAAAAAAAAATGCACTGATCATAGAGGACATGATTTTTGCTGTGTAACTGATCGGCCTCCCTGCTTTTCTCCTGTTTTTAACTTTTACTGCGTTAGCTTTCTGTCATTGTTCGTGAGCACACACCCTTAAGCCTCAGCAGATCTTCAGCCTAACAGAGCCTCTGTCTTTAAGAGCTGCCCCTGTGAAAACAAGTCAAGTGCGTAGGAGCCCCTTAAAGTTTGTTGAACATTTTATCGCCGTTGGAAAGAAGGGCTTGCACAAGAACAAGTGGTGTCCATCACAGTCCCTTGCTTTTTTTTTTTTTTTTTTTCTTTACTCTGCAGCAAATAAAAGCCCAATGTGTTCACCAGAACTGTTTTTCATGCGCAACGGAAGAGAGGTGTGTGTGCGTGTGTGTGTGTGGAGGGGGTGGGAGGAAAGAGAGAAAGCAAGGGAAGCACATGCACACATTTACAGGCTTTTTGTTTTCTCTTCCTTTGTTTCCAATAAATGATGATTTTTGTACAGTTTTTATTTTTCTTTCTAACCTTCCTTATTAATTGCAGTGATGTTTATGGATAAGGCACATGGTTAAGCTCATCTGTTGTTGATTTGGCTGCTGAAGCATCCCAAATGTCTTTTATCTTTCACTTTTGTTCTTTTTTCTTTTTTCTTTTCAGCAGCTTCTCTGTGGCCAAAGCGCCTCCTGTTCATTTTTGTGACCTTGCATACACATAGCAGCGCAGCCAAAACGAGACACCCTCATGATCTTTTCTATATCAGTTATTGCTCTCACTTAATGGAGCAAAAAACATGAATAGTGTTAGTTAGTAGTTGTTGGTGAAGATCTCAGTATTTAGCCAAAGTGCTACATGCCCTTTATGAAACAAAGCACTTAAAGAGTAACTTTTTTTTATTCATGTGTTGCTTCTAATGTTCACAAAAGCCTGTGGAACCCTAATCTTGAAGACCTGAATCTATTGAAGGATTAGAAGGTAATGATGATAATAATTTAAAAAAAGTAAAGCTTACATCTGGTTTCGTACTCAGATTTAATTTCTTAGTATCGCTTCTCGACACTACTTGTTTTTTCCTTCTTCCACTGAAAAATATCTAGCTCCACTTTTCTGAACTGGGGGGGGGTGTTGTTTTGGATTGTTTTACACTGTTTGATCCTTCTGTCAGGTTCTGTCCCCATTTTTCATGTATACTTCCCCAATACTGCACATTTTTATTGCCGAAATTTGTGCTGTTTACTTGGATTTTGTAAAATCCATTTTGATGGTAAGAGGCATTGTCGACAGCTCATATGTATAAAAGGGTAAATACATTGTGTACATGTAAACACAGGACACTGAAATCATGGTTCTGTCATCACAGAAGGGGTGGGGGGTCAAAGTGTGATACTTGTTAGAATAATATATTTGTCAAAATAGCCTGAAATATTCTCCTTTGTTGTAGATTGTGATGTTCGCATGTTGTATGCAATTGAATGCGGTTTATTTATTAAACTGGTGTTAAAGAAGGTAAAATAAAAATGGATATTAATCTAATGCTTCTGTTTTAGCTGCTGAAATGAGATGATGTGGAAACATTCATTAACATTACCTCCAAAAGTTCAGAGCTCTCTAGCACTGTGTGCAGCATACGTTGCATACTGGACTACATGCAACAAACGCTCTTCCTGGGCTTGAAGAGTTTTAGTTTTCTGGCAACACATTCAAGATGACATTTTAGACTCATTTTACAGATTAATTTGAGATCTAACATTGAATTAAAGTTTTAAAACTAACATTTGCAGACAGAAGGCAAGAAATCTGACTATTTATCTTATTAAATGCCAAATCTTCACTTTTTCTCTGTGTGATGCTTTGTAAAACACATCAGTGGCATATAAAATATTTAATGATTTCATCCTTGTTCACTCTGCTAATTCAGTAAACTTGTGTACTTCTTATTGTGAATTATATTAATAACTGTTAATCGATCAAGGAATGACAGCTAAATAGGGGGACATATATACGCGTGTAGTAATGGGTTGCATACCTGTTATGTTAAGTGCTTAAGGACATTTCAGACCTGGATGCAGCAGTGTGAAAGTGTTGTTCACTCCGTCAATTGCCAGTCCAGGCAATGGACAAGGGCTTGCTGTGCACCAGCTGCATTAGGCCATGGCTGCCCCAACTTTGCTCATGGATTTGACAATGATCCTATATTCCAGCAAGCTGTACAGTGGACTATGTTCATTCATCCATCCATTTTCTGAGATGCTTATCCTAACCAGGATGGCGAGGTGTGCTTGAGCTTATCCCACGCTCACAGAAGTGGAGAAACACCCTGGACAAGTCTTCAGTCACACCTAGGGGCAATTTAACAATTCCAGTTTACCTGATGTTCTTGTTTTTGGATTGTGGGAGAACTCCCACCCAGACACATAAAGAACGCGACGCCACTCCTGAGAACAGAACTCCGAACCTTCTTGCTGTGAGGCGAGACATATCTCTTTGGTGATCAGGTCTCTCTTTTATCACTGAACTGATGCACTTCATCAGGAAAATTAAAGATCCCCTGCATCTTTTAAAATTCCCACTAACAGTTGTTGGAGGCACTAAGTGTCTGCTAAAGGCCACTGCATGTGAGACGGAGAGAGGGAGGCCAGTTATGCTCTTTAACCTCTTGCTAGGAATGATTGTTGCATCGGAGGCTTCAGTTCACGTAAAAGCTCAAATGTTATAAGACCACTCAGGAAGCCTGTAGTGCACTTTTATAATTGGAAGCACTTCTGTTCTAGTTCATCGGAACTAGATGTCTTCCTTTCATTTAAAACTACAAAATAAAAGATCATTAACTTTTGATCATGCATGATCTGAAATAAAGGACAACTAGTATAGAGCATTTGTTCTGTGCGCTTTTTATTGATTTCACATTGGTTTTTTGCATTCTCTCATGACTCTTTGTGGGGATTTTTATGAAAAGAATGAAGGATGACTAGATATTGAGTGTAAGAACATGTGCCTCTATGCCTAGTATTCAGTGGTTTGAAATGGTTATGCACATGTCCTGCAGCTAATGAAGCAGTGAGAATATGACCTGTGTGCTGTGCGGGTGGAGTCTGTTCTTGGTTACCAGCTCTCCACTCTCTGGCCTGTGTACTTGTAAGACCTGTGGGCAACATGTGGAAGCCTGTGGAGGCCCTAGAGTCCAAATCTCCAGCCTGGCCTGCTGTATAACATGGGGCAGTGTGTATGTGAGGGGGTATCTTTAACTCCTGGGCATCTTCTCCCATTTCACAAGGGCCTGATTGTTCCTGGCACCGCAACCTTGCCGGAGGGGGGCAAAGGGAATTGAGAAGGTGGGGGGATTTTCTGTTTTTTAGAAAGAGGGGCTCTATATCCCCTCTAGCACCTGAGGGCCATATACATGCGTACACTCCAGCCTTGACTGGCTGGTTCTTGCATGCCTTCAGAGAACGATTATATTCCCTTGTTTGTTAAAAAAGAGAAAGACAGAAAAAGGGGCGTTTTTGGGGGGGTTGTTTGGAGAAAGAGGCTTTAACCTAATGACTTCATGCAGCATCTCAATAGGGGCGAAGAAGAAGTCAACCTCCAGCAGAATGCCTTTGTGCTATCAGATAACCGGCTTCTGAGGAGGAGGGGGGCAATGGAGGACACACTATACAACCATTAGCATCTCCAAAGGCCGTCACGTTGACTAATAGCTCAGGCCACAACGCCACACTGGCTCAGTTTGTGTTTTTTCTCCATTATGTGATGGACACAAAAGAGCGGGAGGCTGGTAAAGACCTGTCAAATGTGCCACCGCTGCCGACGCACACAAAGCTTTATTTCTCCCCTTGCCAAAAAAGGACTGACTTGTTCTTTCTCTGACTTTTCTTTTGCCGTCCTCCCACCCTACCACCCGGTCCTTTTTTTATGGGGGGATTGCATAGAGGGTGGGCACCGAGAGTCACTCGGTGAATAAAGCCCTGAGAAAAAGAAATAAATTCAGTAGTTCAGTGCTTGGGCAGATTGGGCCATGTTACCATTTGTTCGCAGGCTTGTCTGCAGCCTCAGGCCTTCCCCCTTGGGCTTTGCAATGTCTCTGTCCCGTGTGCATGCAGTTGATGAAGCACCATGGCCAGGGCAGGGTTCAGCTTTTCATATGCCACCCACAAAGATGTGATCAAAAGCTCAGAACAGAGCTAGGCTGTTCCACTGCATGGTATTGGCAAGATTATTTTGTGTTTCTTTGATATACTTTTTATGCTTCAGTTTCACTTAATCTGGAGAGTTTAATCTAATAAAAATACAAGTTAACCATTATGGTTCTGTAAATATGCCTTTCATTTTTGCTCAAGAATGCCACAACAGGAACATCTCTAGGACCTCCTCTTGGGCTCTTATAAGAAATTCTGTTTCTCCCTACCAGTGCTTAAGTGATTCTCTAACTCTTTCTCTTTCTCTTACTCTTTCTATTAAATGGCAAACACAGCTTCTCTGATTCTCTAGATTAAAAATTGAGGAATCCTCTTTGTGATACCAATATTGAACTGATGCTTGTTTCAGATGAAAGTGAGCATCTCATATTACTTTCTTTTTTTTTTTAAACGCTGCTTTAATATTAATTATTGACACTGATTTTACAAGCTGATGATGCATATATATTAGTATAAAGTAGTACAGGTCCTTCTTTGTGCAAGCTTTTTCTGGAAATGCTCTCAAACAACTGACAATGGCATCAGCAGTGCTTTCTCCAAGTGATTTATTTTCAAAGGGAACTTACTACAGACAGCTTTACACTACATCCCACTGCAAGATGTTTCTTAAACTCAAGTTGCTGTCTGTTCAGACGAATGAGATCTTCTCTTGATTGCTGAGTTGACACCTTTTTTTCATCAATGCGCTGTTGTCCTGCCTGAGAAAGCAACAGGCTGCGTTCTCCCTTTACTGTCCCCTGGGCTTGATGCTCTAAGGAAGGAGAGAAACCATAGTACAATTGGCTATTGTGTGCATTATGTTTGAGGCATCTTCCCATTGCTGCTGTGGGGTCCTTTCCCCATCTGAATTAGGCCCATGGGGATTTTAGCCAAGTCACAAAGGTCAGTTATCTCTCTTCCATCCCCCTAGCCCTAGTCTCAGCACAAGCTATAAATTACTATAACCATTTAGCATTGATATTAGGTCCCGCTTGCAGCTTTCACCCTGAATACATAAGGGAGAACTTGAGTAGTCCTGTGGATGCAGTTTCTCATGCATTGACTCATGTGTCCCTGCCTAGGCTGGGAGTTCTTTTCTTCCTCACACTTCATCTGAATGGGAAAAGTGGGAAAAATCAATAAGATGACCTCACTGTTTCATGGCCTGGAATGCCATAAATGAATTAGCCCCTTTGTTGGAGGAATGAGGCCGTTTAATGGATTCCCGATGGCAAATCTATATTTCGTCTCGCTAATCTCTTCCACGGCCGTTTCCACGCCCGAGACAAAACAAGTCTGTCATTTTATGTTCATTCATACAGCGACACTAACGCTCACTGTTAGGAGCTTAATTTAACACACCAGCCGTCCTCTAGCAGGGGAGGTAAACACAGCAGCCCGTGAAAGCCTTTGAAACAGCAGGAGAGAGCTGAGGCGGAGGACGAGGTTTCGCCTCATGACAGGCACCCACTTTCATTTGAAGATAAGGGCCGTTGCCATGGAAAGCAGATCCGCAACAGAGTGCTTCTTTTTTTTGGGAGCCTAGGAACTCTAGGCTGGGTGAGTTTGCATGGACTTAGGGGGATTATTGGGGTATTCATAGCAACCCCAGGGCCAGCAGGTGAGGTCCTGCCTCAGCTCCCTTATCCTTTAGGTAAACACTGCTGTTTAGGATGGAGAAGGGAGGACTGAGGGATTCGTTGCCAGGATGAAAGTGTATCCACAGGCTCACTGATCCCTTCCAGCGGAGTGGCTTCTTTAGGGCCCTGCCACTTGTTCCAGTATGGGGGTATCTGAGGGCCGCATTCACTCTATAAGTGGTATAGTGTGGCTGTACCAAACACAGTCTGGTGACATTACTTGAGTGGCAAGAATGGTATCTTAGCAGACACTAAAACCCTTTGTAAACAAGCATAAGGCTTTTGCATTGATGCGGAGGCTTTAGATATGTCCTTATGCTTCTTGCACTATATGTGTAATATAGCAGTTTTGATGTTAAGCTAGCAAGGAGTAAGAAAAAATACCTCCCTGCTTAAATCACAAAAAGACAGCATTTATGTGTGGATGTCTAAACCCTTTTGTACATATAAAAGGCATCATTTTTGTCTGTGATATAACCCACTTGGTTGATTATTCAGTTTATAATCTTTTACATAATGTTTGGAAGAGCTACTATAAATGATTTGGCTGGTATGATAAAATATATATGTATATTATAAATTCTACAAAAATATAGCGTATTATGATACTGCAAAGAATTATACTGCATTTGAATGATTAAATTACATCTACATGCAATCATTTGTAGTTTAAAGTAGATTTATTTACTGCCCAAGTAATTGTGGGAAGAAGAACAATTACCAAATCTAATTCTAATGTCAGTTCTCTGTTTCCCATTGGCTGGATGTGGATCACACTTTCTCTGAATCGAGGCACAGTGTGTACTTGTCTGATTCAGCCGAGCCAACATGAGATTACAACTCCTCACGAGACAGTAAATCACACTTTCAGACATGCAGGCACAGAGCCGACTATTCTACACTTGCATTTCCATCACTGATGAGCAGTATACTCGCTAGATAAATGTCACTTTGTGTCCCTGTGAATCTGTGTTTGCTCACCTGCCTGTCAGGGAAAGGGAAGAGCCTCCTTGTTTGGCCTGGAACAGTGCTTTCCTGCCCCTTCCTGCCCCCCACATTGCCCCTTTCGTGGTCAGCACACCCATGAGCCTGCTCAAATATTGGCTTAGGGTCTCAGGCTTGGATGGTACACCCCCTATAGCCTTTGACAGTTGCTGTGTAATGGGCATTGTCCTTATTGTCCACACTGACTTTTTGGCCTCTGCCAGACCAGTGCCTGCCCTCTGCAACCAGGGGCCAAGAATGGACCTCTGTAAATGCAAGCGTGTGGGTCAATGTGTACTGAGGCTGTGTGTGTGATGGTGGTGGTGTGTGTGGGGGGTGTGAGTGTGTGTACCCATTGCTGTGATCCTGCATTCAGGAATGTTTGCTCTGACAATACACAGCAACTGTAGTCATTCTGCTCTGAGCGCTCTCCAGCCTCAAATCAAACAGCACTTGCCAGGCGAGAGGATCTTTTTTATCTGGGCGACGTTGGCCTTTTTTTTTAGAGGAGGAAGGTAAATAATTACAGGGTTTAATAGGTGGATAATGTGCTCCCTGGGTGCTTGGACTCACCCTGAGTAAACAGGCCAATCCACTACCACAGCATGTTCCTACACATTCCAGTAAAATTCTCCCACTCATGGTTTAAGAAATCTTTATATTATCATCTATCGTGTGATATTATACTTTCATTACTCTTCAATGCAGCCTAAATGCACTGACTATGCATTATATGCTCCAGTATTTTATTTTTTTATTTTTAGGGATTTGAATCATGACAATGATTTTGCTTGCCAATTTTGCAATACTATTACATTGCTCCTTAAACTGAATTATTAATGTGTTATCCCATTTTTTCTTAACTTCTCTTTTGTTTACTTTTTTCTACAGAAGAAAAATGGCACTTAAGCTCTAATATCTAGGTAAATTGTCCATGCTAAATTTCTACTTAGCTGGGAAATAGTTAGAAGTGCTGTTCCAGAGAGGCAAGAGAGCCTGAAAAGTTAAGTTTTCTATTAAGTTGAGCAATTCACAGCCTGTTGACATATTATTCTTCCGTCCTTTGCTGAGAAACAAAAGAACTGCCGTGCAAACATGTTTCCATGAAGCTAATATAGAGACTTACCGTGTTTACAGTGAAATTGCATGGTGGGAGATTTTACTGCTCCCAAAACCACACCAATGTTTCATTATTTGTTGCAGCTCTTTCACAAGGCTATGAAGACCACACATGATCACCATAGCAGCACATATAGCTCTGATCCGACTTATGATAAAGCCATGCTCTGTTCTCAGGGCTTAGAGGGAGCTCATCGGAGACTGTAGCCTGGCCCGGCCCACTGTCTCCTAGACCTGTAGAGATGCAGACTTGGGTGGTTAACGACCTGAGAGGCTTCTCTTATAGAGCACTCAACACGTTATGGAACAGCAGAGCAATGTGACAGTATTTATTACTCTCCCTCTCAGTGTTGCCTCTACACAGCTGCATACACTGCCTTTCACACACACTCACACTCTCTCTACTTGACACATTCCTGTCATTCAATGAGGAAAAGACGTGAGTCCCCCCCGCCTTTCCTTGCTCGCTTGCTCTCTTCCCATCCTCTTGCAGCTGCAGCTCCTCTCTTGTTAATAAAATTATCCTGAACTCTGTGATGGCTTTCTGCTGAGGTAATGGCAGAGTTATGTCAACAAATTGGCAAGGATGGATAAGGAGGCTTTACAGGGATGCATGGGAGAGAAGTGTGGGAGGGAATGTGTGCATGTGTGTATGTGGGAAGGGGGTTAGAAGGGATGTTAGAGCTCATTGTTAAGCTGAACAATGTTAGGTACTCCCTTAGTCTGTTCAGTTTAGCTTTTTTTTCCATCATAGTAACATTTCCTCTCCTTGTTCTTGTGATTTTCTCATAGGGAGAGCCAATTCAGTTTTTTATTTCTATTATACTGTTCCAATTTCTAAGTTCTTTATCTACTAGGACTATTTAAGCAGCTTCTATCAAATGAAGAGTTCTGTTGGGCTTGTTTTAAAATAGGACCTTAAAGTCTGTTCTGTAACATGCTGGGAGCCAGTGTAAGCATTTAAAAATGGGTGTGATGTGTTCCCTACTTTTACTCCTAGTGGATCAGCCCATTTGAACCAACTGTTTTCTTTTCCAGTGGATGTGATAGTTTATTTTTTGCAGGTATGAATTTAACCTCTCTAAGACTTCCTGAGAGTCCAACCCAGTCCAACTCCATAGATCAAGATTTCCATAATCAAAAACAGAATTTGTTTTTAAGCAAATATGATTAGTTACCTTAATCAGGACAGTCTCAATGAGCTATAATTAGACACCTGAAATGAAATGTCTGTAAACATCCATTTTGAAAGGCTTCAGGATATCAGTCACTCTTTACTGGGTCTGCTGATATTTAATTATATTTAGAAAGTTTTTTCAATGACTCACTGTCTCGATTAATATTTCATTAATTAGGGCTAAACTAGCATTTTATCCAATATATTTTTATGTGAAAATTAAAAGACCCTAATGCTCAATTTTGGAAAGAGATGCAAACTCATTGCAAAATCATTACATTTCTCAGTTTATTATAATTCAGGGCCATATTTGTAAGTGATGTTTTTAAGGTGTATAACATGGCAAAGAATTTGGCTATTGTTGATGTTATTATTGATAATATTATAGTGGAGAAAATGGATTATCTAGTGTTGCATACTGAAGTAAAATCATGCAGCATTTCTTTGTGAAACCGAAGCATGGTTTGCACCCTCAACCTTTCTACATTCTCTCTTCTTGAGCTGAACAGCAGTTACTTGGTGCTTTCCATTGGCATAATTTTGACTTTAACTAGTGAAATCTCTTCCATAACACTACCAATTTTTGCATTTTCAAGCAAGACATCAACAAAATCAGATGGTATGCATGGTGCTGAATGCCATCTTCTCACTAAAAGAGCAGCTGTGGTGTCAATTATAGACCTCTTAACACGAACAGGTCAGGCCTTGATGTCAAATGAAGTCAACATTTTAAAGGACATGCAGCAGTAGCTTTGAAATAACCACATCCAGACTGTGGCCATGACCATAAGTACTGCAAGTGGAGAACCAAACAAGTCCATGGCATGAAGTTCCTTGGCATAACTTTCCTTGGAGCAACTACCTCTTCATCTTTCTTGTCAGAATGCAAAACAATTCTGAAGTTCATGTAAACCCAACTCAATCAAACAGTTTCAGCGCAATATTCATTTAATCATGTTAAGCACGAATTATTGAATGTAGCACATTAAGTGTAATAAAATCATTCATCAAAAAGACTTGTTGGTGAGAGTGTAAATATTAAGGAGAATGACATGTTCGCTACTCTCAGAACCCTGTGACTCACACTTTATATACTGCTGACTGAATGTATTATTTAATGTGTCCTTCCTGTTCTCTCTATGCCTGATAATGGTTTGTTTTGAAAACACGGGCTGCTACTAAAAGAGCTATGAATATGATTAAACCTGGCAAATCTGTATATTCCATATGCATTCTTTGGTTATCAATATTTCCAGTAGTTTAAAGAGTAGTCTAGAACTCTGTCTAGAGCCCCATAGAGTGCTCTGTAATGACTGGCTATGCATTCAGGCCCACCTGTATTTCAGCTTTTACTCTTAAATTCAAACCTAATTACAGTCCTCAGCCTCTCTTTCTGTATGCTCGTGTGCTGCATGTCTACCTAAAATCCGTCATAAACCAGCTCTCCCTCAAAGGCACAAGCGTTCTCCATGGGCCAATTAAGAGTCTACCTGCCTGAGGCCATCCTAGCCCCTCCGCACCCACAAGCATGACCTTTCACCCCTGACACACGACCTCAGTGTTGAATGAGAACACACAGGAGCGTTAGAGCGAGACCCTGTGTGACTCCCCCTCACCCAGCATGCCTGAAAGGAAATGAGTGTGGACCACAGGCTCACTGGAGGAAGGCAGGGATCGATGGCCCTGGTTCACCACACTGCCAGCAAGGCAAACCCAGCCTGCTGCTCACTTTGGGATTTTCCTATGCTGATAATATATGATTCATTCCATAATGTCCTCTCCTTCTCCTTCAAATATTTTCTTCTTTGGAATAGCTTATTTACTGTGGACTAGATGATAAACCCTTAAACAGCAAGCTGTATTCCAGAGTTTACCCAGTATTAAAAATCAATCAATCAATTAAGTAAGAGTATTACTAATGTGTAGTTTAATTATTAATGCAAGTAAAAAATTATTTAATCATTTAGCAGAAACCTTTATCCTAATAATAAGAATAAGTGAAAGTAACTATTCTTGTCATTGTGAAACATGGCACAGCACACAGTGAGACAATACAAAATTCAACCTGTGCATTTTACCCATACACACCATGCAGCAGGGGGAAGCCATTGAAAGCACCCAGGGAACAGTGATCAGGACGGTACCTTGATCAAGGGTATCACAGGGCAACCTACAGGTCTGGGATTCAAACCCATGACTTTCTGATCCTGGGGCCTAGTCTCTAACCACAAGACCACTGCTGCCCTTTATAAGAATAAGAATAAGAATAATGTAATAACTTATTCAGGTACGTTTTCTTAATTTTACATTTGGCTTTAATAAAAAAGATCTATTCAAACTGAAAGTCTCACTGGGTTTATATTAATGTTTTTTACCTACAATGATGACTCACATTAGCTAAACTAATGTGAAAGGTACGCAAATATTTTTTTTTTATTGGTTTCGATTGGTTTATGTATTTGTGCACAATACTCTTGCATATGCCACATGTTATGGCAAAGAAACTACAAAGTCTTTGTTTTGAACTGTTGGTCATGTACTTCTAAAAGGACAAAGTAAGAAAGAGCAAACTATTTTAGTTTTCATAGTTTAGCCTTTACAGAAAAAAATCTACTCAAAATATACAAAAACAAAAGAAGGGAATTACTTTCCACATCTAGATAATAATAATTATTAGTATATATTGTGTAGACACTAGGGGATAGTGTCTGTGGGTGGCAAACGTCATTCTGGGACTAAATGAAAGCAGAGCATGTACATCTGAGGATGAAGACTGCACGCCTGAAAAAGGATCATCAAATCCAGCTTAGCCTGCAACACAAATGAAAGATCAGATCGAATTCACTCTCTGGATCCTCCCTGCCATAACGTAAGCCTCCAAATCCATCGTTAACAAGAGTGACAGTGAAACAGTGTCTTTAACTCTGACCATGTGTCTATCTCCATGCCAACGCTTTTTTAGTGCCCCAGTATTCGCCCCACTGGGTGCACTGGTCCGGAGCCCTCTGCCCTCTTCTTTCCTGGCCGTATGCTAATCTGCTGGATTAGGGCTGGTGCTGCTTTGTGCTCAGATGTGTCCAAACATGGCTGGAGTCCAGAGAGGTCACACTGGACACTGACCTTGGCCTCTCAGACCCCCAGTGGCTGGTTGAGGGGGGTCAGCAGAGGGCTTTGGAGCAGGACGATGCAAGGTCTACTCCTTTAATCAGCTCAGGAGCTATTCTGAACTCCCCGCGCTTTGTCCAGCGGTCCGACAAAGGCTGGGCTCTGAATGGCAAAAAAACCCAAAGGTCAGACTATCCATGTCTTTGAAATCCACCCCGCTCTGCTTTATCTGGGTTCAGAAAAGTTGTTAAAACCATGGTTTAATCAATATGCTACTTGGGTTAATGTCTGTTAGAAGATGTGCAGACAAAGACCTTCTTACAGTGGCACAAAATGTACGTTTATACTGTAAATATCATTGTATCCCACAGAACTGTAATGCATCAATACCACATTATATGTTTGGTTCTCTTAAAATGCTGAAACTGACTTCTGAAGGAGTGCATCTTTAACTGAGAACAGGCAGGTGGAGTAGCTTTGTATTCACTAGAGAGTACCAGGTTGTTGACATAGTGCTCAATTAGGGCCAATAAATGTCTGGACCGAGTGAGTTTACAAGTGCTGCTAATGCTGTTAGCCACTTTCTAAGAGAAATCGCAAGCCACTAATTCTGTTTGAACTGTCTGCCCCAAACCACTCATTATTTCATCACATGCTCTCTGTGAACATATAAGGACTGCTCACATTTTGGCAATACCATTGCTAGTCAAAAGGGGGAAAACCATGAAACAGTGTGGGGCTTTTTCAAGGCATAAGGTGGCAGCTAAAATAATGTACATTTATCTTTGTTATCAAGAAACATTTCACCACTTTTAAAAGCAGTCTAAGCTTGAGGTTTCACATTGCCACTGGCAAGTACATTAATAGGATTAAGGGTATTTTGTGCTGCAGAAATTATGTCCATAATAGCCAATTGAAAATAAACTGGAAAAAAATCTGGAGGTTTTTTGGATTACATCTGGAAAAAGCAGGGAAAGGATTAAGCTCATGACAGATAGCTGATAACTTCTTCATTTTTCAGGCCACAAACCAAGTGCGGCAATTAAATCCTCTTGGAACCTTGGGTAAGAATAAGGCCCCAGTGGACCTGGCCAAATGCTTGGTGGTGGTGTGACCCACTTGTGTAGTCTGATGAATGGTCTCGGGAAGTGAAACTTGTGGCCAGCCATTAATCTGGGCCAGATCAGCACCAGAGTATGCTGCTATTCTCTGTTAATTGGACAGTTGTTTTAGCTTTAACTCTAAGGAACACACAAAGAGAGAGAAATGAAAGTCACATAGATCTATGAGTTTCTCCTCGCTTCCCCTCACAACCGGACAAAGGCATCGCTCTTCCCAAGAGACCACACACTTTCTAGAGGATATTTTGTGCTAAAAGGTAAAAAGCTTTTTCAAGTAAGTTTACAGTAGGCCAATGAACAAAAGCAAACTTTCCACCAGAGCTTCCCTGGCAATGCATTTATGAAGCAGAAATGGTCTGTTTTTACATATGAGATGGTCAAAAATATAACTATTCTTAAAATTACATGACATTGAATATATGTATGTGAGAAAAAAGGGAGAGCAAAAAAAGAGCAAAGGAGGTATTCTTCCAAGCTGCTGAGCAGCTGATGGATGGATGGATAGAAGATGGCAGCTTGGCTGCACTGATAAGGCCTATCTCCGGCAGGGCTTCCTCAAACGTTTGGGAGCAGTCAAACACCGTCAGCTAGGATGGATGAGAGAAGGATTGATGGGGGGGCTAAAGGCAATCAGCTAACCCCCAAACTCTTATCACAGCCATTTTGAACAGGACGCTAGGGCTGATTATGGAGAATAGACAGGTTTCTCATGTCTTGCACCTTATCAGCTCCATGCTGAAGCGATGAGAGTGCCTGGCTCAGATAAACAGGAAGGATGTCATTCATTGCTGAGAGGCATGTGCTTGATTGATTGCAGGACAATGCATTGAAATAATGGATTACAACAATGGTTTCCAACTCTTTTCCTGGACTACCTTCTTCCTTGGATGCATTTCCTCAGATGGAACAGTTACTAGCATTAGGGAGCATGGGGGACTCCAGGACCAGGGCTTAGAACCATTAGATTAAATGACACTATTTTTGGTAATTTTAAAGGAAAAGTCTTAAAATTTTCATCACATACGGAAACAATTACACTTACTGAAATTCAACATCTGTATTTTAGTATACACAGCCAGGTAGAAGTGATGGGGACGGTAACTTGCTAAAGGGTATCTCAGGCCAACCAACTGGCCTTCCAATCCTGGGGCCTACTCCCTAAACACTTGGCCACAGCTGCCCCTATGCTATTATTAATAAATGCTTTAAAAAGTACAATGCTATAAATGCTATAATAAATGCTATGCTATCAATAATAAATCTACAAAATGCACCAATATGGTAGGTGTTTAAAAAATAGCCAGTGAGTATAGATACAAGGTATCTATATTATATTAAGAAACATAAATAAACTGATGAAATATCTAGGAGGTGATTTCTACTGTGAGCCTGTATTAATACTCTGCTTTGAATGCAATGGAATAAGCAGCATCAGTATTCAATGCCATGAAACACAGTATACTGTGTATAGCGTTCAAATTGTTCACATGCTCTGTTGTGGCTTTTTTCATAGCCCAAATAGTTTTAAGCCCTATAGCATTAAAGAGAATATGAATTTTCCACATCTCTAACACAAAATGACCCTCCCTTCCCTGGGTGGTCAGTGTGCAGTTGACTGTTGCTGATCTCTCTTTTCTCTCCCCTGCACAGACCAGCGCTGACCCCTAAGACTCAGGCCAGGGTCAGTTTTAGTGTCAAAAACTCACTGAGAGGCTTCTGCGCTCAGGTCTGTCGTCAGTACCGGCCTCCCGCAGGCTCAGGTCCAGAGAGCCCCTGGGCTGGTATTGTTGAAGTTGCTGACCACTGACAAAAGGCCCCATGGGGGTGAGTGGTCAAGACGAGAAGGCAGAGGAGTGAAAGGCAGGAATGCGTGCTCCCTGCTGTTAGAGCCTAATTTGGCAGGACGCCGTCTAGTTTCCCTCTGAAACAAGCGCAGCCATGAAAAAGCAACTGTGCACAATGCTGTTTGTGTAGAGCTTTTCTGCCATCATTGAGGCCTTTCCATCCACCATCTGCCCCAGATAAGCATTCACATATTGCTGCTCATATCACCACCACTGCTACCAGCCTTGGACACTCTTTGTGAAGTGCTCCTAACTGTGTAACTGTTAGATAACACCAGATCAGAAGGTTTTCACAATTCAATTTATTATTGAATTTTAAACATTAAATTTAAACAATTATCATATTAAAGGTCCATCAACCTTAGAAGTCCAACTTTTGAGAAGCTTTGTTTTTGGACTGACACAATAGATCCCTTCTGTCAAACACATCTACAGTGAAATTTTCTATAAAAAAAAAACAACATTTTTTTGAAAACTGCTTTTGGGTGTGTTTTTGTGCCTGGAGTATATGGTATTAATATTTTATTATTAGATAGTAAAGAAACAGCTACTATTCTGAATGTATTCTTATTGCAGTTACATAACTGGGGTTACTGAAATTAAACAAAGAAAAAAATAGATTTACCAATCTACCTTCTTTTTCTTCTTCTTTTCCTTTCAGGTACTCCAATTATGGATCGCTACAGCGTATCATATGTCTCCTCGTCATTCTCAGCATCTTTAACTCTATCTTTTTCTTCAATGCCACTGTCTCCAACCTGTATAGCTTAGCTGGTCTCACTACCATCCTGTAAAGCTTCCCTTTCACTCTTGCTGGTACTCGTTTGTCACAAATCACTTATGCCTGAACTCCATCTCCACCCATTCCTACCTGCCTGCTCTCTCTTCTTCACCTTTCTTCCACACTCACTGTTACTCTGAACTGTTGATCTGAAGTATTTAAATTCCTCCACCTTTGTCACCTTTACTGCGTCCAAACCACTCCACTGTCCTCACTTTCATTCCCAAACTACCAGACTATACAAAATCCATGGCATAAAAATCATAAAAGCTTACTTTTGTTTGACTTTTTTTTCTCTGGATAACGGATTAAAAGAGGTCCATGAATGCAGAACACAAAATTTAATTTGATATAATACTTATTAGAGGTGAACTAATACTAGCTTGGTTATGTTTTTAGTTTAAACATCAGTAGCTGGGCCATTTGTCAAGACTGGGTGGCAGCACAGGAACTCCCAGTGCTTGTATGATGAACTAAAACATGAAAAAGATAGAATTCTATCATTTCTATCTACAGGAAAAACTTTTGTAGACTAAAAATATGGCTGTTTGTTTACATAAATTGAAAAACCTTGGGAAAAGCTTTATTTGCTAGAGCAGAGTGTACTCTTAACCAAGCTGCTTTCCTCATGCATTTCCACTTAATGGAACAGATGGAAATGAGTGAACGTGTATGTTTGCTGATGTAAGTCGGGCATGTGTCCAGCAGAGGAGAGTGAGAGAGAAGAAGCAGGGATGTACTAACGTGATGCAGGTGGTGGAGAAGAAGAGCCAGGGCTGTGAAGGATCTCACTACAGAGTGTGATCAGTACAACCTGTTGGCTCTGTAGCAGCAGCCAAAAAGAACTGGAATTCCACACCATCTGTCATGTTCATAAAGCCATCTTCTTTCATAAGCTTGCCATATGTCCTCTGCATGTGATGTCTTTTAACCTTCTTTAGAATTGCAAAATTACTACAAAGTAATCAACAATCCAGACAGCCTGAGCCAAATGCATGATGCTACAGGTTCTGTTCATTTTATGCTTTCTACTAACCAATAAAGACCCTGCCTGTATCTGATAGTGATGTTATGTTATTTCACTGTAAGATAAGGATTATCACAGCTTGGAGCAAAATGAATTGTGTGTATTGACAGAGTCATGACATCATCTCCCCATGTGGAGGAGGTGTAGTATCCCCAGGCAGGTGGCAAGTTTATGAGCCAGTGAGTCATTTGAACTTAACCCTTGTGAGTCCAGAATTATGGTTATTCATGTTTTGGTATGACATTTAACTGCAATGTGTAATTACATGTTTAATTATGTAGTTAAGTAATGATACACATCACATTTAGATTCAGTTACACCGAATCTGGTTAAAATCTGCAGTTCTGACTTTTTCCTGCTTGTTTCATTGCTACATAATAAATATGGTACATAGTAAAAATTACAATTTTTTATTTTTTTGCGAGACAAATATAGATGCACAAAAAAGATGAAAACACTACGGAAAAGGTTGAAAATTTAGACCTTTGACCTTTTTAATATGATCTATGAGTAAAATATACATATAAAAATTTCTATAAAATGTATGTAGAGGGGTTTGTTGTGTTAAATTGTATTCTGCAGTGCCATGTGTAATTTAAACCCCAGACTCCTTTGCTGCAGTGTCCTGTTGAAAGGAGGTGGGACACTGGGACTGCTGCTTTGCTGCCATGGCTGTTCCGCTGACTTGAATGAATGAATGAGCGGGCAGTTAATGAATGGTTGAGAAGGAGAGAAAATTGAGTGAGGCTACCTAAACTGGCCAAACCTTTGACAGACAGGAAGTGGGATTGTTGTTGGCATTCAGCCATGGCTGTGACCTAGTGTGCCCTGAAGGGAGTGGGCAGGAAGACCGTAGGGGATCAGAGAGGAAATCTGTGTAATTAGTGCACTTGTGTGGCTGATGTGTGATTTATATTAGAGCGGCATCCTTGCAGGCGCTGCCACTCCCAGGTATGACACTGACCTGTAGTGGTGAGTATCTGGTTTCTGACACTGTACACTGTACACTGATTTGTATCAATGAAATTACCCCAAAACACAGCAAAGCTAAAAACAGTAACATCTGTCTTGGAATCTTTTGTCCATTTTATATCTATTATAGTATGACAGGCAATGGCAGAAGTAGAGAGTCTATTTCAATAGTACTTTGACTTGCTCTCAGGAAACTGTGTGACTGTGTGATTGAAGCATTCCGTTTGTATGATGCTAACTGGAAACTCTTATTGCTGCTCAGTTAAATTAGAGTCATAAATCCAGGGAAAAATGAAAGAAACACACATTAATGATCAAACACATCTTGTCTTATTGATATATAGGAAAAGGGAGCAAGTAATTCTTTTTCCCCATTACAAAAAGAAATGTACTTTAAATGCTACTTCACTTTTTACACTGATAACATCAGGACCAGTCTGACAGAGCCAACACTTAAGCACAGACTGTAAAATGGCCATTTCTGCATGGAGCTGCAGGAACATTTTGAACTGTTTTAGATTAAACATGGACATCTGAAGTTTGTAAAAGGCATTCCTTGTTTTATGTGAGGCATATAATAGACATTTAGACTTCCAGGAGTCCAAATGTTTTATCCAAACTTGTCTGACATGATAGGATTTCAAACTAATGTCTCAAGGTCTAACCAGTGAGAGAACATGCCTAGCATAGAGAATAAATGAATGAGAGAGAGAAATAGAGAGAGAGGGAGAGAGAGAGAGAGAGAGAGAGAGAGAGAGAGAGAGAGAGAGAGAGAGATTAAAACGT